>CM039126.1:17279361-17710657 GCA_022036555.1 Microstegium vimineum | reverse complement strand
AGTGAATATGGCCAGTCGCCGGATAGCCTGTTGTCACTATTACAAAGATGATTTTGCTAGAAAGTACCTTTTTTTAACCAAAGCATTTAGAAAATCAACCTGGCTTGGTTAATGCCTGAGATTTATTGAAGTAGTTGTTTTTAATAACCGAGACAATCACAATTAATCGTCTCAAAAAATTGATTTATGGAAGCGGTCAAAAAATAACCGCCTCCTAAAATATATTAACGGAGGCAGGACTTATAACAGGTCTGTCTCCCAAAATGCCTACATTTTAGAGGTGGGTCTCTTAGAAGGCCTGCCTCCGTTAATAGGTTCAGCTCATTGCCAAAGAAAAGTATTGGCCCAGTTTAGCCCGATAGCGCCCTTGAAGAATATATACAAGTTACGGATTCACTCTCTTGGGCTCATTCTCTCCCCCACGCCGCCATCTCTCCCCTGCCCTCCTCCCTCCCCCACTCGACGGTGATTGTATTCTCCCCCATGTAGCGGTGCATGGCGACCACACCTCTTTCCTCTTCCAACTAAAAGAATTATGGTTTACATGATGATTTACTTTGGTCATATATACTCAAAAACACGTCACGGAAAACTTACCATGACAATCGAAAAATGATCATGTATCTCGTCATAAATTTGATGGACTGAATTAGGCCATCACAAATTGGCATTTGTGTTCGTCATGGAACCCCTGGAAGTCCACTTGGCCTAGGCTTGGGCCCGATAGTGTGTGACAAAATTAACCATCATTGCCACCAGCCACACATGATGCTATATAAGATGTTTCTCCGCCATAGATTTAAGTTCCCATATGTAGGTGCCATGTGTTCACCAAAGTTGACCGTCACACATTATATAAAAGAAATCACATAAATCCCAATATATTATATAATAACATCATATAATACTCATGTTTTCATCTAGAAATACAATGTCTCAAGGTTCTATGCAGCAACGCATCACACTAGCAATCCACCATGGCACATAAGCCATCCCAACACCAAAATAAACAAAAACGGGTCCCAACAAATGCATGTAGTTGCAGCAGCGCTATATCATACCACCATGCATGTAACTGTAACCTTTTCATAGCTTTAGTCCAGAGTGCAAAATCGAGTCAAAGATTTTTTTCTGTAAGTTCAATGCACAAAAACTACAGAGAAAAATAAATTCAAACATATATGATTCAATTCTGGATTATTTGCAAAAGTGAGCTTTATTTTTACATACTTGAAACTTTATTAAAGGCTGAAATGGGCTTCGACAACCTCTATGAAGTACAGCCTGAAAATGGTTTTGAGGATTAGTAAGAACAGTGATGCACACAAATTAACAGGATCATCTAATCTCCCCTGACTTCCTTCTCACTGAAGCAAACAAACAGCTGTACATAATATGTAGTGGAACACATCAGAGTCAGATATATATTATTCTGAAAAAGATAGAAAGGTTCTAACATATTTGATTACTGTATTTACAGATGCTGAACAGGAGCAGTGCACAGTTAACATATTATTAAACTTGTATACCAGAATAGGCAGAGCAAAATGGAAGGTAGTCACTAGTATTTTTGGTCTGATGTAGAATTTGCTGTTACAAAGCACTGAGCAGGTACTAGCTAAATCAGTATATGAAAAAACATACCACCTAAAATAGTTTAGGTCCCCATCTTTCACAATCCCAAGCTGCAACCTTGCTTTATGTTCAACTTATTAATAATTACACATCAGTTACATAACATTATAGCACAAGGTCAGATGTACCATCCCTCACTGCCCTCTTTTACAAATATTACGATAAACTACTGCTAAAGTACAATATTGAAATACATGTGGTCAATTCGCATATGTTGTAGCAATTACAAACCAAAAATTTGGATGTGTCTAATATTTAGAATCAAATTAAATAAAGGGCGAATCAGAGAGTCAAGCTCATAATGGAACCAATTTAGGTTATTGGCCTTTAATTACCTTCTAATTCGGAGTTCTATGTCAGATGAGGGGGAATGACATCACCATGCTCTAGGAGTTTGAGAATCTTATACTCTGTAATTTGAGGGAAATCAGCATCGTTGGAGAAACCAAACATAATAGATCACACGGAATAGTGGCACCAAACTTAACATACTAGAAATCATGCACCAATCCAGAGTAAAAATGAGAGAGGGGAAACAACGAAACTTATTCAGATCCAGCAGAGGCCTCCCCGATCATTGCTGCTGCTAGATCAAAGACCAGGCGATGGGGCTGAGGGGTTGGAGGAGAGGGATTGAGGGAGGGTCGGACGCTCGGTGTCAGAGCGGCTGATGCAAAAAGTGCCATGTGCAAACCTACCCGTGCGGCTTGCCTGCTCTATGCCGTTGCCCCCACCATGTCTTGGATCGAGCTAGGAGAGAAGAGAGGGGACACCATGGCGTGCATAATGCAGCAATATCTACCGAAAAACTCCAGGACCACCAGCCATGTGAACAAGGACATAGACCAGCACACGTGCATCATGTGGAATTTTTTGCGGTCACCATATATGAGACTGGCGCTTGACTGTTGCAGGCGACGACATAAAATCCTAGGCATTAGCAGCCTTGGATTGGACCAACAGCGTGAAGGAGGTCATGGACCAGTGTACGTGCGTCACAAGGTGTTCTTTGTGGTGGTTATGCGAGACTGGCTCTTAACTTTTGCACAACGACCTAACATCCTTGGCATCAACAGCCTTGAATTGGCTGACTATGTATAGGCTCTGAGCGAGTACCTACGCCAGTACCATAATTCCTAGAGCACATGTCACATGTGGCTGGCAGACCGTGATGGCACCTCCACGGCTGGGATTACTGCAGCCCAGCGCTGGAAATACACACCACTAAAAGCTGTCTACATGGCATGGTGGCCTCGGATTGATGATAGTGACCTAGGAACTCTATCATAGCTACAATAGTCAACATATCCAAGGCTGCAAATAATAACAAAAGGTCAATCTTTGACCTCCTATGTTTCACTGTGGCTAACCAAGCAATGTACCTTTTCATGGGCTCCATGGCTTTCACCGCTGATCGTCTTTCAGTTGGTTGGCATGGCGAGCCGCATGCCCGCATTATGTGCGCAAGAATGCTTGTTGGATGATGCATATGTGCTTCTAATGCTTCTATTCCCACAAGCTGTTTCGTAAGAGAAAATGTGTAACTAAAGTTAACCAAATATGAAGTAGCCTACTATCGAGAAGAAAAGCTTCAAACAAATCTATTCTTAATGGCCTGGCAGTGTCGTCAAGGTGTTCAAAATATATTTTGCTCTGTGTAAAATACATGTATGAGATATGTTTATATGTGATTTAAGTTTTCTACATAATGCAAAAAGGGACGAAGGCAGCATAACTAAAAATCAGACATGTAAGCGCTCTGACGAACAAAATGAACTGTCCATGATAGATAGGAAAAATCAGATATGTATGCGCTCGCAACAATTAACTATTTAGATCAAGAGCCCTGAACATCTAGTGCCCATATTCATCATAAGATACATAGATAGGAAAAAAGATACCTCCTGCACCATGGCAATAATTGTTGGCTTGAATTTCATCCGCGACTACCACTATTGTTCTCTTCATAAACCAAAGCCATTTATTTATAGTTGTCATGCAGAACAACAAGTTACACGTGTCTTAAGGAATCTTTACATGTCTGCCACATGTCGTTTTGTTATGAATGAAAGGAAGCCACTTGTCATGAGAAGGTAGACAAAACAAAACACATGTCTTAAGGAATCTTTGCATGTCCACCACGTGTCATTTGGTTGTGAGGGAAAGTAAGCCACTTGTCATGAAATGGTGGTGGGAGAAAAAAGTTTAAGACCTATATAAATAGGTCCTAGAAATAATGAATATTAATGATAGCCAAAATACTTAGGTAAGATTACTTATAGACACCCAAAAGTAATTTGAAATCACAAGTAGTTGTGCTACCAAACTAGTTCCCTTAGCCCCCTATTAGAGAAGCTAGCCCTTGTTTGTGAGTTATCTATTGTGATTTTTAGTGCATAATAACACATATGACCTCCTGTGAGAATATGCTTGTTGTGGGGAGTATGACCATAGGTACTCACGACGCACTACATGGGCCGCACCATCTAGGATGGCCCAGCCCAAAAGATCAAAGATTGAAAGTTTAGTCACCACTCCACGTCCAGCCCATCTTGGTCTTACTCAGTTCGCCCACCTATTGTAGGGCGTTGCATAAGCACTACTCCCCAAATTTATGATTTGAACCCACCCACAAAACAAACAAAAGTAGTAGTGAATATTTTGAGATCAATGTTGAAGTTGTGTGCTATTCTTATTTGAGTAATAGCAAGGAGCTTCCCAAATATCATGCTAAGAATATCTAGGATTTCTAGAAGATGTCATTCGTTTGATGAGAAATAAAAAGGAATATCATGAATTCATGTGGCTAATAGTAGAGAGCTCTATCACATTAGAAATCTAATCGAGCTTTCACTTGTTGTCCAACGTTCCCCACTGCTGCCCCCCATGGGAGACCAGGCCATGTCTTAGTCCCAGTGTGGATTTGGTGAAGATTAAAGGAATGAATTCAAAAAAACAAAGAATCTCATCAGTAGGTGTTAGGTGACAAGCTGCCTACCAAGACAATCCTATGGTCAATGCTGAATTGTAAACCATTGCTATTTGAGCAATTAGAGAATTGAAATTCCACTCATATAGAAATCCATTAGCAAATGTTGAATTACACTAGTTTAGCATTGCATAATCCTTGACCAATTGAACTACTCTCAACAAGTTACTCATAATACCTGATAGATACATGGAGAATGTTGGTAAAAGAGAGTCCGAACCAATGCCTAAATAAGAGATGAGCAAGACCGGAAAGCATCTATCTATGGTTGGGGGGCTTCAAGATTGTCGTAACATGTCACAATAGAGTCATCTATCTTATAATGTGAGGCTCAAAACCAGCTATATCCAATCTTGGTTGGCCTTTCACCCCTAGCCACAAGTCATCCCCATATTTTGCCACTCGTGGGTTCAGTCCTCCGAGCGGTAAAAGTCTCTAGCCGTATGGAGCAACTTGCCTATTGCTTTGTTACTAGAGCTAATCGATTTCATCTTTTCCATGTTGTCGATGTTTTACCACCGATAGCCTGCCATGGGGTTACCCGAGACAGTTGTTCGTGCCTCGGTGAATAGTGAAACCTTGGTGGTTGGACACGTAGGGACACACGATGTATACTGGTTCAGACCCTCGACGTAGTCGAGTAATAACCTTACGTCTAGTTGGGTCGCTTATTATTGCTCTGATCGTGTAATACAAGCTCTCATATGTCGCTTTGTGCATTGGGTGTTATGTTGTACTTCGTGTGTCTTTTTGGGTGGTACCCTCATCGAGCCTTTATAGTCCCGGGACCGGTTGAGGGTTGCTTCTAATCCTACTCAGTTATAAACTTAGAGTCCTAAGCTACGCTTCGGTCTTGTCGTTGTGTCCAAGTAGAATCCGAGCTTATATGCTTGCCTTCCTTCGTGGGCCGCGTGATCAAGGCCCAAAACTCCGGTAGTCAGGCCAATGGGTACCCTATAGGATATCCCATCGACAAGCCCCCGAGCATCTCATGATTATTCTTCAAGACGTCGGGTTGTCAGAGAGTAAATCGAGTTCTTCTTGAAGTAAAATCGTGGGATTATCTTCTGTGTCTTCTTTCTGTGATCATCTTGCACTTTTTGTTCTGGGCAAAAAGTGCACTCATTGAGTGTAACCCCGAGCCTCTAGTTACTTGGTATAAGTATCCAAAGGATCTGAAGTTTTGAGAGAGATGTTTTGTGCGGTAGGTATTTCCAGCCCCCGAGCCTTCTCCGAGTTCTTTTGTGATCAAAACAAATTGGCGGAAGGGTCTGAAATACATGCTTCTATTAGTTTTTGTTCACGGGTGGGTACTGTGCTTTCACGGATGTGCAAAATCTTTCCTTCACTATTTGCTTTGGTTAGCTTTTGCTCTTTTGTCGTCTTCTTACTTTTCTTTCTCGTGACCTTTGGCTCCTGGTGCTCTTGTCTTGCTATAAATTCTTGGTGTGCGATTGTGTGATGTACTGGTACTTGTTTTTGATAGCTTCAATTCTCTCTCTGATGGCTATGCTGCTGAGTGAAACTAAGCAGCCCCCGGGTTTGTGTTTGGCTGCTGGTAGTTGAGTGGGTAAAAGAATTCTTGTGAAAGGAGTTAGAGGTAGACTAACTCCTTAGTGAGATTTTCCTGGGAAGTTTGGTATGGCAGGTAGAAGAAGTCTTGCCACCTGGCTTCTATGCTTTCTCTATCTGTTTACTGAACTCCGGGCTATCACTGTTGCCGCTCCCAAGTTAGTTGATGCGGTGCACTCCATCTGCCTGGTCGTCCATGCTTGCATCAGATTTCTGCTGGAAAGGCTAGAGTTGGAGCTGTCCGATCTCATTTGTTGGGAGTTATTTTTTGCCTATGAACCAGGACTTTCTACATGTAGTGTGGAAGTTTTGGGTTGTTTTATCCTTCGTGTCTTTGATCGGGTGTTGGGTCTTCTTTGGTGGTAGACCTGATGTATCCTTGGTTTTAGCCTTTATATTCTGTCACTTGCGTTTTTTTGTTGAAACTGAGTCCTCTTTGTAGCTTCCGAATCTTTGTAAGCTTTGTAGCTGAGTTGTTTTCGGCGTGTTTCTTTTGCTGTAGGGTTGTTTGTGAGATGATCTGGGTTGTATGATTGTCCTGGAATATTCCTCTGGATATTCTATATGTTGTACTGATGATGTAGCCGTTTGTATCCTATTAATGCAGTCTTTGTAGAATCTTTTGCCTTTACTGCTTTCTTTATGTTCTATCACTGTTGTTCTCCCTTTCTTCATGGACTTGGTGTATGTGCGCCCACTGTTCCTCTATAAATAGTTGTAGTCTGGCTCCCTTGCCATCCATCTTCCCTCTTCTTTTGTATTTCCCTTATTCTTGATTTGTTCTGTCATGGACATTGTAGTTAGCGAGCTTGACGAGCCCCCGGGCGTCTTTTTTCCTTTTCTTTTGTAATCTGGTGAATGGTGTAAGTCTTCTGATAGAGACTAGTTGCAGGCTAGTTTTGAGGTAGTATTAGGCTGTGGGCGGTTTTGAGGCAAATGGTGTAGGTCTTGTGATGAGATTGGTGCATGTTGCGCTGCCTCATCTTCTAGTGTCCTACTTCCATGCCTCTGGCTGATCCCACGGTCTTGGTTAAAGCGTGTTTGGAATTGTTTTGCTGCTGTTAGCTGCAAAGCGTTCCTCAATCTGATCTGTGATGTGCCATTTTGGTGCGTGCTAGTGCAGATCAGCATGTCTTCAGTGTGGGACCTCGGCCATTCCTGTTTTGCTATATGCGTTGCTGCCAATCTTGAATGGCTTTCGGGTTCTGCTTCTGCTACCTTTGGCGACCAGGGTGTGCATTGCTTCTGAGTTGTTTGGCTCTGCTTGGCAATATTGAATCTTGGTTCGGGTGGATGTAACCTCAAATTCTACTGGGTTCCTTGTTGTCTAAATGGATGAGTTTTCAGTTGAGTAGTAGTTGTATTGCTTCTTATTATGCTATAATTGTGTTGTATCCTGGTTAAATGATCACTAGAGGTCTTTATATTATGCTCCCGAGTTCTTGTATCTTCTATCGGGTTCTTCTCCTCTATAATGGTTGTGTTGTGTGTGTGCTCATGTAACTTTTGACTTGTTTTCTTTTCGGGTTGTTTTTGAGTAACTTTGACTGCTATGAGATCAAGACTATTGAGACATAATCTGACTGTTGACTCTGTTTTGGCATCCGTTGCGTAATTCATGGTGCAGTTGTTTTGGTAATTATTGCGCTTTCTTTCTGTTGTGAGGAAAAAACTTGCGGTTTTTACCACCATATAAATCTACTTTCCTCTTTTATCTTCCTATTTGCCCTGTGGTAAAAAGCTTTCTCTCCCTTGCGAACCCTAACGTTGTTGCCGCCGCTGTGCTTGCCGCTTCTGCCTTCAATCCCCTTCGGATGGTGAAGAAAGGTAGAGGCAAGGCTGAGTTTGTCGATGAAGATACTATATTGGAGTCGATTGACAATCCCGAGTTTGTTGAGATGTCGTGCTTGATGAAGCAATCTCCCAAGCCTATGGCTTAGGAGGCGGATTTGGATCTGCTTGTCGCTCATGGGTTGCTTCAAGCATAGGTTTATTCCAATTACTCGCTTCCTGGCAAACATTTGATTCCTAGTCCTTCTCCTAATCAATCCATTCTCTTCCTTTCTTTCGTTCGTGCTGGCCTTTGTTTCCCCCCTCCTATTTTCTGTTGGAGTTTCTTTGCTCTTATGCGATTCAGCTTCATCATTTGTCTCCGAATGGGGTTCTGTTTATTGCTTCGTTTGTCCATTTGTGCAAAGCGTTCCTTGGTATACCTCCTTGCCTTCTTCTTTTCCATCATTTTTTTCGCCTCCGCCTTCTGGATGCCAAGCCTAGTTGTTCTTTCAGCTATTGTTCTCTTCAGATCCATCAAGGCCTAAAGGGTAGTTACTTCCCATTTACTCTTTATGAGTCTGTTAAAGACTAGGCGGATACGTGGTTTTATATCTCGAAAGTGGATTCTTTCATTCTTCTGAACTTTCTGCCAAACCAACTTCTGTATCTATCTGGACTAACAATCTATCCTCTTCTGAGGCTTTGGCTATTAAACCCTTGTTGCCTGAGTTAGCTATCTGAAGCAATCCAGGTTGACTAGCAATGGTTTGGTTGCTAGTTACATCTGTGGCCGGGTTCAGCCTCTTATGAAGAAAGAGCACCTTGGCTTTGAGTACACGGGTCCTTCGGATTCTTCTCGAATTATTGTAGATTATGAGCTTTCAGATGAGGATATCTTCGATTGTTTGGGTAGGGTTCTGAGTGGTGTTTCTGCGATGCCCCCCCCCCCCCCCCCCCCGAGTCCCAGAATATGATTCTAATCATCCTCCGCCTCCGGTTAGTACCAAGACTTGTTGTCTGGGTTCTTTTCTTAGATGTTTTTGATACTAACTTTCTGCTTGTGCTTGGCAGGAATATGGTCGCTCTTTTAAGATTGATGTGCCTACTGTGGCTTCTGCTCCAATGTCTACTGGAGCTACTGTTGAGGTCGCTCCGGTGTTGGGTCCCACTTCCAGGTTGATTCCTGGATTTTCTATCACTGATGGGTATGTTCCAAATACTCCTGATCCTAGGGTTGCTCAGAATATGTTGCTTTCTAGGAAGAGGAGGACTGATTCTTCTGCCCAACCTACCCCAACTACTCGACGTCGCACTTCTCATTTGGGTACTCCCACAGGTAGCATTATTGTAGGTGAGCATTGATGTTTCATGTTTGGTTGCTTTGTTTGTAATGTCCCTTTACTTTTGTCTTTTGAATTTGTCTTGATAGGTGGTCAAACTATTCTTCTGAATGAAGAGTACTCTGATGATGATCCTCCTCTTGTCCTCCCTCCGTGAGTCTCTTTTGCTGGCTTCTTTGTTTTCTTCTGAATTATTACTTATTGAAAGATTGCTTAGTCGTAGGTCATCTGTTGATAAATCTTCTATTGATGCTACGTCGATTCCTTTGGCTATCCCGATTTCTTCTCTCGGGATAATTGATGAAGACTTTTCTTTTGATATCCCTAAACTTTCTTTCTCCTAGATTGCTGCCACTTATAGTAAATCTATCAAGTGAGTCATCTTCTCTGTGCACTGATCTGATTTTAGTTGTTCTTGCTTAATTTCTTGATTTGTCTTGTTTTTCTTTCTTTTCAGGCCTTCTTTAGATGCTTCTACTTCATCTCATGGAGGTAGGGTTCTTTTACTCCTCTAGTGATGATATTTGTCTGTGGTTCTTTTATCTTTACTTGTTTGTCTTTATGCAGGTCCTTCTTCTCGTGAAGTTGCAGATGTCGCTGCTACTTCCGAGTTGGTTGGTGCCTCTCCTCCTGTTGGTGCGCGTCTTCTTGGGATTCCTAAAGTGAGAGTTTTGGATAATACTCCGACTTCTTCCTTGCATGCCCCTTTGCTTCTTCAAGGGTCAGGTGATGAGACTCAACTCAGTCGGGTTGAGTGGACCAAGAAGCTTGTTTCTTCCTGGGATGAATTGTCCAAGTCTTTTGGTGTCGAGCTAAAGGTTGTTTATCTCGTCTTCTTTCTTTCTCTCTCATTGTATTCTATTCTTATTTTTGACTCTTTGTAAAAGCTTGTTACTTGTTTGTAGGGATTCTATCAAAGCTTAACTACATCGCCTTCTTCTCTGGAGGATCAGACAGTTGTCCTTCAAGCTGAGCTTTATAAAGTAAAGCTTGAGTTATCCCAAGCCCATGCTGACTTAGCTCAGGAAAGATTGCTTCGCGAGACTACTGATGCTTCTTTGTCTTTTGCTATTACTAACTTAAAGGCTAAACTGGCTGGTAACTTTTGTTATCCCTTTGTTTTTTTACTTGGTCTTTCTATTTCATTTCTTGACTTTGGCTTGTTATTAGCCACTGATCGTGAATGGCAAACCTAGAGGAAAAGGATGATTTGTCTCTTCGTCTTAAGAATTCAGAGGAAAAGGCTGAATCTGTAAGTTTGGTGGTTGTCTTGATCTTTTGACTTTGTTGTATTTGTCCTTTTCTTATTCTTCTATGCTCTTCGTCTTTTTTAGGCATTGAAATCGGAGCAAGCTTTACATGCCTGGCTTTTGGGTACTCATGAGCAGTTCAAGTCTTTGTATGCTGCTGTGAAGCCCATTGTTGCGACTGTATGTCATCTTGGGGATGATAGTGATGGTCTGAAAAGCTTGATTCTTGTATTGCCTCTTCGGTTTCGCGAGTTTGTAAAGAGTGGTTTTGAACGTTGTATCAACAATGTTGTCTCCTTTGCTCGTGCTCTTGCTCCCGAGGTGCCTATGGATCGGATACTTGAAGACCCTATGGATGTCGTGCTCTTGGAGAAGTGGGAGCCGTCGAAGATTGAAGTTAAGGACCTTTGTAGTCAGATATTTGATCAGATGGAAGTGTTGCCTCCTTCCCCTTGAGGAAAAAACATTTGACTGTTCTTGTGTCGTTTTGCAAATATACTATATTCTCTTGTTTAATGCATCGCCAAGCTTCGTCTTAGCTTTTCTATATCCATTCGTTTGATCTTTTTGCTGGTGGAAAAACTATGTGCTTGTCTTGATTATAGTAGCGATGTTGCTGGAGTTCACTTTCTAATCTGCTTGTCTATCAATCTTGTAATGATTTTTTGATCTGCCGACTTGTAGGCTTTGTATGTGTGTCGTAGAGTAAAGTCTTCAGATTTAGATGCTATATGCCAGGCTTGTGCTTCTCGATTTGGCTTTGTAGTTCTTTGTCTTGCCATTTTTCTTTGAAGAGTTGTTTGTCGAGTAGTGATCTTTGAGTTATGGTGTTCCGGTCAGCTTGTAGAATACTTGTCGGGTTGTTTCGTAGTAGTGTGGTAGACTTGTAGGCCATATAGTAGTCGTCGTGTCAGACTGTGCCACTCATGGTGCAAAGTAGTCAGCTTGGAGAATATATGTCAGACTGTGCCGCTCATGGTGCAAAGCAGTCGACTTGGAGATCGTACCAGACTGTGCCGCTCATGGTGCAAAGTAGTCGGTTTTGTAGTCGTCGTCGTGTCAGATTGTGCCGCTCATGGTGCAAAGAAGTCGGCTTGGAGATTATATGTCAGACTGTGCTGCTCATGGTGCAAAGCAGTCGACTTGGAGATCGTACCAGACTGTGCCGCTCATGGTGCAAAGCAGCCGGTTTGTAGTCGTCGTCGTGCCAGATTGTGCCGCTCATGGTGCAAAGCAGTCGGTTTGGAGAGTATATGTTAGACTATGCTACTCATGGTGCAAAGCAGTCGACTTGGAGATCGTACTGGACTGTGCTGCTCATGGTGCAAAGTAGTTGGCTTGGACATTATATGTTAGACTATGCTGCTCACGGTGCAAAGCAGTCGACTTAGAGATCATACCGGACTGTGCCGCTCATGGTGCAAAGTAGTCAGTTTGTAGTCGTCGTCGTGCCAGACTGTGCCGCTCATGGTGCAAAGCAGTCGGCTTGGAGAGTATATATCAGACTGTGCCACTCATGGTGCAAAGCAGTTAACTTGGATATCATACCGGACTATGCCGCTCATGGTGCAAAGTAGTCGGTTTGTAGTCGTCGTCGTGCCATACTGTGCCGCTCATGGTGCAAAGCAGTCGGCTTCGAGAGTATATGTCAGACCGTGCCGCTCAAGGTGCAAAGAAATTGACTTGGAGATCATACCGGACTATGCCGTTCATGGTGCAAAGCAATCGGTTTGTAGTCATCGTCGTGCCAGACTGTGTCGCTCATGGTGCAAAGCAGTCGGCTTGGAGAGTATATGTCAGACTATGCCGCTCATGGTGCAAAGCAGTCAACTTGGAGATCATTTGTTCTGGAGTCTTGTATCTTGTCTGTATCATCAGTTATAGAATTTCTTGAGTTGGCTGATGTGCCAGGTTTTGGTTATTTGTATATCATCTTCTATCATTAGTTCGTATGTACCAGGTTGTATGGCTGTCTTGACGATGAAAGGGCCCTCCCAAGGGCTGAGTAGTTTATGTCTTCCTTCTTTCTTTTGAATTAGTCGTAATACCAACTCTCCTAGTTTTAATGTTCTTGATTGTGTATTTCTGTCATAATGTCTTCGTAGGCCTTGTAGGTATCTTGCGTTTTGGACTATTGAGTTGTCTCTTATTTCTTCGATTGTGTCGATTTCTAACCGTCTTGTTTCTTCGGCTTCTCCTTCATCGTATTGTTCGATTCTTGGCGATTGCCATATTAAATCGACTGGTAGTACGGCCTTTGGTTCGTATACTAAGAAGAAGGGTGAGTATCCTGTTGCTCTGTTGATCTGAGTTCTTAAACCTCATACCACTTTTGGTAGTTCTTCTATCCACTTCCCCCCATAGTCTTTCAAGTCTTCGTATAGTCTTGGTTTTAAACCTTGTAATAACATTCTATTGGCGCTTTCAACCTGTCCGTTTGCTAGAGGATGGGCAACTGATGCATAGTCTATTTCAATTCCACAATCTTTTGCCTAATACTGGAATTCTTTTGCTATGAACGGTGATCCTAGGTCTGTAATTATTCTGTTGGGCATTCCAAATATGTGCATAATGTCTTGTATGAATTTTACTACTTTTTCTGCGCTATATTTGACTAGCGGTTTGTATTCGATCCACTTGGTGAATTTGTCTATTGTCACAAATATATATTCAAATCTTCCTTTTGCTTTTTTGAGTGGTCCGACTTGATCTAGCCCCCAGCATGAGAAAGGCCAAGCTGGTGGTATGCAAATCAAATTATGTGCTGGGACATGTGATTGTCTTGCGAACATTTGGTAGCTTTTGCAAGTTTTGACTAGTTGCTCTGCATCTCTGAGTGTTGTTGGCTAGTAAAATCCACTTCTGAATGCTTTGTCGATTAGTGTTCTGGAAGCTGTATGATTTCCACAACATTCTGAGTGGATTTCTTCTAGTATTTTCTTTCCTTCTTGTGTTGAGACACATTTGAGTAGTACTTCAGAGGATACTGCTCTCTTGTATAGTTTGTCTTTAGTGAGGACATAGGCTTTGTTTTTTCTTATAATTCTTGTCGCTTCTGCCTTCTCTCTGGGTAGTTTGTTTTCACTTTTGTAGTCGATGTACGTTTGTCTCCAATCACTTTGTATGTTGAGAATTTGTCTTGAAGTGTCGAGCTCTTCTGCTTTGTCTATGTCCATTGGGTCTTCTTCTGTTTTCTTGTTTATTTCTTGAATTGAAGGTCTAGTGAGTTCTTCTATGAATATTTCTGGTGGTACTTTTGCTCTATCTGATCCCAATTTTGATAGCACATCTGATGCTACGTTTGAGTCTCTTAGTACATGATGAATTTCTAGTCCTTCAAAGTTCTTCTCGAGATTTCCAACTTCTGCACAATATGCATCCATATTGTTTTTTGTACAATCCCATTCTTTGTTTACTTGGTTGATTACTACTGCTGAATCTCCATAGGCGAGTACTCTTTTGATTCCCAGTGTGGTTTCTATTTTTAATCCATGTATGAGTGCTTCGTATTCTTATTCTGCTTCATTGTTTGTTGCTTGCCATAATATTTGCAATACGTACTTCAATTGTCTTCCTTCTGGAGAGATTAACAGTACTCCTACTCCTACCCCTCCTAGTTTTAAAGATCCATCAAAGTACATTTTCCAATGGTCTCGTATTGGCTCGGGTTCTTTTTGGCTGGTTTCAGTCCATTCTAGAATGAAGTCGGGTAGTATTTGCGACTTGATTGTTGTTCTTGGTTTGAAGTCTAGGTTGAGAGCTCCGAGTTCTACTGCCCATTTTGATATTCAACCTGTGGCGTCCTTGTTTCGGAGTATGTCTTGTAGAGAAAATTTGGTTACTACTGTCACCTTGTGCTCGTGGAAGTAATGTCTAAACTTTCTTGATGATATCAGCACCGCGTAGAGTAGTTTTCTATACATGTGGGTATCTGACTTTTGATTCTGTCAGCACTTTGCTTATGTAGTATACTAGTCTTAGCACTTTATATGTATGTCCGGGTTCTTCTCTTTCTACTATGACTGTTGTGCTTACCACATTTTTTGTTGCCGTGATATATAGCATCATGTCCTCCTTGTGTCTTGGTGGGGTCATTACTGGAGATGATGATAGGTATTCTTTTAGCTTTATGAAGGCCTGATTGGCTTCCTCTGTCCATTCAAAATTTTCTTTCTTTTTCAAGAGTTTGAAAAAGGGTAGTCCTTTCTCTCTAGCTTTGAGATAAATCTGTTTAGAGCTGCCATATAGCCTGTTAGTTTTTGTATGTCCTTGACCCTCTTGGGTGGTTTCATTTCCATGATCACTTTGACTTGTTTTGTGCTTGCTTCGATTCCTCTATTGCTGATTAGGAAGCCGAGTAGTTGTCTTGAGGGTACGCTAAAAACGCATTTCGTTGGATTTAGCTTCCACTTCCATGCCTTTAGATTTTTGAATGTATCTTCCAGATCTTCTAGAAATGATTCGGGTCCTTTTGTCTTGATTACGACATCATCGATGTAAGCTTCTGCGTTTCTTCCGATTTGGTCTCCCAAGCAAGTTTGTATTGCTCTTTGGTATGTTGCTCCTACGTTTTTTAATCCGAATGGCATTGATTTGTAGCAATAGGCTCCGAAAGGTGTTATAAAGGATGTCTTGCTCTGGTCTTCTTCTCTCAACAATATTTGATGATATCCCAAGTAACAATCGAGGAAATATAATAGTGATGATCCTGCTGTGGAATCTATGACTTGATCAATTCTTGGCGGTCCGTATAGATCTTTTGGGCAATGTTTGTTGAGGTCTGTGTAATCAATGCACATGCGCCATTCTTTCGAGTTCTTTTTCTCGACTAAGACTGGGTTGGCTAACCAGTCCGGGTTGTTTCTCCGATGAATCCTGCTACCAATAGCTTTGTGATTTCCGTTTTGATTGTTGCTTTTCTATCTGGAGCGAACCTGCATAGCTTTGGTGCAAAGTTAGGCATACTACTCGACCACATTGTTAGTTGCAAAGGCATCCTTCCTAATCCTGACAAGGTCTAGGTCGTAATTTGAATGCAACCACCCAAGAGCGTAAAAGACATCTAGAGCCTCACTAGGTGCATGGTAGCCCTGAGCCGCTACATAGCATGTCTCGGCGAGTAGGGGCTACCTTTCTTCAAGCTCCTCAAGGCCTCCACTAAATTTGAGTGGTCGGTAGAAGCTCATTCTTCCTTCACAGAGCCCAAACGTTTTCTAACAACGCCTCCCATGCTCACAACACCCAAGGACGACAAAACCTTGATGCTTTACATCACCGCAAACAAACGAGTAGTCAACATGGCCATCGTGGTCGAGCGGGAAGAGGTTGGACACGTGTTTAAAGTACATCGACCTATGTATTTCATTAGTCAGGTGCTTAGCGCATCCAGTGTTCGCTAGCCACAAATCCAAAAGCTACTCTACACCATCTTGATAACGTCACGAAAGCTCCACCATTACTTCAATGCCCACCCCATCGAGATCATCATTGACCAACCTCTGGGAGACATCCTATGCAATAAGGACACAAACGAACACATCGTAAAGTGGGAGGTCAAGCTATGTCCATACTCGGTGGAATTTCGCAGCCGACAAACCATAAATTCCCAGGCTCTTGCTAACTTTATAGTCGAGTGGACCAACATGAATGAGCCGATCCCGGAAGCTATCAAAGAACACTAGACATTGTTTTTCGACAGCTCCCTCAACTTTGATGGAGCTGGAGAAGGCGTCTTCTTCGTCTCTCCATCTATGGACAAGCTAAGATACATCCTCATAATCCACTTCAAGGTATTGAACAATGACGTGGAATATGAGGCCACTCTTCATGGCCTCCACATAGCAATAGAGCTCGGTGTAAATGGCTAATGGTATATGGTGACTCTGCCCTCGTCATTAACCAGGTCAACAATGACTGGGTTGTAGAAACGATAAAATGGACACTTATGTAGCTCAAATAAGGAAATTAGAAGGAAAATTCCATGGTTTGGAATTCCACCAAGTAGTTCGGGCTGAGAACCAAGAAGCTGATGAGTTGTCAAAGTTAGGATCATCCCGAACACAAATTCCCCATGAAATCTTTGTCAAAGATCTCCTAAAGCCATCTATCAATGACTCTGCCGAGCATGCCTCAAGACAGCCAATCACCGACTAGTTGGCCGCTTGGGTGTTGACCTCGATAGACGGTCATTGGATACCGTTCATAAAATACCTAATTAACATGGAAGTCCCAAGCGACAAGGTGGAGATAGAACACTTAATGCATCATAGCAAGCACTACGTGCTCGTTGACGGCAAACTCATGAGAACTAAAACCGAGGAAGAGATTCCAAAAGTGCATACCGCAGGAAGAGGACCTTGTTGGTAGTATGCTCTAGAGGTAATTATAGACATGATTGTATGTCCTTGTATCCATGACATGTTATGAGTTCAATGAATATCCATTAAAGACAACTTGTATCGATTAGCAATTATGTGAATTATTTGTGAAACTCTTTTACTTGTATGGTTATTCTAAAGTTGTCCTTGATCGGAGTTCGTGCTAGAACGCACATGAATATTAGATCAGCACATTATTAGTTGATGACTATGTTTCACAAGTCATAGACATAGAGATGTCAAACTAATAATGTGGGCACATGTATGACATGGGGCTAGACTGACCCAACATGAGATTGTCTCTATACACATCATGTATGTTATGTCCTTAGACCTGAGATTGTCGTATGTACTCAAGATGTGAAATGACCTACTTAGGGACTACCAAACGCTACTTCGTGAGTGGGTAGTTATAAAGGTGGCTTTCAGGTTTGTCGAGAAACATGTTGTGAGACATAATCAATCAAGATGGAATTTGTTACTCTCCATATGAGAGAGATATCACCGGACCACTCGAATGATTGGATCATGAAATGCATGGTCGTGCTTGGGTTAAGTGTTAACATATGAGTTGGACCAAATATCGTGAGGCAACGTAATAGCATGCATGTGGTTTTGTGGTGGTTCATATGATATGATCATAGCGTATGCATAGGAGTTGACACGCCTTGCTAGAGGTTGCTATCAACTATTGGTCGAGTACAAGTACTCGGGCCATGTCTATGTGTGCGTGAGCCCATAGGGTTGCACGCTTAAGGGGCTGGAAGCCTAATTAGGGTTGGACCTGAATTAGACTAGGTTTGGGGTTACTAATGGGCCTCCAACATGGGAGCTCATTAGGACGCCTACATAAGCAAGGGGTGGGCGCAGGCCGAGTTGATCTCATGCCTTTTGGCAGCCGTCGTCGCCTCCCCACGCTTGCGCCTACTGCTCCTCGCGGACCTAGCAGTCCAGAGGCACAACGCTTCCTCCCTGTATGTGTGGGATACCTCGGAGGTGATGCATCTAGAGCATAAGGATGAACCGCATGAAGGGGACATTGAGACGCACGACCTCACAACTACACGACAATGTTGTGATGCGCACGACTACATCGAGTCGCTTCCGCTGCACCTACGCGTCTAGCGGTAATCCCGTGATCTATAACTAGCAGTAGTTCCTAGTTTTTGGGGTAAATAAATTTTGTTTTCCGACTAGCGTAGCAACCTTATATCCCTTTAGTCCTCATGGTCCTAAAGGAGATTCACAGCATGTTGTGCGGCAATCACGCCGCATCATGGGCGTTGGTCGGCAAAGCCTTCCGAGTAGGCTTCTACTGGCCATCGGCCATAGCTAATGCCGAGAACCTAGTCCACCGATGCGAGGGATGCAAGTTCTTTGCCAAGCAATGCCACATCCCAGCTCATGAACTCCAAGCCATCCTAGCATCATGGCCCTTTGCCTGCTGGGGGCCGGACATGATCGAACCTTTCAAGCCAGCGCTCGGTAGTTTCCGCTGGGTCTACATCATGATTGACAAGTTCTCAAAATGGATTGAATATAAACTACTAGTTTAGGGAACAGCAAGGAAAGCCATCGAGCTCCTCGACGATGTATCATTTCAGCCTTCCTAATAGCATCATAACTGATCTTGAGTCAACCTTTACCGGCACACCCTAGAACTTCTATGATGACAGAAGCATAGAGGTAAAATACGTTTTGGTGGCACACCCTAGAGCCAACGGACAAGTCGAGCGGGCCAACGGCATGATCCTGGATGCGTTGAAGAAAATACTCTACTAAGAGAATGAGAAACACCTCGATCGATGGCTAAAGGAGCTACCAGTTGTGGTATGGGGTCTCCGGACCCAACGGAGCCATAACACCGGCGTATCCCCATACTTCATGGTATTCAGGTCAAAAGTCGTTCTCCCGCATGACATCATGTTCCGATCCCCAAGGGTCGAGCACTACGATGAAGCAAAGGCAAAGGAAGCAAGAGAGCTCAAGGTCAACTGTGCCGAGGAAAGACGCCTAGACAACTATGTCCGAATGGCTAAATACATCAACGTTTTATGATGGCACTACAATCGCAACATCAAGGCCAATCTCTTTGTGGTCGGTGACCTTGTTCTACGATGGAAGCAGAAGACAGAGGGCCTCCATAAGTTGTCTTCACCTTGGGAAGGTTCGTATATGGTAAAAGAGGTAACTAGACCAACCTCGTATAGGTTATGTGACATCAATGGGATAGACATCCCCAACTCCTGGCACATCGAGCGACTTTGACGCTTCTATGCCTAGGTCTAGCTATGTACACCTCATTGTACTTTCTTCATTTTTCAGTAAACAATGTTCTATATTGTTCATACTAATACATTGTTCTTTCGGAGTCCAAACATGAGTCACGCTCCTCCTAGTTGGCGACCAACGGCCACTAGCATGTCTTCCGAGCTAGCATGCAATGTTGCCCGACCTCCACAACAAATAAGTGGTAATCACATGGAAACACCAACTTTCTTATGCGTGCCTAATCAAAATGCTTCGGGTTGTCAATTTAGCCAGGTCAAACCTAACGCTGATGTCTCTGGACATCTAGCCTAAGCACTCCGGCCTAGGCCGAAGGACCCCTTCTTGGACGACTATGGACACACAGTATATGGCAATTCTTTGATAAAGACGGTAGTAGCTTTATCACGATTACAATCACGTAAGACACGCAAGCCATGCATTTACCCAAACACGACATTAACACATCTGAAGGGTTGCGCCCTACTCAGCACCTAATCTCATTGGTTGCCATCTTGATAAGCGCTTTCATCGAACTTCTTAAAACCAAGTTTTTAATCAAGACCTGACAAGTCTCACCACATGTTCCGAACATTCTGGTGCCAAGCACTACAAAATACAAACAAGTTTCACCAAAACATATTACATAGGTGGGGCAGGGACACTCTCGCCAAACAAATCAACGTGGCCACCCAGTTTCTTCACCGCATCTTCTGCCTCATCAGCGAGCTGATCCTCCACTACCTAACTCGTCCCATTCGCAAACCCCACTCCAACAACCTCCAGGTTCACTTCCGGATAGTGGGAGCGGAAAACAGCCAACAACTGCGCATCCCAGTTATGGCTCTTGAATTCCTCCCAGGATGATTGGCATCTATCGATGTAGACATCCAGATGTGACAGCCTCCCAGTAGGCAGCGCAGGAGCGGCCAGACTGACACAGTCAAGAAGTGCATCAACGCTGTCTCGACCACCTCTAGTTGCTCTTTGTGCTGGACTTCTGCGCCAGCACCTCGAATTGTGCAACCGTTTGGCGTTGATACTCTGCGTACAGAAAATTCAATCAGAAGACTGGACTATGATGACACCATTGTACGAAGATATGAGCAGACACTTGCCACCGAGGTCAGCAGCTGCCTTATTCGCGTGACTCGATGCCCCTTTCTTCTCCTCCTAGAACTGTTGGATCACTTGGTATAATTGCGCCAACTCGGCATCATGAACTACAAGAGGAAACAACGGAAGTCAATTTGTATACCCGCATAAGGTCATGAGACAAGGTGGGATGGGTACCTTTCTTCTGCTCGATGTCAAGTCTGGCATGCTCTGAGGCTTCTTGCAGACTTTTTTCCAAGGCCTCTCTCTGGCGCCCCACCTTAATGGCTTCTGCCGCAGCAAGGACACTTTGATCATGCGCCTGCTACATGTTGTTCTCCATTTTTCTCAGGGCCTCCCTCAAGCACGCGTTCTACTCAGTAAGCAGCTCCATCCACTGGATCACTTGATGACGGTGCTCGGTTGTTCTTGCAGTTCTTGGATTTCCACGAACTATCCTATTACCTTGATCTCAGCCATCGATAACATCATCGTCCTCCATAGGTGTTAGACCACCTGGGGTGTCCTCATATTCTAGGACAACGGTCTCATCCCCCTCCAACGCAAAATGTGGACACTTCATGGCCGCGCCTCTGGAATCTCAATATCCTCAACCTCCTCAGCAAGAGCCAAGCTGGAGGCCTACGGGTGTGTTGGCTCGGCAGCTCAGCCTACCGCCATCTGATCAATACTGTTGACCACGGTCAGTGTCAAACCTCGGGCCGCCGTTGCACCATCATCGCCTCCAGCATCCGCAGCAGGCTCCGATGAGACGGCAGCGACCGGAGGGACAGTCCCATCACCTGCTGGCCTTGACTCTTCTGAGCGGGCCTCTATTTGTCCAGTTGAGCCTGACCTGTCATGAACATTAAAGAACGTCAACACCTAGCTACAATTCGACAAAAGTCGCGCCATGCAATGGGAACAAACTTTCATTGCGGCCTACAGCGAGCTGTGGGGAATTGGCGATGGCCTCCAGACAATGTCACCCTCACCCCTAATGAAGGCTACTGCTCCATCGGCCCTACCACTATGTCCGAGGCAGTCCCCAAAGGCACGGCATCCGGCACCGCTACCCCGGGCTTGACGTTCCCAGCTAAAGGATCGACGGAGGCTTCGAGCGCCCGGAGTCGACGGTTGGCATTTCAACCGTGGCGTCAAGACCCCTTGATGCCGGGGTGGTCTCCGTCGCATCAGACCATTGCCGGCCACCCTTCCCAGTAGCGCAGGTCGGAGCCGGAGGCGCAACAAGGGCATCGTCGTCATCGTCGTCCTCCCAATAGGTGACCTGCGCAGCTTGTCGTCTACCGAATAAGATGCCGCCTTTGACGCGGCGCCTCTTAGTCAGAACTTTCGCTGAAGGCGCTGCCCTTTTTCCAGGAGCCTTCATGACCTCCGGTGGAGCATCTGAAGAATCGGTCTACGAAGCATCATCAACTCTCACCCCCGTAGTTGTAGGCCTAGCTAGAATTGTCGTGGGACGTCCGACACATACACCGATCGATCATGTACAAGATCCACGTGAGTACAACACAACTCACACAAACAAAGAACAAGGGAGGAAATTGAAACTCACAGCAAGCGGGGGGTTCGCAACAGAATGCGGCCTCGATTGATCTGCCACGCGTCCAAATTTATTGGGGGCAAAGAGGAGCTCGGCCTGCACTTTTACCTCGGCCTCCTCCAAGATCTCCTCCCTTTCCCAGGTTCCATCGGTCTCTCCCTTGAAGTCAAATTTGGCATGGGCTTTGTCCTTCCAGGGAAGGACTCGGTGAAAAAGGAAATTCAACACCACCCTTGGGCTATTGATCTTGATATCCTTGAGCAGTGCCAATAACTCCTTCACCTGCTCCATCCAGATAGGCTCGGATGAGCAGTCTAGTTGGCACTATTCTTCATGATATGGTCAACATCACTGGCAACAATCTGTTTTGTTTGCCTGATGTAAAACCACCTTGCATTCCACCCCTTTAGCGAGGTGTTCAAGTGAATATTGATGTATTCAGAACCCATCCCCTCCCACAACTGCAAGTACACTCCTCCAACAACTCGGTTGCTCTTCCCTCCCTTCTTCTTGAACATGAAGAAGTGATGGAACAAGTTGAAGTAGGGGAGGATACCGAGGTACACTTCATAGAGGTGGATGAAGATGGAGATCTGAAGGATGGTGTTGGAGTGCAAATTGCATAGCACCACCCCAAAAACTCCAACAAACAAAAAGGGGTGCGCAGGGAGACCAAAAACCCATGGTAAAAGTAATCCTCAAAAACCACAAGCTCATCATCATTGGAGGAGGGGAAGGCCTCACCCTCCACGGGGCACCAGACGCCGATGGCGCATTCCGGTAGGACGCCGAGCGCCACCATTTCATCAAGCTTCGGATCCCCCATCAGCGACGTTTCCCATATCTCTTCACGGTCGTCCACCAGGACATCCTTCCTCTCTTCAACACTGACTTTCTTTGGGGGAATTGGATCTATGGTCGTCTCGGCATGGATGAACTAGGGAGTGGGAGAGTTCTCAGTCTAAAATGGCGGAGAAGTGGAGACGACAGCGATTGCGGAAAGAAGGAGAAGAGTTGCAGCCGTGCGGAGGGGTACTTACGACTCCTCGTCTCCTATGCAATTCAGTCGCCACACCTTTTTGCGTTATGCAATTGTACCCGGGCCTACTTTGGTGGGCCGCAGTGGCCCATCAAAGCAGCAATTGACGGCAGTTATAGGGCATCACCCAGCTTTTACCACTCAATCTGGACCAAATTACGGAGGTTACTATTCCTAGCCTGGGGACTACGTCATTTCGATATTTCTCTGCTGGCCTCGAGCTCCACAGCTTGTCTAAACAGGGGCCAGGTTACTATTCCTAGCCCGAGAACTGCGTAACTTCAAGATTTCTCCGCCAACCTCGAGCTTCACAGCTCGGCTACGTGGTGCAAGGACAAGGTCACTATTCTTAGCCCGGGGACTACACCGCCTTGGATCATCATCGATGGCCATGTGCTTCGTAGCTCCGCACAAAACGATGTGTTTTTCTTTACAAATTTCTTATAGACCCTGCCACCACGTGACTTCGTCACCTACTACCAGGCTCGGGGACTACAGTCGGTACACTGCACCTTGCGGTGCGTGTACAGATGATCAAACAATGATACAAAATTGCAAAAAATGTGTGTTCAATGCTTTCTAAAGCCTCAAAATTCAAAATTTGAGCACCTCATATCCTTTCGACAAGACATGTGTATGCTTTCTAAAGAATACAGTGTGCTCGGCGCCGACCTCGCTGCTCAAAGCCGACCTTGCTGCTCGGCGCCGACCAACAGCGCTGCTCAGAGCCAACCTTGCTGCTCAACGCCGACCTTACTGCTAGACGCCGACCTCACGTTTTAATATCGACATCACTGCTCGGTGTCGTTTTCGTCTGCTCGGGTAGGTTCAAGATGGTGTTTGCTAGAAGGATACAATGCGCTTGGGGACTAGCTGTGGGGGAATAAAACCCACATACCCTTATGGAGGGAACTAGGCTGACTATAGCAAGACGGCCCAAGACGCATGGCCCAGGTGCACACCCGGATCCGCTGGCGGGCATGCCTTGCGGCAATAGCAAGCTCAGACTTAGAAAGCATGAAGACTTAGTCGGTTAGGATAGTAATCGTATCATATATGGTTATCTCAATTGTAATCGGCTAGAGATCAGATACAGATCTGTAACCCTGTCTTCCAGCCTATATAAGGAGGGCCCCCTTCAAACACACGATTTCAGATCAATACAATCCACAACAAAGCAGGACGTAGGTATTACGCCATCTCTGGTGGCCGAACCTGAGTAAAATCTCGTGTTCGTCTCGTGAAACTATCGAGTTCGCCGTCTAGCACACCTTCACTGATTCTTCTACAACTGTGGACATACCCCTCTGTGGACTGTCGGTGATATTTGGTCAACAATGAGGTATTTAGAAAGATTTTCCTCTTTTATGAAGAATTTAGGAATTTCCCGAGGAGCTCGCACCTATCGCTTGAACTACTCTTAACTTGTTTCGACTTGTTTTCTCTCACAGAACAATATTTCAATTAGCCGAAACCAGCTCAAGCGAATAGGGTTAAGATGCCTAGAAAATAGTTGCCACGCAAGTGCTACATAAATTGGTTTTTCCCAAGTTCTAAATCTTCTGCTATAGCTGCCACTATCTTTGTCTATAGCTGCCCTGAAGAGTAGTACTCCCTCCATTCCAAATTGTAAGTCATTCCAAGAATCTTGGAGAGTCAAAGTTTCTCAAGTTTGACCAAACTTATATAACAATATAATAATATTTATGATGTCAAATAAGTATCATTAGATTCGTTATCAATTATTTTTCATAGTATACCTATTTGATGTTATAAGTCTTTATAGTTTTGTCTATAATTCTTGATCAAACTTGAGATGCTTTCACTCTCCAAGATTCTTGGAATGACTTGAAATTTGTGCTGGAGGGAGTATTTAGCTATTTTTTAATGTAAGAATTAGTTGTTAGATGTCCACTGTAGCTGGCAATTTGTTATGTTTTTAGGTCAATCCCTAAACGTCTTAGCCACAGATTTAAAACACTGTTTTCAGCGAAGTCCAGAAAAAATTGATTGCTCTTGCATATTTGGGCCCGATTGAAACTGAAGCTGATGACAAGAGCTCGATTACCATTCGCAGGACGAACACAGATCAGATAAAATTAACAAAAATTAAAATGGCACAACCATAGTTAATCAGGCACAAGCAGGATGATATTATTTTGGCCAATACATGCCCATAAACATTGTCTTCAGACTACACTGGTATAGGCTTGATGATGGATCCCAATCGACGTCAATCTAACTAAGCTTAAACCCTTCACCACAAGAGGAACACGGTCGCCAGCGCCGAGCCAAGAGTCCAAGACGCCGTGTCCCTTGCTCCGTTGTTCTTCTGATCTGCAGGCGTTGGCCGTCATCGTCCGGCGAAGGAGCTGGGGTAGTGTCCTCCGGCGATGGCGCGGGTCGACGGCCTGTGCGTAGGTGCAGCCTCCGGCGCCGGGGCAAGTGGTGGCTGTGGATGCATGTGCAGGCCGCGGCGAGACCGGTGCAAGGGCAGGCGGCGGCACACAGGGCAGGCGTAGGTGCAAGTCTAGGCGACGAGGCCGGCGCAGGGGCGGGCGCAGTGCGGCCCTGGCCCTCCTGGGCAGCAACACCGCGTCGATGAGGTAGACGGCGAGCGGCGCCTTGTCGAGCAGCGTCTTGGTCACCGTAGCGGCGCTGGCGGATGATGCGGACGACAGCTTCACCGTGTCCCCGTCGGCACGCACGGTGAGGTTGTACTGGTGGTTCTTGGATCCGTCGGTGGCGAGCGTGCCCACGTCCCATTGATCGCTTGAGAGACTGCGCGGAGTAGTGCGCCGCCACGCCGTGGTACAGCAGGAGCGCGAGGCGGGCGTCGGCGGTGAGGTTGTTGAAGGTGGAGTTGAAGGCCTCCACGGCCTTGTCGTCCGGGCAGAAGACGGTGAGCCCGGCGGCGGCGCTGCGGTCGTTCGTCGCCACCGCGTCTGCCGTCGCGGCGAGGAGGCCGGCGAAGCCCCCGCACCGTTCTTGGACAGCAGATCCGTCAACTCGGCTGCGGCGCGGGCGCGGGAGCGGGGGCCTGCGCCCCGTCCGCGGCGCCGGAGACCAGATCAGGTCCCTCACCTGCAGGACGGCGATGTCGTACGGCATTTCCTTGATGGATCGCTGGTAGAAGGCGGTCGGCAGCCTGTTGGAGGGAGCCGACGGCGTGAACGCTGCCAGGCGGCTGTCGTTGAACACGGTGATGTTGACCATCCCGTCGCTCCCCTGCGCCTTGCCGGTGTCCTGGTAGAGGCTGGTGGACTGCGCGAACCCACCCTGGATGCTGCCTAGCTTGGCGGCGTCCAGTACTCCAGGAGGGCGTGGAGGTAGATCGCGCGCTCTAGCCCTGGGGCTGTGGCTTCTGCGCCTTGAGCCGCGCCATGACGGAGTTGTCGACGGCGAGCACGTGATGGAGAGCGGTGGTCGATCAACGCCGCGGCGCCGGTGCTGACCAGGGCAGCACTGAAGTCGGTGAGGTCCGGGTGCGCGGCCAAGATGGCCGTGATGCTGTGGTTCGCGGCGCCGCCTTGACACGCCGGAGACGCGCCGAGGACGAGGAGGAGGGGGAGGAGGAGGACTGCGGCGAGAGGCATCGTGCTCGTGAAACGGCCGGAAGGTTGCTGTTCCTGTGTGCTGCTGGCTGTGGCTGGGTGTTTTTGTCTTTGGTTTCAACAAAGAGGAAAGGACTAAAGAGAGGGTTTACTGGCACCCGGCCGCCCCATATATGGGCCGCTCAAATAAATAATGGTATCAAATTAAATTCGCGAGGTAATACTTCTTGAACTGAAATCCAGTGATGAAGATGACAAAACAAAGATTCGATCCCACAATTCAGCTAATATATAGCCGTTGTGTATAGCAAACAATAACAGCATGAAAAACGGGCATTATTTCTATTCCATTCCACCTTGGTCTAGACTCAATCAAGACCATCTGACGCAATCCAACGGTTAAACATCACCACATCACATCTATCATAGTTTTGCATTACTGATATCTGAATATCTGATACAGAGAAACATTGCGCTTCAAATCAAATTCAAATAAATGCTCACAAATAGTTTTGCGTGTAAAGGGGATTGGGTGCTATCTGTGATCCTCCAGATGTTTAGCTAGTGTCCTTTTCCTCTTCTTAACAGCACAATCACATTCACGAATATGGATGCCAGTGGAGCAAACAACTGAAAACGCTAGCAGGTGATGGGCCCTGCTGATAGCTAGTGCTGAGATTTGAGATACATACAGAGTGATAAATGTGAGATATATACAGCCTTGTTTGTATTGCAATTCTGTGCATGCTCTACTGCATATGCCGCATGCCTACAGGGACCATCTTCAGTAGCATGTATGACAAAAATGGTTGGCTTGAGGACGTTCTGCTTGTGCATGACCAAAGTGATGGACAAAATTCGGTGCTGGAAAGGGTTGCACCGTCCAATTTTTAGTAACGCGTGGATGGCCTGTATTTCAAATTTCACATGAACGATGCTGGTGGGTTTTTTTTCTTCTTTTTGCATCCTTCACCTCAAGGACCTTTATTATTGTCTTGACAAGCTCCTAGAGCAACCCAAAATACCTGAATCTATAGCTTAGCATCATGACGCGTTTTCTTATGTTTGCAACGTTAGCAGGCCGCCATGCATTCTTATGTTTCCATAATTAATATCACTTGCCTTCTTATCATTTCAAAATCGGGTTCACAATGCCCCCTGTTTGTAATTAGCCAGCTAACTATTAGTTGTGCTAGCTATTTGTTTGTAATTACCCAGCTAACTATTAGTTGTGTGAGCTATGATAAAACAGCTAATAGTTAACTATTTTGTTAGTTGGGTGGTAGGTAGGACATTAACCAAGTTTATTAGCTGAGGATCTAAATAGGCCCTCAACCAATTTTTAGCAACTAATAACTACTCTCTTCATCCTAAATTATAAGACATTCCAAGAATATTGAAGAGTCAAAACATCTCAAATTTGACCAATAATTATAGAAAAAACTATAAAGACATCAAATAGACATAGTATAAAAATATAATTGATAACGAATCTAATAATACTTAGTTGTCATCATAAATATTATTATATTATTATATAAGTTTGGTTAAATTTAAGATACTTTGACTTTCCAACATTCTTGGGATGTCTTATAATTTGGAACAGAGGGAGTATCAGTTGTAGGGATCTAAACAAGCCCTATATACATCTAAAAAGCAACAGTCAAACAAGATGCTTTGATCCATGATATGATAAACAGCATCCTCAATTAACCTTCTCGTCGCAAATTGTTAGTCAGAGAGTTTAGACGAAGAAATAAGTGCACAGTACTAAATGGCTGTGATAGCATCCGAAATAGTGACTGCTATATCGAGAGTGGCCTGCCAGTGTGCTACTACTCCGCTACACAAGGTAGTGGATCAAAGATAGTGTGCTGTAACTTGGCAGACGCTATTGCCATTGTTGGGCCACTATTTGCTATGTGGATGGTGATGTTTCCAATTATAATAAAAATAGTAAGATAGTGATTGAGATCATGGTAAAGAATAATGGGATAATTAATGATATTATTTTCACTTGATATAAGAACTTAATGATAATTAGTCTCCACATGGTTTATTTATATTTTATTCACTTATGTGCTTCTTTCTGATTTTATATCATTAAATTTACAAAAAAAAATAACTAAAAGCTTCTCATTATTTTTTTTAAAAAATATGGTATTAGTATTGGCATATATACTTTAATTTGACTATTTTTAATATTCTATTATTGGAACTTGGCACCTGCTATAGCACCCGCAATCTACACCTCCGCTACGTAGACACTAATCAGCTACGAAATCATCATCTGCTATTAGTATCTCCAAGTGGGATCTGGATCAAGTGCAAACCAAGATGTTGTGAAAACTTTGGAAACCAGCAATCTAGGCCACAGGCTAGCCATCCGATGGCTGCAGTGGGGTATCCATCACATTATGCACTTAAACGCCTGTCTGATCACATTGTTTTGCAAATAACCCCTCCCCTAATCGCAGGACACGGACGTACACGTCGTTTTGTTTCCGTCTGTACGAGTACGACGATTCGTTTCCCGTCGAACCCGTCTGTCCTTGGGCGGCGGCGGCGGCGAGTCTATGCTGTTCGGCGGCGAGATCCCGATGCATGCCCGCGACTCGCCTGGGGGGGGGGGGGTGGGGGGGCGCCCTCCGTCTCGTCGCTCTCAGGCGCCGCCGTTCCCTGGACGCCTGGCTGCGCCAGCCCAGTCGGATCGACGCCGTCGCCTCACCGCCGCGGCTGCGACCCTGCCCAACCGGCTCCACGGCGTTGCGGGGCCTCCGAGCTGCGACTCGCACCGTCGCAGGTCTCCACCGCGGCCTCGTCTCCGCCCAGACGGCTCGAAGGTTGGATCAAAGTGAAGACAATGAAAAGGGAGGCACTGAAGAACAAAGCAATACTGAATCGAAGCATCGGCACGGCAAACAACTAGCTGCTACTGTCTGTTGTAGTAGGAATTAATGGAAACCAAATAGTGGTTCTTTTATTTTTTCAGAAAAAAAATAGTGTGTCCTTTGCAATGTGAAATGCAGTTCGGTTCAGATTTATGCAAGTGTTTGATTCCAGTTCAGTTGTCACAGAATTGAAAATAAACTAGTATCTTGTTCATTTCGAAAGGAGTTCAGAGAAAGTGAACTACTAAATTCTTCTTTTCAACTATGGTTTCGGCAGAAACTGCAGGTGCAGTCGAACTGTAATAAAAAAGAAGAAGCAATATTATCCAACCTGTACAGGGCAGTGAACTAAAAATTGATCTGGCAAGTATATTGCAGTGAACTGAAAATCCAAAAGTACATTGCAGTGTTTACAAGAAGGCTCTTAGTACATTGTTCAAACCAGGATTTGCACCTGATCCAGAGCCTTACAAGAAGCACAAGAGTACATTGTTCAATTGAAATTTAGCCAACAACATTGTTTGGGCAATTGCGTGCATCATGATCCCCTTCTTGCTTACATTTTCAACACGTCCCTTTACTTTTACCCTTACTTCCAGCCTTCTTCTCCTTGCTCTTCTTAATTCTTTTGCTTTGCCCTCTCGAGTTGATATCATTTGGTGGATGTATATCGACCTCTTTTGGAATTCTACTACCAAGGAAAGATTCATATTCATCCTGTTTTTCAACTATCATAGCAGACATGATCTTTTGGAGATGCTCTACTAGGTCCGATAAACTAGAATATAAAAAGGTTATCCCTTGTTCAGAGTTCTTGGCCATTTGAATAAGATCTTCAAATTTATTGTGTGAATCTGAAATCTTTTTCCGCATGGCCACCTCCATAGGATCTTTAGGCTTTTCATCTAGTAGGTTACCTTCCTCATCAAAGAATAGTTCCCTGTAAAATTGAAGATCTAATCAAGACTATTGTACAAAACAGAAAATATAGGTGGAAGGAAAAAAAGTAAGTGCACACCTTTTACATCTTTTCTCCCATCGCTTTATAATATATAACAATGGTATTTCAGTTTGCTTCTCGGTTCGAAGCACTTGTATGATATGACGACATGGGATGCCATAAGGCTCATATAATTTACATGAGCACCTACCAAACATGTTCGACTTGTTCATCTGAACCACTCGATCTTTTCTAGTTTGGCTGTTGATTGTGAAATATTTTATATCTTCGCACTCTGAAATACCTTGAGTAATGCAATGGTCTCTTGCGACTGAGATTTGTTCCTGAAATTTACTGAAAACTTCATGTGTATATATCAGACTGCATTGCTTCTCTATGGGCCATGGTGTCATCAATTTAGGAGTCATGTGAAGACTTGCATTGTCAGCTTTCAACTCCTCTTGGCGTTGACACTCTAAAGCTATGTCAAACCTTAGCCAGAACTCAACAAAGGTCAACTTTCTACGAATGAAACAGTTAAAAAAAGAATTTGCACTCTCCCATCGTGATGTAGTCCTAAGCATTCCTGCTATAGGTATGTCCAAAAAGTATACCGGAATCCATGATTCGCGAATGGCAAACCTAGTGGAAAACTAATCGTTCCCCAAGAGCTCATAATCTTTTATGATAGAATTCCATTGCGACACAAAATCATCTGAATTCTCGGTCCCCCCAAACACACTTGTTTAGTCTTTCCCAAAACTATTCATCTTTTCTTCTAGAGGGCCCTACCTTCTCAGGAACCTTTTCCATGATATGCCACATGCAAAGTCTATGAGCTGTATCTGGTAGAATATGAGCAATAGCAGCCTTCATACTCGCATCTTCATCGGTTGTGATTAGATGAGGTGCTACTCCACCCATAACCTTAAGAAAGGTGTTAAACAACCATACATATGAATCGATCTTTTCATTTGCTAAGAATGCTGCCCCAAGGAAAACACTTTTCAAGTAATGATTGACTCCAGTGAATGGCATAAATTTCATGTTATACTGGTTGGTAGTATATGTTGCATCTACCGAAACCACATCACCAAAAACACTATAGTTTTTCCTGCATAAAGCATCTGCCCAAAATACATGAATAAGTCGTCCTTTTTCATCCACCATGAACTCGTAAAAGAAGGCTGGATTTACTTCCTTCTTTCGCTCAAGTTGTGCCACAAACATTTGTGCATCTGCATCCTTGATTTTGGTTCTGAGGTCACGATAATAGTTTTTCAAATCCATCAGTGTGCACCCAACATTCTGAAACCCACCCTCACTAACATGGAGAAGTCGATATGCCTGTGAGGTGTCAATGCTAGCCTTATGACAATTGAACAAAGCACTCTTTGCCCTCTCACTGACACTACGGTTGGATCTTAGTAAATGTCTCTTATCTGGCGACACAAAACCATGGCTGTGTTTCTCAACTATTGAAGATATTCGATACTTCTTGTCGCTACCAAGCTTGACGACAATATGTGCCTCACAACCACATCTGGTTTCCATCACATTATGTGTCTTTCTTTTTTTCCTAAAATCATCGCTAACATTTGTTACGTTTTCCTTTCTATATCCTTCCCTTGAACAACAGTACCTCTTGAATAATATTTCCTCATTTTGCTTCTTCTGCTGACCAACACGAACAGAGAAACCGACTTCATGTGCATATGACTTGTAAAATTCCTCCACATCTAGAGTGTATCAAAGATCATTCCAACCACAGGCTTCAAATGTTCTTTGGAACTTACTATACTCAGACAAGATTTTGGCCGTGGTGTGCTTGATGTTCAACGGCGACGACGGCATCAACATCATGATCCATGGCGGCGGCGCCGACGGAGACGGAATCAACGGTGACGACGGCATCAACAGCATGATCCATGGCGACAGCGTCGACGGAGACGGAATCAACGGTGACGACGGCATCAATGGCATGATCCATGGCATCGACCTCGACGGTGATAGGATCAATGGTGATGACGGCATCAACGGCAATGTCACGTGCTCCAGACTCCATGGCAGCGGCGGCGTTTACTCACTGCGCAACTCTTGACGAATCTCTTCCGCCTACAAACTCACGTACGATATGAAAATCAGACTCACTTATTATGACATAAACAAGTTAACGACTCCATGGAAGACTCACATAAGACCAAGAGAAGACTCACGTACGAACTGATTTAGATTGGTCTGGCCGCCGTGATTCGTTTTCGCGTCCGTCTCTAGCGAATCAACGTCGACGTCTAGTGAATCACGTACGAATCAGTGTCCTGCTACGACGTCCTTGTCCTGCGCGTATAGGGCCTCGCCGCCGAACAGCATAGCCTCGCCGCCGCCGACGCCCACGGACAGACGGGTTCAACGGAAACGAATCGTCGTACTCGTCCAGAAGGAAACAAAACGACGTGTACGTCCGTGTCCTGCAATTAGGGGAGGGGTTATTTGCAAAACAATATGATCAGGCGGGCGTTTAAGTGCATAATGTGATGGATACCCCACTGCAGCCATCGGATGGCTAGCCTGTGGCCTAGATTGCTGGTTTCCAAAGTTTTCACAGCATCTTAGTTTGCACCTGATCCAGAGCCCTCCAAGTGTGATCTCACAAATCACAACTCGCCTAGAAACCTTTTATAGAAAGAAAGAAGACCATACGAAGGGACCAACCAATCCTAAACCTCCTTTTTAGATAAGGGGAGTTGTTGGGTAAACCTCCTATATTATATATCTATATATCATAATAACAGTCAACTGTTGTAAATATACAAAAATAAGTGCTAGCTAGCTTCTGCGTGTCAATGTGTGGGGTTTGGAGTTATTTCGTGCTGCCTCTGATATTAGGTGGCATCTGTTTTTTCACCCCATCTTGACTGGATGACACAGTGAAGCACGCATCTGGAAAGTTTATGTGATGGAACGCTGGCGCTAGCCAGCTAGGTAGAGTACGTACTAATAAGTGAAAAAAAAAATGTGACAGGTAGCAATGTTTGTATTGCAACTATATATGTGCATCAGCTACATGTGAGTTGGGTCCATCTTCGCCAGTATGTATGACAAAAATAGTTGCCTTCCAGACGTCGTGATACAGATTCATCGGGCAAATTTCATCCAGCGGATACACTGCTGGAAAAGCTTGGTTGGTGAAGTTTTGACTAGTAACGTATAGAGGACCTGTACTGGACTAGTACGTAAACGGTACACACATATGTAACCACGTGCGGTATACCGAAAAACTATGGGCGGCTAAATGGGCCGGATGTAGGGATCATGGGCCCTTGATTATATCCCATTCAGATTCAGATTTTAGTGATTATGAAACAGCTCAATCATTAGAACAAGCTAAGCTCTTATGTTTTCAGTCAACATATCCTTGGCTGATGTTCGCAAAAAAACATATCCTTGGCTGAGACGTATTCCCCCTTACTCGTATTAGTCTATTAGAGGTCGTTTCAGACATGATTGTGCTTATTAAGGAGTGATTAATTAGGTGGTATTTTTCCTGTCTATCCCTATTAAATATGTGCCATGTTTAGATACTCTACCTCGGCTAGAGGTTAGAGTTAGTTTCTAACCTAAGACTAGCCATGAACTAGCTCTAGCAAAAAAACGTTTGTGGATGCAAGAGCTAGATTGTCAATAATGGTATTTTTCTTGGTAAGGGACCACACCAAAACTAGCCTAAAAAAGAAACTTTTGTATATCTATACCCTACTAATTCATCATCCTTTTCTTTTCTAGATCCACCCAAAAAATACCCCCGCCGAGGTGGTCTTTCTCTATACATCTTCATACACCCTAGAAAATGTACATAGAAAAAGAACTCCATCAAAATTAACCATCCAGATTGATTATAATTATTCTCTCTCCTTACTCAGTTCCAATGGCTAACATCATGGGTGTCAAACTTCCCCTCTCTCACGCCCGCGTACAGCACCGACGCCGCTGCCGCTCGGCCACGGTTCGATCCGTGTCTCTTCCTCCTTTTCACCTCATTTTTTTGGGGGAAAAAATCAACCAACAAAATCCAGGAGATGGCGAACTGGGACTGGACCAGGGTTCACCTTACCGTTTCGAAACCGGTAACCGTCCACGGGCGGTTTGGCGGTTACCGACGGTAACCGCCCAAACCGGCCCCAAACCGAACGGTTTGTATTTTGAATTCAAACGGCGTAGTTCAAACGGTTTGGGACCGGTAACCGGTCCGTCCGGTTTGGGCGGTTACGCCCCAAACCAAATTTGAAATATGAAAAAAAAAATCGAAAATGCTGAAAAAAATTCCTAAAAATAGTTCATGATTTATAGAGTCGAATGGTGCAAATTTTTTTCAAATTGGAGTTCGTTTGCTATTTATTTTGACGCGTACAAGTTTGAAAAAAAATAAAAAAGATCCTTTTTCTTTTTTTTTTCAAACTTGTACACGTCAAAATAAATAGCAAACGAACTCCAATTTGAAAAATTTGTACACCATTCGACTCTATAAATCATGAACTATTTTTATGAATTTTTTCAGCATTTTCAATTTTTTTTTTCAAATTTGAAATTTAAATTCAAACGAACTGGTCCCGGGCTGTTTGCCCCGTTCGGTTTGGGGAACCCTGGACTGGACTGGACTGGGAGGCTGGCAGCGAGAGCGGAAACGCGCGGAGGCAGGCCAACGAGGCCCGCGCAGTCGGGAGGCGGAAGCGGCCCGTGGCGCGGAGCCGCGACGCGAGGCCCACGGCGAGCACCGAGAGGAGTGTCATGCAGCAGGCGGAGCCTTTGGTCACGGGCGGCTCGCACGGCGCGCGGTTCCACGGGAGTGTGGCCACGAAGCCCAGGTCGAGCCCGCGGATGGGGAAGGTAACCCAGCAGCCGCCGTCGGCGGAGATTGCAGGATCTCGCCACCCCCGACGAGGATGCGGCGCCGGCCAAGGTGAGTTTCGCCCCACCTCCTATGCCTAGCTGCCTGTTCCCGCGGCGTGCGAGCAGTGCAGGCGGCGGTGATCCGGCACTGGCCGTAGCTCAATGTGCGTGCAAAAGGGTGGATCAGGGGACGTCGTCGGGACCACGAAGACGAGGCCGCAGAACGGCATGTGCTCACCGGAACCGCCTCCGTCAGGCCTGCCTCTCCAAGAACATGTTCGACTCTAGGAAGTATGCACCCCCTTTGCTTCCCAGACCCGAAGACTTCGATTGCTTCGTCCGTCTATGGATAGTTTGTGATTTGGTTTACATGGATGGGATGGAGGCGTGGGGTATTTTTAGCTGAATGCATGCGCGCTGTTCAGGTTGTAGAAACGGGTTGGCCGTGGAGCAGCAGAGACTTCCCAAATTGTCTGAGATTGGTTAGTCTTGGCATGATTTAAGATTCAATTGGGGTTATATCGTTCATGAAATTTAATTAGGATGGCTAAACCTTTTTTAGTTTAAGTTATCTATGCTTCTCACTACTACGATTTAATTTAAATTTGTGTTGTTTATATAGGTTCAACAGAAATTTGACCTATATAAACGTTAGGATCTTCAATCTACATTGGGGGCATTTGGGTAACGACGAGTGACCTTTTTTAATCAAATAATCATTGTGTTTGTCACCAGTACAAAAAACAGTGGTATTTGAATACTTCTGTTTTTGGATATTGTCAGGTCTTAACACACAAGCATACATTTAGTAACTGTAAATACTTTGCATAAAATTTTTGAACCATGTATAAGCTCAAATACTATTGTGTAAAAAGTTAAACTCTACAAAAACAAATTGATTGTTTTTTAAAGCATTTCCCTAGATCAAACCGTTGCGTTAGCACGAGCATTATACTAGTCCTTCTAGAATTAGCCCAAATAATCACCTTTAGGTGGGGATAGTTTTTTTGAATGGGCTAGTTACAACTAGCTTAATCTAGCCCTCCTGTTTGGATACTTTTGGGCTAGTTGAGTGTAAATTAGCTCAAACTAACTCTAGTCCCTTCATCCAAACAGGGCATGGTTGTGGGTGCATCCCATGAGAGAAACATTCCCAAGTCAGACAGCACATCGAGGCGTGAGGCGTGAGTTGCTCGAGCCCGCGCGAGCCGAGTTCGATACGGCTTTGCAGTCACAGTTGTATGGCGCTCGTTTTTATTTTTGCTTGGGCGTGGCTGCTTGCTAGTTCACCAGATTTTTCACTACACGCTCGTCTGTTTTGTTTAGGTACGTTTCTGCAGTTGTAAGAACAAGAATTCACCCTCTTCTCTTATGTGTAATAGACTCGAAGTTCCCTACATAAGACCGATTGAAATGTTATAAGGCCTACCTTTTTGGACTAGCCCAAGCACAATATGGCATGGAACAATCAATATTGGGCCTATAGTGGTGATACCCAAAGTGCCTCTTATGTCACCATCGGCAAATCCTTTACCGATGAAGTAAGGCCCCGCAAATATAAGTCAGCCTATAGTGGTGGCGAATCTTCAAGCTGGAGTACCGGTGCCTCAAGGTGGTCAATTTGTTGATTACTCCAGAATGCAGGAGCAACATGCTCCAGTTAGTCATCAGCCATCGGTGAATTATATGTCGATGACTTATAATCCTGGATGGACTGCTCCACCACCGATTCAGCAACAAGTGGTGCAACCCGGGTATCAGTACCTAGAAAACGCTCAGAGTGGAGCATCGGCGTATCAACCGATGAGTATGATGCCACAGTATTTCCCAATAAGCGTTCAAAGTGGTCTATCGGCTAATCAGTCGATGCATAATATTCAGCGGACTAATGTTGCGCCTGCACTAGCTGCTCCGGCTTACTTACCATAGAGATATGAAGAAGCATATCAGCCTGCTCAACCTATCAACATTCAGCCAATGCATTGGCAAGATCAGGATGCATATTGGGCCGATAAGATTGCCGAAGTGATGAAAGAACACTTCGGACATCAAGCCTAAGGTTGATACCTATTCTTATCGGATGCCATATCCTCCGGGATACGATTTGATTCCTCTCCCAAATCGGTACAAGGTACCAGATTTCACAAAATTCTCAGGACAAGATGATACATCCACGATGGAGCATATCAACCGCTTCATTATCCAGTGTGGGGAAGCAGCTAGCCGAGATGAACTAAGGGTGAGATTATTCTCGTCATCATTGTCTGGATCGGCATTCACATGGTTCATTTCACTGCCTCCAAACTCTGTGATCACTTGGGCCGATTTGGAGAGGCAGTTTCATAAATACTTCTTTGCCGACGTACATGAGAAGAAGATTACCGACTTGGTTAAGCTGAGGCAGCGTAATGACGAATCAGTAGAAAACTTCGTCCAAAGGCTGCGAGATGTGAAGAATAAGTGCTACAGCTTGGTGCTTGATGATCGGCAATTGGCAGATTTGGCCTTCCAAGGATTGCTGCCGCATATCAAAGATAAATATGCATCTCAGGAGTTTGAAAGTTTAAGTCATCTTGTGCAGAGAATTGCCGATCAAGACGTTAAACCTTTCGAGCCTAGGAAGACTTGGAACAAGAAGGTGTCCTTTATTGGATAAGAAGAAGGTTCTGAGTCAGATGAAGAACTAAGTATTGGCGCTGCTGAATGGGTGAAAGATAAGAAGCCGGTATCTTGTCCGTTCGGCTAAAAAGAAGCTGAGAGGTTCTCCTTTGATATCACCAAGGCCAATAGGATGTTTGACCTATTGCTTCAAGAAGGGCGGATCAAGTTGGCGCCTAACCAGGTAATTCCATCGGCCGAAGAACTCAGAAAGATCAGGTATTGCAAGTGGCACAATGCGACTTCGCACAATACCAATGATTACAAAGTATTTAGGCAGCAATTGCAGTCAAAAATCGAATCTGGGCGAATTAAGTTTGAAAATTCTAAAGCCCAGAAGCCGATGAAGATCGATCGGCACCCGTTTCCAAATAACATGGTGGAAACCAGTGGAAAGACTATGGTGTTGACATCGGAAGCTGCCAAGAAAAGCGCATCGGTAGACCCTGAACATCAAATAGTTGCGCATGAAGTAACAGGGAGGAAGTTTGCCGATGAAAGAAAAGGCAAGAGAGTTGCCAAAGATAGCAGTAGCGCCGGGAGGTCTTATGGCGCCGTGATCACGCATAGGCGGCCACAACAAGATTATCCGCAATCACAGGAGGAACGATATCGGCGGCAGGAAGAAGAAAGGCACGAAGAGTGGCTTCGGCATAAAGATCATTGGAGGTGTCCCTTCTTTGTTCATTGCTGGGAAGAAGGCATCAAACTACCCACTGCTGATAATTGCCCTGAATGTAATGGGTACTACCCTGCCGATCGGTCAGAAAAGAAATCTTATTTTGACGATCGAGCATCAAACTATGGCAGATTGATCGGAGGAAAACGGTCAGCACGTGATCGGCTGGGGAGCAAGCTCAGCGCGCATGATAGGTTTGGCAGGCGTGTTGATCAAGAGGAGCTTGAGGAGATGGCCAATGCAAGAGTACCCGATGAGGAGATATTCTCTAGAGATCCAAACATAAGGCGTGGTGCCGATACAAGCGGTGAAAAATAGTACCAGCCTGTTTGGAAAACTAAGCTTCCTCAATGGTGCCCCAAAGGTCTAACAAAGACTCAGAAAAGAAGGATTCAGCGTGAACGCCAAGGAGATTTATATGATAGTGAAAATCCTTCAAGGGAAAAGTCTCCAGTCAAGCAGTGGAGGCCAAAGTGCAAGGATAGAGGATCCATCGGCAGAAATCAATATGGTCGTCATATTGCCGATGGAATTCATGGCACCTGTCGATGCTAAGGAAGAAGCTGCTGAGATGGCACAGTTGGTGTTAGATCCGATGACAGCTGTCTTTGAGAAGCCTGCCGATGATGAAAGACAGTACTTAAGAGCTCTGTTCATCAAAGGTAAAGTAGATGGGCAGCCCATGACGAAGATGCTGGTGGACGGTGGGGCATCAATCAATATAATGCCATATGTCATGTTCAGGAAACTTGGGAAAGGTGACCAAGACTTAGTCAAGACGGACATGAAACTTAAAGATTTTGAAGGCAATGTGTCGCCAGCTATGGGAGCCGTATGTGTTGAATTAACCATCGGCAGTAAAACTTTGCCGACAACGTTTTTCGTGATCAGTGGCAAAGGTACCTACAACTTGCTCCTAGGAAGGGATTGGATCCATGCTAATTGCTGCATTCCTTCTACAATGCACCAAAGCCTCGTGTAATGGGTTGGAGACAAGATTGAAGTCGTCCAGAGTGAAACTCCGTCAATTGTTGTATCGGTAGAATCGGAAACTTATGAGCAAACCAGGTGCATATCAGGTGAAGCTTGGGACACGGAGTTCCTCAAAGTTTTAATGGATCCAAGCATTACACCGATCCAAGCAGTCGGTCCTGAAGAAGAGTTTTAATGGATCGATTCACCGATGATGGAAAACTGGGACAGGGGTTCACATCCGCCGATGATTTACTAGAGATAGATATCGGTGATGGCAGTAGGCCCAGGCCAACTTTCATTAGTGCTAAGTTAGATTCCCAATGTAAACAACAGTTGAGTGATTTATTAAAGAAATACAAAGATTGTTTTGCTTGGGATTATACAGAGATGCCTGGTTTGGACCGATCAATAGTTGAACATCGGTTACCTATTAAGTCTAATTTCCAACCTTATCAGCAACCAGCACGTCGATGCAACCCTATTATTTTACCCAACATTAAAGTTGAGATTACAAAGTTAATTGAAGCTGGATTTATTCGGCAATGCCGATATGCTGAATGGATTTCTAATGTGGTTCCTGTGTATAAGAAAAATGGAAAACTACGTGTTTGCATTGATTTCAGGAATCTCAATAAGGCTACGTCGATGGATGGTTGATGCTGTTGCTGGACATCAAATCATTAGTTTCATGGATGGTAATGCTGGATATAATTAAATATTCATGGCTGAAGAAGCCATATCCAAGACTGCTTTTAGATGTCCAGGTCATGTCGGTTTATTTGAGTGAGTTGTAATGACTTTTGGCTTGAAGAATGCCGGTGCTACTTATCAGAGAGCAATGAATTTTATTTTTCATAAGTACATCGGCACGATAGTTGAAATCTATATTGATGATGTGATGGTTAAGTCTGGAAATTTTGAGAAGCATCTTGCCGATTTACGAAAGATCCTGGAATGCACGAGGAAACATGGGTTAAAGATGAATCCTAATAAGTGTGCGTTTGGGGTATCGGCAGGTCAGTTTTTGGGTTTTATGGTACATCAGAGAGGTATAGAGATCGACATGAAATCTATTGATGCAATAAACAAAGTAGTTGCTCCTACCAATAAGACTGAGATGCAATCTTTGATCGGCAAAATTAATTTTATCAGGAGATTCGTATCTAACTTGTCTGGTAAGATTAAGTCTTTTAGTCCATTGTTAAAGCTGAAAGCTGATCAAGAGTTTACATGGAAAGAAGAACAACAGTTAGCTTTGGAAGAGATCAAGAAATATTTGGTAAACCCTCCGGTCTTAGTTCCACCTCAACACGGGAAACCTTTCAGGATGTATTTGTCTGTCGATGATGGCGTTATCGGATCGGCCTTAATCCAAGAATTTGAAGGGAAAGAACGTGTGATATATTATTTGAGCAGAAGGCTGGTAGATGTTGAAACCAGGTATTCGACCATAGAAAGATTATGTTTATGCTTATATTTCTCTAGCATAAAATTAAGGCATTATTTGTTGTCGGCCGAATGCACTGTTATCTACAAAGATGATGTGGTTAAGTATATGCTGTCGATGCCGATATTAAGTGGGAGAATCGGCAAATGGATTCTAGCACTTTCGGAATTTGATCTAAGGTATGAGTTGGCTAAGGCAGTTAAGGGTCAGGTGATGGCCGATTTTGTTACTCAACATTGCAATGTGATAAGCTCTATAGAGATTGCTCCTTGGACTTTGTTCTTTGATGGGTCTACGTGCAAAGAAGGGGTAGGTATCGGCGTTCTCTTAATTTCACCCCGAGGACAGAAATATGAAGTTTCGTTGCCGATTGTTGCTACGTCGATAAACAACCAGGCTTTAATAAAAGGGTTGGAGTTACTCAGGGAAGTGCGTGCCGATGCCGTCGAAGTCTTTGACGACTCTATGTTGGTGATCAATCAATTGATTGGGGTATATGAATGCCGAAGTGAAGTGTTGATTGCACACCATGAGAGGTGTTTATAGTTATTAAAAGAATTCAAAGAGTACCGCCTCGAGCATATTCCCAGGTTGCATAATGAAGAGGCTAATCGATTAGCGCAGAACGCTTCAGGGTATCAGCCGATTCAAGAAGTCATGATATCGGTGATGGTTGCTGTTGACTGGAGAAAAGAAATTTCCAATTACTTAAGAGATCCGTCTAAAAAGGTTGAAATACGTTTGAGGTTTCAAACTACCAAGTATGTGCTCCTTGATGATGAATTGTATTATCGGACAATTGATGGAGTGTTGCTCAGATGCCTTGCTAAAGAAGAGTCAGAAGAGTTGATGGGTGAGATTCATGAAGGGGTATGTGGAGCGCATCAATCGGCATTCAAGATTAAGTGGGTGATTAGACGGAATGGGTATTACTGGCCGACAATTCTTGGGGATTGCTTCAAATACTTCAAGGGATGTCAAGATTGTCAGAAATTCGGTAATGTTTAGAGCGTACCTGCATCGGCAATGAATCCTATAATCAAGCCTTGGCCGTTTAGAGGATGGGCTATTGATCTCATCGGACAAATTTATCCGCCATCGAGTAAGGGGCATAAATTCATACTTGTTGCCACCGATTACTTTACGAAATGGGTTGAGGCTATTCCTTTGAAGAAGGTAACATCGGCTAATATGATAGACTTTGTAAAAGAGCATATTGTTTACCGATTTGGTATTCCTCAGACTATTACCACTGATCAAGGGACAATGTTTACATCGGGGGAGTTTGACGAATTTGCTACCGGTATGGGGTTTAAGGTTTTAAACTCTTCCCTTATTATGCTCAAGCTAATGGTCAAGCTGAGGCAACAAACAAAAGAGTTATCAAACTTATCAAGCGCAAGATTGAAAAAAACCCTAGGAGGTGGCATGTGGTGTTGAATGAAGCTTTGTGGTCATATCGGATGGCGTGTCACGGTGCAACTAAGGTTTCGCCATACCAGTTGTTTTCTCAAGATCAGTTGATAGCCGATGAATATGATACCCTTATGAAGGCTGAGTTGGAAGATTTGGCGGATCATCGGCTGAGAGCTCTAATCAGCATCGAGGAGAACAAGAAAAGGGTTGCCAGGGGGTACGACAAAAAGGTGAAGGTAAAAGAATTTGCCGATGGTGATGTGGTGTGGAAACTGATTTTACCGATTGGGACTAAGAGTTCAAAGTTTGGGAAGTGGTCTCCTAATTGGGAAGGTCCTTTTCGGATAAGTCAGTTTGTTCCTAGAAACGCTTATATTTTGGAAACACTTGAAGGGGTTGCGTTTCCCAGAGCAATCAACGGTAAATATTTAAAGAAATATTATCCCAGTATCTGGGTAGATGCATAAAGCAATGTAAGTATAAATGCCGATGATGGAAAGATCATACGAAACATCGGTAGAAAGCGTATTAACGTTATATTACATGCAAAATCAGTTGCCAAGTTCACAGTTGCCGACATAACAAATTACAACAGATTACAATAGGGATTGAATGGACGTTTTCGCACGCAGGCGAATCTGATCTGCTTCTTCTATCTCCCTGATGTCATCGTCGGCAGATCCTTCGACTAGCTTGATCTTTCTCTACAGCAGAATAGCTTGCCGAGCATTTGCATCTCTTTCTTGTTGCAGGGCTTTGACAGCATCAGGTAGTTGAGCTTTCTTTTGGTTGGCCACATCTAAGGCTTCATCGACTTTCTTCAGTTCTGCCAGCAGTTCTTCCTTTCTTGCTGATAAATGAGTGATTTCTTGCTCAAGATCAATGCCAGAGGCTTCTAGATGGCCGATGCCCTTGTGCTTTTCATCGGCAGCTTGTTTGAATTGGAGCATTTCCTCTTCGAGCTTTGATTGAGCGGCTCTATCGGCAATACGACATGAGGCCCGTTGGTATTGAAGTTGTTGGATCTCAAGGAATGCTTCTTGGAAGATTGTTTCTTCGATATCGGCAGGCAGATGACCTTGAATCTCCTTGAAAGCCACTTTCGCTGCATTGGAATCTTGAACTAGGAGAGATGTGCTTTGTTGCAGTGAAAGTAGCAATGCTTCGAGCTTAGACTTGATGTCTACCGATATAATACCTGGAGCTGGAGCAGAACTTTCTTCTTCGTCATCTTCATCGGGAACGATAACGGCGAAAGAGAATAAGCTATCAGGGGAGTCTTGGGCCTGAAAAGAAGAAAATTAGAGTTTGCCGATCATAAGTTTATATTGCAAGTTTTATGACAGTCGACTTACCATCTTAAAAAAGATTTCTTGCCTCGGACTCAGGAAAGCAGCTGGCGCAGTGGTGTCTTGAATATCGGCAATGGTTGCCGATGAGCTTGCTTCTCTAGGAGGCATGGTTGATGCTGGTGCCGATGCTGTTGCCGGTGTTGTTGCGGATGGACTCTGCGGAGGCGGTGCTGTTTCCTGAGCAAGAACTTCCACCGGTGCAAGTGCTAGTTCCTGTGGTGGTGCATCGGTGTGAGCAGGAGAAGATGGAGCTGGTGACAAGGTTGGAGCCGATGTCGTAGCTGGGGTTGGTGGCACAGATGGAGTAGCTAGCCTCAGGCGTTTCTTCTTCCTTGGGGCAACGCTTGGTGAACCAGCGGTTTCGGCTGCGAAGCTTGGGGGGCATCAGCAACATGAGTCGGGGAGGTTTGTACATTTGGAGCAACTGCCGATGAGCTCGTTGCCTGTAAAAGATATTTGGTGCAAGTTAAATAAAGTGAATGTTGCCGATGAGAGTTTGTGATCGGCATAAATGCGAGAAGGACTTACTGCGAAAGCTTGCGTCAAGATGGCGGCAACGGCCAATGGAGTAGCGGTGGTCCTAGCTGGTGTCGGCTTAGGCTTGAGGGTAACCTTAGGTACCCTTTGAGGTGTGAAGGCAGCCAACGAGGGAGCCTTGCTGCCGATTATCGATATGGGATTCATCAAGCGCAGATTGAAGTGTTTGCCGTTCTTGCTCTTTCGAGGGATTGGATCGTTGACCTGTTGGCAGAAAAGTTAGTACCGATGAATCCAGGAGAAAATAAGAGTGAATGAAGTCGAAATTAAGACTTACTGCATCATCGGGAACAACGTGCTCGTCGTCAATTAGATGCCAATAGTAGTGTGATGATGCGGCGAACAGTTGATCTTTCCACTCTTGCCACCAAGATTTGTATGACTCGGTGATGAAGGATGTTGGTGCCCAAGAGGATAAGTTAATGTTTGATACATCGGCATGAGGAGGGAGATTGACAATCTTGTTCTAGTCCATGGCATTGGAGATGGTTTCTCTTGGTTTGATCACGTTGGCGTAGCTGAATTTGATCGGCAACTGGCCAAACGCTAGTTGTCTTGCTGCTGCCGATGGATAGTAGAACTCATAAGATGGAGCATTCTTCCCGGTCCCGAAGATGTTAACTGGAATGGCCCGTGGAATGATAGTAGCTTTCATGATCATCTTGTTCTGTGGTATATTCCCATTGGTGAGGTTGAAGGAGAGTGGGAATCGGTTATCCTGGTCAACGTAAGGCCACCAGACCCGTTTTGCAGTAGGGATTCCACAGTAAAATCTCTAAAAGAACAGACCGAATTGACCTTCATTGGCATCGGTTCCTGGCAGTACTATTATGGCCTCCCCAAAATTGAGTGGAGGACGGATTGCCGATTCATCAGCGTCAAATTCATATTCCTCCGATATATCCCTTAGGAATTGTTGACTGAATAGGTCAAATTGGAGGACTTTATGCATGTGTGCATTCAACCACATGTTCACAAACTACCAGGGGCCTCCAAGGTTGCCGATGAGTTCACCTAGCAGTAGCTTTCTGGATACTTGGTGCAGAAGATGATATACTGAACCAAGGAGATATCGGCCAAGAGGAAATCCTTCGTTGACCAAGAATTCTTCTGTAGGGAGATATGTGGTTGTGGGTCCGACTGTTCTGCCACAGAAAATATACTTATCCAGCCACCTGTTCAGGAAGATGACGTGTTCCCTCTGGCCTACCGATCCTGTCTTCTGGTTTTCTTGGATGTATCCAGTCCAACCGTCGATGTTACGAGTGTTCACCCGATGTTCGGATTTCTTGCGGAAAAGGGTGGAAGGATCGGCAGAAGAAACGTCGAGGCCGGTAAGCATGTGCACATCGGCAAGTGTGTGAGTGGCTGGTCCGTGTCTGAATAGAAATGCATTCATTGTATCGGACCAGAAGTAGGATGCAGCAATCATCATGTTTTCATTTTTGGCCATATCGGTAATTGACAATCTGATACATTGATCTATGTTACGTGCCGACCAGAGAGCCTGTTGCGTCCTAGCCATCCTGAGATACCAGTTTTTTCATCCTTTAGTAGGTTTGGGCCATGAGCGGAAGGCATCTCTCCATAACCCTAGATTGAAGCATTCAGATCTAAAGGGGATGCGGTTGGTTTCAGCATTGATGAGCGTGGTGGGATCAGTGTTCCCCATTGGGCCCAGGCAGTGAAAATGTGGATGGTCGATAGGGATTACTATTTTGCTGCGCAGTTCCTAGATTCAGAAAATGGAAAGAAAGCGAAAGGGAAATTATGGAACAATGCGAAAAGGGAAATTGCAAGGAGTAAAGCGAGAGGAAAAGAGATTTACTGCAGGGACATTGAAATTGATCGCCATTGATTCCGGGAGGTCCTTGCAGGAAGCTGCTGGTTGTCGCTGGAGTGTTCTTCAGGAGGCGTCGCCGAGATTAGAGGTGGAGGTGAATGAAGGTATGAGCTCAGGGTGAAGAAGAATTCGAGTGGTAGTAACTTTTATAGGCCCGGTCGGGGGTATTTTGGAATTCTCTTTGCACTGAGGAGGAATATGGAAGAGTATGGTAATGGATTCGCGCGGCAATCAACGGATTTTGAGGTTGGATTTGTGACTGTTCGCGCTACAGTTGCGGAGTTCTGTTGGTAACTTGCGATTTTTACGCGCGGTAATCGAGGAGGTCGTGCAAGTATCTTGGAGGAAAAAGTTACAGTAGAGAGAATTTTGGCGTGTAAAATATTTTGCACTCCGAAATTGGGGGGCATGTGTTGACACCGTTTTTCAACATGTCAAATGGGCTAAGACTCGCGTTGATCGGTGGCCGTTTTCTATCGGCATTGGAAGGTCATCGGTTAAGATTGTCGATGAGGATGAATACTGCCAATAAGGGTAAGGGTTGTTGCCGATGGAAGCTGAGCGATAAAGCAGGTTTGTTGCCGATAAGGGTTGATTGATAAAAGTAAGTTGCCAGTGAGAGTAAAATTGTTGCCGATTGGAGGAGATTACCGATAGGAAAATATTGCCGATGGACATAGGATGACGTGGCCCGATGGGCATAGGATGACGTGGCGGCTGACGTCAGCAGAAAATTGCCGATGACGATGGAAGAAGATTGCAGACTAGGAGTGTGCCGATGAAAGGGTTCATCGTGGAGGGGTTTGATATGGAAACTGGTGTTTTTATGCCAGTGTTATTTTATCATTTGAGTCTGACTCTTGCACGAGTCATTTATTTTCTTAAAAATAAGAGTTTTTGTTTAGGGAAAGATTATTGTTATTTGGATCCGACTCCTGCGCGGGTCAGTTGTTTCCTTAAAAATAGGAGTTTTTGTTTAGGAAAGGTACGAGTCGTGTCTGTCTACAACTCCTTTTGCTGGAGTATAAATATGTACGTAGAGGTCGTAAGAAATATACAATCATATATCAAACAAATCTATTATTCTTATTTACTTTTACAACAATTCTACTTTTATCGCATTAGATCTAGTTTACCTACGAGTTCTTCAAGTCTCGACAGGCTGCATCTCCTCGATCTCCGTCAACCCTTGCAAGTTCCGCGTTTGAGCAACCTAATCCTTGACGTCCGTGTGCATCGCTATCGTCTCGTTCAGCTCTACTCTAGTTATCCTGATCAAGTTTGAGCCTTGACATCTGGGCGCATCGCCGTTGTCTCGTTCAGATCTTGTTCTAGTTATCGTCCTTGTCGATTAATTGGTCAAATCGACTGGCACACCTTTGGACATCAAATTCAGGTATAAACCCGAGGTGTTCGCAGATCCTGACGCTTTTTGTGTCAACAACTCTGGGTCTAAATTTGCACTGATATACATCGGCCTTGGATTGATATCATCACCAACATTTATTTCCTCTAGCTTATCGGTCGACATAAAGTCACGTCCCAACTTTCTTTTGTTGCCATCGATCGGGTTCCCCATTAAAAATTGCTTTGAGAGCCGACTGCTTGGATCGGCTGTTGATCCTTGTTGAAGACATTCACAGGACCTTCTTCCCATACTCTTCTAGAGAAATAATCGATGCCATCATATTCCCAGTAAGTAGGCTCTGCAGCAGCAACACTTACCGAATCATCAGCATGAACGACTTCAACATCATCTCCAATCCACTGAATAAGAACTTGATGCATGGTTGAAGGTATGCAGCAGTTAGCATGGATCCAATCTCTCTCTAAGAGCAGACTGTATGCCCCCTTGCCATTGATGACAAATAAAGTAGTAATCAAGGTTTTTGATCCAATCATCAACTCAATGTGCACAACTTCTCGGGTGTCAGAAGGATTGCCAGCAAAATCCCTGAGTACCATGTCAGTTTTTAGCAGTTCCTCATTGGTCATCCCGAGCTTCCTAAAGGTGGTATAAGGCATAATATTGATGGCAGCTCCTCCATCAACAAACATCTTGGTCAGAGGCTTGCCATTGACGTACCCCTTCACATAAAGTGGCTTCAAATGTCGATGTTTGGCCGGCTTATCAAAAACTGCCCGTTCAGTTAGGACAAGTTGGGCCATCAGATCATGATACTCACTCTCATCAAAATCTGAGTACACTTCTTCTTGGATATCCTGGTTTTCCGGAGCTAAGAACTCTGATGGAATAAAGAAAGCCATATACGCATTAGCCGACTGGTCTTGCTTGTCAGGCTTTTCCTTAGGACGCCACACTTGTTTCTTTTCGGCAACTGGCTGTGCCAACTCTTTGTTCCTCAAGCATTGTACCCTTCTTTTCTGGCTCTTTCTCAGCCCTTGTGGACACCATTGTCCTTCCTGCCACACGTACTCACGGTGCTCTTCTTCCTCAGCGCCTTCTTCATAATGGATCCACCCTTGATCGGCAAATCTCTTGCTTCGCCGATTTCCAGAGCTATCCAATTTTACACGCCGATCGTCCTCAGTAAAACATGCTCTAAGCCTTTCATGGACTGGACGGCGGTTGGCCTGAGACTTCCTGTACTCTGAATATTGGTCACTGCATTCAGGGCAATTATCTTTAGTAGGCAGCTTCAAGCCTTCATTCCAACAATGTTTAAAGAATGAGCATCCCCAATGAGACTGTTTCTGCTCTCTCACGTACTCTTGCTCCCTCTGGTACATCTCTTCCTCATACCTCTGATGTTCCTCCATGAACTCTTGTTCCTCGTAATACCTTCGCTTCCGATACTGTTCTTGCTCCCGTCGCCATTTGTTCAAAAGAATCCGTGTCGTGACTCTGGGCTTAGAAGGTTCCCCTCTCTCGGTTCGGCCGTTCTGGAACCGAGCCTGTTGCCGAAATTCTTCATTTGTAATTTGCCGATCAGGGTCAACAACACCAGTTTTCTTAGCTCTGTCTAAGGTTAACACTTTGACCTTGCCCTTGTCTTTAGAGTTTTCTATAGCAACCATGTTCATGGAGAAGGACACTGTGTTCTGTGCAAAAGGATTAGCATCAATTTTCATCTTACCATCAAATTTCAAATGCCCTTCTTGAATAGCTTTCTGAATCCGCATTCTGAATACTCGGCAATCGTTGATGGAATGAGAATTGGTATTGTGGTAACCGCAAAACTTTTTATCTCTCACCCCTTCAGGGCGCAGCATGGGGTGCCCTTCCGGCAACTTGATACGCCCCTCTTTGAGCAACATCTCAAACTGCTTGTCTAACTTGGAGACATCAAAGTCGTACGTACCCTTCTGCTACCTCAACTAGCGTTGACTGACCTGAGTTGGTTCTTCCCCCAGACCAATTCGGCTACGGCTATTTCATCTTCATCATTGTACTCTGCTGCTTCCTCCAGGAAACTTTGATACATCTCATTAGCCACATCACCCTTCTGGAAACGGTTGTCTCTTCTGAACCTTTGAGCCTGATTGCTCATCATGGTTAATCGTTGTGACAGCTGACCAAGGTCATCAAAGTCCATGCTGAACAACTTCTCCCTGACATTCGGTTGCATGCCCGCTATTGCTATCCCTGGCAACTGGTCATCTGGCAGGTTTAAGGAATAGCAGAGGTTTTTAGTCTCCCTGAACCTACGGAGATACTCCTGGGGTGTTTCATTGGCTCTCTGCTTCAAGCTCATAAGGTCAACTAGTTTTTTCTCATTAGTGCCTATAAAGAAATATGAATGGAACTTCTGCTCCAATTCTGCCCATGTACCAATGGAATTAGCCGGCAGAGACGTGAACCACGTGAAAGCCGGCCCTGTCAGAGACAATGAGAAATACCGAATCCTCCAAGCTTCATCAGCGGACGCCTCTTCAAGCTGCATTAAGTATCGGCTGATGTGTTCTATGGTGCTAGTATCATCCTGACCAGAAAACTTGGTCAGGTCTATGGGAGGTTTTACTCTCAGGGGGAGTGCAACTCAGTTATACCACTCTGGATAAGGGGACTTGTATGTATAGGACTGACCCTTTGGCTTTAGGACAAACTGATTCTGCATCATATCCGTCATCCTGTTCATGATAAGGTCAATATTCGAGTTTGGAGCTCCATGTGTCTGCCCTTCAAAAGCCAAATCTGCAGAGTTCTTATACCCTGGATTCGAGAAAGAGTCAATAGCATTGTAATCGGCAAATTCTTGATATCCGTCTCCATACATATTTTTCTGCAACCTGTTTGCAGCTGGAGACACCTTGAAAGCCGATTGTGGGACGTTCCCCGTTGCACCGAACGTGAGCTGACCAAAAGTCATGGGGTGTTGTTGTTTCTAGTGAGGAGTCATCCCACCTTGGTTCATGCCAGACGTGTCGCCATCCTCAGCAATTTTTTCCCGGCGTTTCGGCATATTGAACAATGTCGGCCCTTGCATTGGACCAATGGTTTCCTCAAAGCATTTATCGGCGGATGGGCCGAAGGTACTGACCATGATCGAGCTAAAGGTATTCAGGAAAGCTGTATGGTGATTCCTCATAGTCTCGCTCATTGCTTTGTAAACCATCTCAGTCATCTTCCGAGCATCTTCTTCTTCAGTGTAATCAGTTTGATGATGAAGGAGAGTTCTTGGGAGTGTCTGTTTCTGAAAAACCTTGTTGCTTTTGTTCTTTGAAAAAGACATCAAGCATTTACATTGAAACTCATCACATGCTTGCTGGACAATATTCCTCAGGTCTTCCGGCAACTCATCCATAGTCACGTCTAGAACCTGACTATTATCAATTTCAACAATCTTGAGATGTAGAGTCCCACCGAGCGTGCCAAAAAGTGTGTTGACACAAAATGTGATGCCGTGTGCCTAACACACAACAAGCCGTAAAGCGTAGCTTCAATCGGGTGCCCGGGTGTTTTGGAGTCCGGAAACGTGCCAGTCAGTTTGACCTGAAACTAACAAGGGATGAAAATTATTAGATATAAAACTGGAACATGCCGGGGGAGACCAGACAGTTCCATATATACGGCCCTAAAGCCACTTACGACGACATATAGCTATAGAAGCTATCTGCCAACAAGTTTTATAGATCATTCGGCTAAAACAAACAATGAGTACGTAAAGAGTTGATTGCCGAACGTGCATGCATGAGAAAGTACGTATGAATGAATCATCATTAATTATGAATTAAAGCATAACCAACTCGGCTATCCAACCGAATTAGGGTCGATGATGAAGGAACACGTAAGCAAACACGATCGAACTAATCTAAAGCTTGTATCCGCCGCACGACACCTAACTTTATAAAAGCTCAAACGTAGTTGACATGCACGAACCCACAACACGTAACAATCTAGATGAAACTAATTCGGCTATCATGAATATAAAATCTACTTATGGATATAAACAATTACAAGAAACATAGATAATTCTATGATAAAGATGAAGCCGAACCGTATCAGTTTAGATTGGGAAAAAGAGTGTTACAAATATATAAAATATATATAAACATGCAACATGTAGTAACTTAATGAATCTACTAAATCTTGCTGAATCTAATAGAGCCGGTAACTATCTTGCTTTTGCTAGGCATATTGAGCAAGCACCTGCCGCACGGTATCTACTCATACACAAAACATAAGCGAAGATTTTTTGATTGTCAAGCAAGGATCCGCCGCACGATCTTTGAAAACAAACAAGACTAGTTGCATCAACATCTAAATCCACTGCATGATACTAGACATGATAACAAGGTTGCCGGGACTTACGGAGGTTGACGGATCGATGGTTCCTCTCGAAGAACTCGACGAAACGACAAAGGACTCGAAATTGGCACGGGGGGCCGGTTGTATTGTAATGGTTGTGAACTGTTTTTACAATGGCTAAGGGTTCATATTTATACCCTAGTCGTGACATGAGTCCTAAAAGGACACGGTTACAAAATATTAAAGGAAAAACATGATACCTTTGACTTTAATTTCCTTCGGAGTCTTCATTGCCTAAATCGCCGCGGTCTTCGTTGCCTGATTGGCCCTTTTCTTGCCATTTTCGTCGCTTCTTTAACGGAACACCGCTCCTCCTTAGAATAACCAACCGCATGATCATTTAGCCGAACCTTTGGAGATTAGCCGACCGCACGGACATTTGCCGACTTCTCTGAAAACTGGCCAACCGCACAAACGCTTGCCGAATGCTCTGAGTTCTGCACTAGCCCACCTATCATCTTTCTGAGCATACCAAAATCTAGTGTTAACACACCTTAACTTAGTACCCACTAGTATAGGGGGGTAAACGATAAATGTGATAGGAAGGGGTTGATGAATGAAGAAGCTACGGTAAAAGATACTTAGAACGGACCAGATAGATTAGCTAGGTGGGAGGACAACGAGAAGAGTAAAGGGACTCCTAAGCAATTCACTCTACTTCAATATACTTAGCCAATTAACTAGTCTAAACACTATAGTTTGTCTCCTCAATACAAGTATGCTAGGCGAGGGGATAGATCAGTAGAAGGGAAAAACTCCTACAGGACTGCGCCCTCTTCTTACAGGGGCCTTACCTTTTAAGAACTTGCCTATAAACACGTGGTGGAATACAACGACTAGACAAGGCTGTCACCTCTTGCTAGCTACCACAAACAATCCGTGCAGCAAGCGATAACCAAGGATAAGATGTATAAGCACCACACTTACACACAACTTACTACTTTGACTACAATCAATAATCAAAGCACCCTATGACAGGCAATGATCGCATATAGGAAAGGTCACAAGGATCACAGACTATGAATGTAAAGGCTATTAAAGAGCAAAAGCATATAACAAGACTATATCTAGTATAGTAATGCTCAAAGTAAATACTAAGTAAAGTAGAGAGAAAAGATAATATATTGATAAAGGTAAATTCTTACAAAGAAGGAAAGATACAAGAGCTATACCAGACTCTCCAGAAGACAACTCCGGAAATCCCGAGCACAGCTCGACTCAACTCTAACTCCCACTCTAGGCTAACTCCTAGAACAATCTAAGGAATAGAGCTTGTAGGCTTCTTCACCATGTGTAGAGAGGGGGATGTGACCCTCTATTTATAGTAGGGGTGGAGTAGGGGCTACTCCAGCGCCACGTCAGCGATCTAGGGCCTTCCATCCTCCACCCTTGGATCAAACCGCCTTAGAACCGACCAAGGGGTGGATGGTGTGGATTTCTACCATGTGCCAAGGTGTATGGCGGTTGGAGGGACCCAACTGACCCTTAGAGGCGGTCGGCCGACCGTCCTTATGGCCGGTGGGCCCTCCTCTGGCCTCCTGGTGGTGGTCCCACTGGTCAGGGATCAAGTGGACCCTGGTCGGCCCAGATGGGGGGTCGGCCGACCCCCCCTTGGGGTGTCTGGCCCACCTCGGTCTCCCCGCTGCTGGTCCCACCTGTCATGGATGTCGGGTGTTGATTCTGAGATGGTTTTCACGTTTATCTCCTTGGTGTGGGCCCATGGATCCATGTGCTATGCATGTGAGCCGTTGAGAGAAAGAACAAAGTGATCCAAGGGTTGGAAATCACTCTAGGATGCTTCTCTTGGATCATGGCCGAGAGGGGAGCCAGGTGGGCCCATAGGGTGGTTGGCCGACCCCCTATGTTTGTCCCACTGGCTCTCATTTGCTTCATTTGTTCATTCCTGCACTCAAACACTCATGGACATGTGGAACTGGTTATTTGATAAAATATGCTCATGATGTGTTTGTTTATCCTTGATCCCAAGGTTGGTGGCATCATTTTAGCTATATAAAAGTTGATCATAATTTGTGCCAACAACGTCATATCTCACCACACTCACTCGCACTGACACAGTGTTTCTAGAGTATAACATTAGTCAGCTGGTGAGTCACAGTGGCAGAGGTCGTCTGAGGCGTCAGGGTCCTCATACCCGCCAGACAGGAGTACCGCCACAGTCAGAGGAGCAGCATGACGCTACTGTTCAGGGCCTAGCAGAGGCCGAGCTTGCAGAGTTGGATGCTCAGATTGATGCTGCTGCAGATGATACTTATCAGGATGTCTTATCTTCCGACAGCTCTGATGATGACTATAGACCTATTCCAGAGTATGCACCCCGGTCTCATGACCATGAGGCTGGTGGGTCAGGTTCAGCTCCAGCTCCAGCCTCAGGTTCTTCAGAGGCCACCATACTTACCATCCTTACGAGGATGCAGGAGGAGCAGTCTCGTCAGGCAGAGGAGCAGAGGAGGCAGGCTGAGGAGGTCAGGAGGCTTATAGCTCAGTAGCTATTAGCTCAGGCTTAGGCACAGGCTCGGCAGGACGAGTTTCAGTTACAGTTCCTGGCCTTCCAGAGGCAGCAGGCCGAGGTGTAGCAACAGCAGACAGAGCTACTCAGTCGGCTCCTCGGCTCCAGCTCCGGTCCATCTTTGACACCACAGCTAGCTTTACCAGAGACCTCCCAGCAGCAGCAGTTCACCTCGCAGCCCTAGCAAACTCTAGTGGTTGTGGTGCCTACTCCAGCGTTACCGTCCGAAAGACTTCAGAGTCTGGCACTAGCTTCACCTACTTACCAGATGCCAATGACCCAGGTGTCATCCTGGTTGGCTTCCCCCGGTGAGTTTCAGACCGGATTCACACCTACCCGGGGGGCCACACTTGCTGAGGCGACTCAAGACCTCACTGCTTCATACAGAGAGATCACTGGAGAGGATTCTCTAGTTCCAGCAGCTCAGCCTAGCACTCCGATAGTAGAGGCTCAGGGTGATCTTCCGCGACAGGCACTCACCTCTCCTCAGTCGCCTCGTCGGAGATCGCTCCGGATCAGTCAGCTCAGACAGTCACCACTCCTCCTGCTGTGGTTCAGACCGATGCCACCTTAGTAGCAGCTGAGGCAGTTGAGTCTGCAACACCAGCCCAGTCAGAGGGTCTGCCAGCTGAGTTAGTGGCAACAGTTTCTCTTGTCGAGTTAGCTATGACTCTGTCCCCTCAGCCTCGCGTTTACGCTCGACAGGTCGCAGTGCCCGCATCTACCGAGGTAGGACCGTCAGAGGCACCAGCTGAGCCTCAGGGGAGCTTGTAGAGTTAGCAGTTGCTCCATAGTCAGTCGAGCTTGTCACCGAGTCAGCGTCAGTTGAGCCTACCCAGACCGCTACACAGACAGTGCCAGCTTCAGAGGGTCAGGCAGCAGATGGTGACAGTGATTCGAGCCCCGACTAGTCCCAGTTCGACCTCCGCGCTCGTCAGCCAGGTGCTTCAGCTCCAGATGCTCCAGATGCTCCAGGTGCTTAGAGATTTTTGGTGCTTGGTGCCAAAGGGGGAGAGAGGGTAGTCGAGTATCAGAGATAGGGGGAGGAATTTGGAGTTACTTGTGTGATTTTCTTCCCCGTTCTCATGCATCATGTCTACTTTTATGCACTTATGTCTATGTGTGATGGATGATATGGTTGATGGTTGTGTGTGACAAACTCTTATGCTTTCACTAATATATCTTGTGAGTTGTCACTTGTTTCATGATATGTCTCTATGATCTAATGGTATTTGAGCTTCCGCGCCATACTCCGATTCATTTGTGAGAATATCATGAGGTACGCCGATTCTATTTCATAATCTTGAGTACCATGTTTGTGGCTTGGTTTGGATGAGCAAGCTTTGTTCACTCTTATTTACTAACCCTTGCTCAACCTACCCAAGTCACTTGAAATCCTAACCTTTCACTCTTATATCCATACTCGAGGGTTATTGTCGTCAATCACCAAAAAGGGGGAGATTGAAGAATCATGGCCCTATTGGTTTCGGTGATTAACGACAAGTAAGGGATTATTATGGCTAATGTGTGTTTTGCAGAGGCTATGCATAGCTTAACCATAGTGATCAACATGAATGGGCATCAATGGTTATCACTTAGCCCCCAAGATGGATATCGTTTCGGATTTCAAAGACGACATGATGAAGACCCTACAGTGATAGACTAAGTGTCATAAGGTGATGAAGGGCACTTAGAATTAGATAGGGCTTTATTTGATCTTTGACCGTACTATCAAGGGGGTCTAGACTAGTAGCTTGACTTAGGAGAGCTTTATGACTTAGGTGTGGTACACACTTGACATCCTTAGCTCTAAGCAAGCCTATGGTGACCGCAAGATAGCCTAGAACAACTTCCATATTCATCGTGACGAAAACCGAAGTTGAGAGAGCCAGTTTCTGGGCGTCGGACGCTAAGGCTAGAGGCGCCGAACGTTGTCTGGAACGCCAGACGTTGGCGCCGAACGCTGGCATCAGCATGACGCAGCATCCGTCGAGCCAGCAGAGAGCTCCAGAGACGGCCAGTTTGCGACGGACGCGTCTGTCGCATGGGCGTCGGACGCTCGCGAGTGTCCGGGAATATTTTCCCAGAAACCCGAGAGCAGCCAGTTGGCGCCGGACGCTGAGGGTCAGCGTCCGTCGCCAAGCGACGGACGTCCGTCGCCTGCTGACGTGAACAGGATCTAGCCGTTGGGGCTAGCGACGGAGCATCCGTCGCTAACTTAAAATGCCTGTTTTTCTCAGCCCGAGAGCTGAGTGTGTGGGGGCTATAAATAGCTTACCCCTTTCTCTCCCACCTTGCCTTTGCTCATTTGAGTTGCTGAGTTCTTTGAGAAGATTGGGAAGAGAGCAAGAGCCCTAGAGAGAGAGAGTGATTTGCGAATCCATCCATCTTTCTCTCCTCTAGTTCATCCAAGAGTTCAAGTGTGCATCCACTCTAGTTGTGAAGCTTGAGTGAGTCAAGTGAAGATCAAGGCTTGTTACTCTTGGTGATCGACATCACCTAGACGGTCCGGTGGTGCTTGGGAGGAAGGTGATCGCTGGAGGATTGTCGGCGGCCCTTCTCCATCGACTTGTGATCGGTTGTGGGCGGTTCACCGAGCCGGAGAGGCGAAGAACCAGCCCGTAGAGAGCACTCATCCCTTGCGCGGGATTGAGGGGGAGCAATACCTTGCGAGGTGCTCCAACGAGGACTAGGGGGGAGTGTCGACTCCTCGATACCTCGGCAAAACATTGCCGTGTCAAGAATCTCTTTCCCTAGCTCTTTTATACCGTATTACATTCCGCACTTGTTCTTCAATTCATACTAGAATTGTGTAGGGTGTTTTCGCTTTCCTTGACTTGCTACCGCTTTCATAGTCTAAGGCACACGAATCGTTAGGCATGGGGTGACTGGCACTTAATAGGATTTCATATTTGCTTTAGAAATTTGAAATAAGCCCAATTCACCCCCCCTCTTGGGCATCTTGATCCTTTCAGGCTTGCCATGATTGGGTTGTCACCTAGACCTAGTCATTGGACGACATGTGGAATAAATGTAGGTCCATTACCTCACCCCCCCTATATAAACAAGGCCTAGGCTCCTTTGCAAAACCAAACCCTAACTAACTCGATCATTTCCCTCCTCTCGGCCACTGACTTCTCTAGGCTCCTTTCCAAAACCAAACCCTAACTAACTCAATCCTTTTCCTCTTCTCAGTCATTGGCTTCTCTTCCACTTCGCTCCTTCACCGTACCTTCTCCTCCAAAACTCCAAAATTGGCTTCTCCTCCTACTGCTCCTACTTCTACGGTGACATAGCTCCGACCACCATGCAGGTGGTGTGGCAATGCAGCATTGAATTGAACTTGATTTGTTTGTGTACAAATGTATCGATGGTTTATGGATTTGTGTGGAGACTGACTTCCCGATCTATGACTTATGAATGGACTTGAACTCGGCTTAAATAGTGTTACTTTATTTTCTTTTAGCACTCATGGTATATTGAGGGTTCACTCGGGAAATCTTCCTTCTAGTGTCATTACCTATTTGTAGTGTCACATCGCGCCTTAGTTGCACTCCTCAATCATGTCTCAAGCTATACATATACAACGTATATGCATCATCACTACTTGTAAGGTTTGCTTGTATAACACATCAATCTATCAAGACGGTGTGGCGACTTGTTGATTACTACCATTGAAATGGGAGTTGGGGATTCTGTCGACGAAATATGCGTTGCAGTCTACCTAGGGGGTACCCTACGGTAGTAGATTGTAGGCGGAGGTGTGGCGACGGCGATCAAGCGTAACACAGAGAGAGTAGACACGGTGATTTATACAGGTTCAGGTCGGTAAATCGCCGTAATACCCTACGTCCTGTATTCTGGTGGCTAGATTGATATGAGTATTAGGTTACATGAGGTGTAGATAGATCTTTTCGAGGGGGTCCCTGCTCGCCTTATATAGCCGGGGAGCAGGGTTACAGTTTCCATATCTTAACAGATTACGATCGGTCCCTTAAGGTAAGGGATCCGAGCCTATCTACTAGGATCTTTCTTGGCGAGCAAGGCTCTTCGGAGTCCCTGGCGAGCACGACGGGCTAGTCGCGTGCCGCAGGGCCTCACAGGCTAGACCGTCTTCTAGTCGGTAGGCCCATATAGGTCCCTGGGGGTATACCGAGGTAATATCCCTAACAAGTCCCCGAGCACGTTGCATTCTTCTGGCAAGCCCACGTAGTCGTCCTTCGAGGAGGTGTTCGGCTGGTCGCCTTCAAGTGTCATCATCGTTACAGAGTCCCGATCAGACTGCTTGGTCGAGGCGCTGCTTAGAGAGGCCTCCTGACCAGGTTAGATGTCACACCCCAAAATTTCCATTTTGGGATGTGGCTTAGAAAACATAAAAGATAATCAATGATTTCAATATTTACTAACATTTTCCAACATTTATTTAGTTGTTGACAATTTATGTAGTGGAAAATGTGAGTTTCCAAAAAGTTTTAAGAATCTAATTCAATGGTTTGATGCATTTCATGCCTTTGCATAGTGTTTATGTATGAAAAATGGATTTAAGTTTTTGAAATGCGCCTAGAGTTTGAACCAAAACAAAAACTCTCTTGATCTTTCACCAAGTTTTCATACCTCCAAATCCTTGGTGAAATCCTTGGAAACCATATAGCTTGATCCTTGTTCCAAAAACGTTGATGGATCTTCTATCTTTCATCTTGTTAAAAACTCTCTCTAGTCATATCTTGTTTTGCTCTTTTTTTATATATTTTCTTTATCCTCTTTATAGTTGATCTCCTAATTCTTTTTGGTTAAGACTTATCCAAATCTCAAGTCTATGCTATATGACCAATCATTGTATCTCTTCTATCTCTCACAATGCTACCATCACTTTGTACAAGTCAAATCAATCACATGTCTTGTATCAATGTTAATCTCAGTTCTGACTTTTTATTCTTTCCTCACCTTGGGAAACATTCACATGGGATGATCTTTACCCTCCAACCTTTTCCCCTCTTAATCAAAGTCAACATGTTTTTGATCCATCTTTGAAAACTATACGACCTTGATCCCACCTTTTGATCTAAGTTTTCTAAAAACCCTAATCATGTCTGTGAGAATTTATCGGGCCGAGCCCAACATCTTGCCTTCCATCTTCTCTTGTCTTAGGACAACTTCATATGCTTAGTCCATTAGTAAATCATCTCCCATATCTCTCTCTTATGCTATTGGGTCAAGTCCAACCCTTTCCATCTCCGATGTCACTTTGGGCCGAACCCGGTCCAAATTTTGCATTTGTTCTCGCCTTCGGTCAAAGCACAACCATCCTCCTCTTCCTTGTGGACCAAGACCAAGCCCAACCAGCCCTCTAACTCTTCCTATCCCCTCTCCCACGTCAACCCCCTGGTCCCGCTCCTTTTTGCACAAAAATAATCAAAAGGCAAGGATAATATCAACTCATGACCCTTTGCCTCCCACCCCTTCACCTCCCAACCTTACCCCTTTATATCCCAACCCCCTCACGCCTCCCCCTTCCTCTCTCACACCGTGAACAGAAGGGAGACACCCCAGCACCTCCTCCTCCTCCCCATGGCGTCCCCAATCAATCGGAACGCAAGAACAGCGCTCCACCACACTGAATCGTCGTCCCCGGCCGTCACGATGCATCCCCTTGATCCGCCACGCCTTCTCCATGGTGTTGCTGCCAACAGGGACATAATTGCTGTTGTTGAGGGATTTGGCGTTCCCCGCTGTTTCGTGACTCCAGTGACGAAACCCTTTGGTGGAGTTGTTGTTTACATCCTTGAACACGCTCCTGTAAATTGGTTTGGTCATAGGACTTGTGACATTCGAGATATGATCATTCTCGTGTCGCTGTTCCTGCTGATTCAGCAGATTACAGCTCTCTGTGTTTTTGGCGTTCCCCGCAAATCCAGTGTCCAAATCACTATGCCCTTTTTTGTACATGTTCATAACATCCCTGCACATGATCCCACCAATTGGTTTGGCTATGCAATCCAATATGGCTGAGATATAGTGTTTGATGTCTCTGCTACCTCTGCTGTCAAACAGCAGACCACCCTGTTTTTGTCAATCGCGTTCCCGTTGATCCATTGACCCCATGGATGCACCCTTTGGCTACAATATCTTATATATACTTGCACATGTCTCTGAAAATATTCAAGGTCATAGGATTAAATATGAAAGAGTTATGTTCCTATCTTGTGCTTATTGTCCTGCTGTCCTGCAGCCGCGCTGATGCCGGTTGGCATGCGCGTTCCCATTGATACACCGCTACGGTGGTCAAGCAATTCAAACACAATATATATGATATACTTGTACACATCTCTGCAAGTTGCCTTTGTCATATGAACTACAACTTTGTAGTTATAAACATCACCATGTCGCTGCTCATGACATGCCAATTAACCGGGCAATGAAATCTTGTAATCTTGTTCCCTAGCTATCCGATGGTTGCAACATCATATCCTTTTGTCACCACATGATCCATACAGTACCCATCAACCCCATATAATGTATCACCATTTGTCTGTTTTATAGCCATGCAATCGATCATCATACCCACCGGTTATGCTCAACCGATTCACAAATCACCATAATCGTGTTTCCCTTTGATCTATCATCGACCTTAGTGCATTGTTTGATCATGATATGTTCCAAAGTACATATTCACATATCCAATCCTTTTTGTTCTGATGGATATGATTATGCTAGTCCAGACCCCACCTTGCTCTTTTGAATCCAGTCATTTCCATGTGTACCTTCCAATTCTCACATATTTTGATCGTGGCTCCCGTTTTGGTTAGTGTTTTTGCGCTCATACGTTAGTAGTACATGCCCTACCTTTTCAAAACATTTATGTCTTGTTTTAATGCTTGGTGTATTGTTCTTAGGTTCAAATGTGATGCTTGTTCAAGTTGTTTGCTGCCGTTAGAAGTGGAGCTATGCAAGGATGATCCAACAGAAGGAAAAGTTTAAGAGTTTGGAAAGCTTTTGGAGGCAAGTATAACCTATGGTTTCCTTGTTACCTAGCAAACTCAATTCACTTGTAATTCATATGCATGTGTCTATTTTACTCAAACCCTAGTGATATACCTGGAAATACTTGTACCACACATCCTTGTTACCTATGGGGGGTTATGCATGATAATTATTTTATAGCTATGCTACGCACAACTTCACTATATGAACTTGGATACTTGAAGGGTGGTCTCATGATCGAAACGATAATGTTTTTATTAAAACTTGACAAGGAGGGGGCTGGAGATGCATTTTATTCCCATATGCTCTAGTACCTCTCTATAAGGTTTGTATTTGGGACAGACAACCCAGGAAGTCCGTACAACCTTGAGGATCACATGGCTCTGATCTTAGTCATAAAACTAGTTTGCTCTAGCTTGTTAGTGGTTACTGTTGACACAAAAAGCGTCAGATGTGTGAACACCTTGGGTTATTACCCAAAGCTCGGTATTCCGGAGGCGTGCCAGTCGATTTGACCAATCAATCGACAAGGATGATAACTAGAATAAATTGAACGAGACGACAGCGATGCGCCCGGACGTCAAGGCTCAGATTGATCAAGGGTAACTAGAGCAGAGCTGAACGAGGCAAACAACGATGCGCCCGGATTGCCAAAGCTTAGAGGTACTCCCACGCGGAACTAGCAAGGATTTGACGGAGATCAGGATGATGCAGCCCGTCGAAAGCTTGAAGAACTCGTTGAAAACTACAGCTAATGCAGTAAAAGGGTAAATTGTGATAAAAAGTAGAATAAGATAAAATTGGTTTGTTTTGAATTGGATTGATTGTCTATTCCATAGCCCTCGGGCACATATTTATACTCCCGCATGGAGAGTTGTACAAAGACACGACACATATCCTTCCTAAAACAAACTCCTACTTTAAAGGAAACTGACTCACGCAGGAGCCGGATAACAATATTTATTTCCTAAACAAACACACCTATTTTAAAGGAAAATAAACGACCCATGCAAGAGCCGGACTCAAACTACCATAATAACAATATTGGTAAAATACCAGTTTCCTTATACTCCTCTTCGATGAAAACTTTCCATCGGTAGACCCCTTTAATCCGCGCCTTCCTTCTTTTGCCCACCGGTAACCTTCTGCTGCCACCAAGCGCTAAGTTACGCCCATCGGCATCGGCAACACTTTCCTGATCAGCAATCGGCAACATTTTCGATTAGCGGCCTTGTGCTGGTAACTCTTCACCAATCATCCCCCATCGGCAATCGGCAACCACCCTTCATCGGCAATCGGCAACTACCCTTCATCGGCAATCGGCAACCATCCTTCATCGGCAATTAGCTTCAGCAAGACTTCACCAATTATCCTTTGTCGGCAAGGATCATCCAGCCTCCATCGACAACGCACTTGGTCTTCCCGCAGCACTATCCCGTTGGCAATATCGGCTCAAAACTTTCCCGATGCCGATGGAGAACGGCCACTGACCAGTCAAGCCTCAATCCATTTGACACGTGTCAAAAAACGGTGTCAACAGCCATATTGTCTTAATCATGACGTGCAATCCATGAATTAATTACATACATGCATCTCATACACATAAGGGCTATACCAATCACGAATACATGCAAAACAGAGTTAACCGATTCTGACGTCTAATCTAAAAACGTCGAAAACATAATTTTGCAAGCTGTTTTTCGCAAATCTTCCATCGGCAACATTGGCTCAAAATTTTCCCGATGTCGATAGAGAATGGCCATTGACCAGTCAAGCCTCAGCCTACTTGACACGTGTCGAAAAACGGTGTCAACAGTTACCAACTCGTGGCGCAAGAGGGGCGCTTCGGTTTACGAATGGTTCTCTTGCCTGTCTTGATGAGCCCTAGGGCTGCGGTCTTTTGAGAGTGCCATCTCGAAGGGGGGCCCCATTCACCTAACCGGAAACCTCGTGGCAACTAGTTTGTTCGAGTGGATAGTGTAAGGCTTCGTAGTGAACCCTGCCGGCTTACCTTGGTAGTGAGCTAAGAGGCTTGCAATCTCGGGCAAAGGGGTAACACGACTCAAGTGTAAAGTTGTACAAACTCTGCAGAGCTCTAAAATCTATCATGATAGCCGTGCTCACGATACGAGCGGTCTGGATCTTTCCAACTATATTACCTGTTTTTACAATAAAAAGGAGATGATGTTAACTTGGAACTTTGAGGCTACATGATTAATCATGGGAATGGGTTTAAACCTATATTTCTATTGTTATGTATTAATAAAACTTGACCAACTAAAAATGCTTATCGCTTAAACCAGTGTCAGCCTTTTGAGCTTGCATCCCCATAGTTATACTTGCTGAGCATGGTGAGCTGACGTTTGTTGTCACCACCTTTATATAAAAATCCTGTATGGGTACCAGATGGAGTTACAAGTGAAGACTTTTTTTGTGGAGTTCCAAGAGTACTAGGCGAGTGCTCCCCCAGTCAACCGTCCCTGTGGAGTATGGAGTCCCAAAGACAGAAGTCTAAGAATAGTTTCCGCGATGCTTTGATATAGATGTAAGTCTTTTTGTAACTATGTTTCGATATACAATAAACCATTGTCTTTGATAATCTCCATTTTGTTGCTATATGTGGCATGTGGACATCCTGGGCACACATATAGTTAGCATTCGGTATTCTTTCGAAAACCGGGTGTGTCATTAGACTGGTCGAGAACGTCGTAGCGTGATCTACAAACAGGTCGTCTTGTCAGAGACTGCGGCTGCTTGTTGGAAGAATGTGACGTGCTAAAGAAGAAAATTTTGAAAGTCCTTTCCTGGTGAAGTTTACCCACTTAGACTCTGCAAAACAATAGAGGAGCAGTAGAGTTCGTCGAGAAAGAAACTAGTACATTCATCGCAAGGTGAAGTGTACCCACTTAGTCCCCGAGCTTGGTAGCAGGTGAAGTATGCACATGGTGCCAAGTTTTACAGAGGAAATAAAAATGTGAAAAGATGTGAACATAAGTTTTGAGTAAAAACGATTGTGAATACGTGTGGTCCCTGAGCCTGGTGCAAGGAGCGTGAGGGTTTTTGTATCGGGATCACAACTTTTTGTAGTCTTCGCAGTCCCCGAGCTTCCAGTCCCCGAGTATTTGCTGTCGGGGGCTGGCGTATTGGTACCAAGGACGTGGATGCTGAGGTCGCCTATCGCAGAGTCCCCAAGCCTTTGTTGGGGTCTTGTAGCCGGCGAGACCCCCATGTCTGGTCGGCGGTGCAACAAGGGGCCAGGAGTTGTGGTGGTGGTCGTGGCAGTCCCCGAGTTTTATCGCTGGAGATGGTTGACGAGGTTTGGCGACCAGTTTACTATAGTAGAAGTGTTGTAGCTGCCAAAAAATACTTGGAGGAAATATATATTCATTCCCCGGGACTATAGGGTTAGCAAGATTTAGAAAATTATTAACCGTAAATCGAGGAGATTATTTTGGATGGAATATGGAATAAAAAGGTAAGTGGGCCAAATTAACCACGCGGTCAGTGGCTGAAAGGTCCTAGATGGCTAGAGGGGGGTGAATAGCCTAATAAAAATTCTACAAGTCACTAGAGCAAAGGTTAGATTAACACTTAAGCGAATCTTTTGCTCTAGCTCTACTAGGGGTGCAAAGCCACCTATCCAAGCAATTCTAGTTAGTGAAGTGCCTAACAAACAATAGCAAAACCTAAGGCACTTAGCTCAAGCTAGCAAGAACAACTAATGAAAGAACTAACTAGCAAGCTAAATAGACACGATAAGGAAGAAAGTAAATACAAGATAGGAGGTGATTGTTATACCGATGCCTTGTGATCAAAGGATGTCAATATGAAGAACCAATCACAATGAATACTAATGAGTAGCCGGGAGACAAGATGACACAAATATTTTTCTACCGAGGTTCACTTGGTTGCCACCAAGCTAGTCCCCGTTGTGTCGACTACTCAAATGGTGATTCGGTGGCTAATAGGCAATCACAAGCCTAGCCCACTACCCAGGCGCCACAAGAATCCACCCAAATGAGAGTAACTTAATGACATGAGCAATCCACTAGAGTTACCCTTTGACGCTCCATCGAGGTGGGTACAAGCCCTCTCACAATCAATGAAGCCGGCCACGAACAATCACCAACATGTGTCGAAGCTTCTCCACAATCGCCAACCCGTCTAGGTGTTGGCAAACACCAAGAATAACAAGAAATCCTGTGGCGGTGACGATGACCAAGTTCCACTAAGATGCAATGCAATGATCAAGCACTTGGTTCACTCAAACTCTCATGGATTAGCAAGCAAAGCAAAGAGAGATGAGTTGGGGGCCTTCTCAAGCAAGCACAAAGAGTGAGAATGAAAGAGAGGTGCAAGAGTGTGCTCCTTGAGCCGGCCAAAACATATTTATAGCTTCACAAAGCAACTAGCCATTTTGCCCCTTCATAGCAGCTTCCTAACTAGCTCCGGACGCTACTCAGAGGGGGGTCCGGTCCATTGGCCACGCATCCGGACCCTCTGCCGTTTGAAATCAGCCGTTCGCGCCTTCACCAGGAGCTGCCACGTCGCCTCTGGACACGCGCAATAGTGCGGATCCAGACCAAAGTCGCCCGTGTCCGGACAGCACACGGAGCCATTCTAGAGAGCTCCCCGAGTCCAGAAGGTGGTCCGGAGTGCCCTGTCCAGACATTACCTAGCATCCGGACGCTCCACCAGAGAGAGTCCAGAGAGCATAGAACCCTAGATGCTGCGTCCGGAGCCTCGCATCCGGACCAAGAATGTCGTCCGGTCTTCCTGTGCGCCGAGGCCGAGAGGTAGGGTATGCCTCCGGGCGCATAGCCGATGGTCCGAACGGTATCTTGCCAGTGTCCGGACCTGCGTCCGGAGCTCTTCTGAGTTCCATTCCGAGCTGCCTCTTCTTCTCCAAGCTTCTATATGCTAACACCATGTGATCCAACACTTGTTCTCCTGTGTTAGCTTTTGTATTGAATTAACTTGGATTTGTTTCACACTTTTAGTCACTTAGGTTCCTTTTAAGTATGCAATGCAAATGACCTAGTGGCACATGATAACAGCAATCGACACGAGTTTTCCCTTCTTGATAGTACGGCTATCTATCCTAAATGTGATCACACTCTCTATAGTGTCTTGATCACTAAATCAAAAATGGCCCTATGATATACCTTTGCCTTGAGCCCATTTTTGTTTTTCACTTTCTTCTTTTCCTTAGTCATGGAGCATTTGATCCATCATGATCCATCATCTAGCTCCACATGTCAAGTTGTACCACCTTATCTTGATCATACACTTAGCAATAGGGTTAGTCCATAGGTTTCATCAATTATCCAAAACCAAACTTAGGCTTTCAGCGGCCTAGGCTGAGGCGAGTTGTCTGCGCCACGGAAGGCGGGTACCGTGGTGGTCCCGCATTAGACCGTTGCGGTTTCCCAAAAACCCTGGGAGGCGAAGCGTCGTGCCTCTTGGTATAAGGGGCTGACTTAGCGGTGGTCGTTGTTTTCATGCTTGCTTCTGTTGTGGAATCCTTTCGTCTTCCCCAATCTTTTACCATCGCCTTTCGCTCGCACCCCTCTTGCTTTTCCACCCTACCGCGAACCTCGAATCCCACTCACCCTAGTCCAGCAATGGCGCCGAGGAGGAGTGGTGCTGTGAAACCATCGGCGGCGATGGCGGGGGGCAACTAGGGTGACAGTGGCGGTTAGGAGGGCTACTGCTCCAGCGGCGCTGAGTGCGGGAGTCGAGGAATTGGTAGTTCCACCATGGGAGAAGCACTGGACATGGTTCACCTTGAGGAAGAGCGAGATTAACGATCTCATTTTCGGCGGTTTGCTTCCAGACGAAGAGGTCAGTGGATGGCGGTCGGCGACTGGCGAGGAGTTTCTGACCCCGTACACTGGTGAGCTTATGGTGTTCGAGTCGTTCTTCCAGTGTGGCCTTGGGATCCCGGTGCACCCCTTTCTTCGTGGGTTGTTGCGGTATTACCAGATCTCATTGTGCAACCTGAATCCGAACTCGATTGTACACATTGCAACCTTCATCCATTTGTGCGAGGCGTTTCTAGGGATCTATCCGCATTTTTATTTATTTCACTACTTTTTACGTCTCAAGCCAAATGGCACCGGGTCCTCTGGGGTTATTAGTTTCGTGTATCTTCAACTCCGTGGTGGTATGGCCGGGAAGTACATCTTGATGCCGCTACACTCAAAGTTTGTTGGGCACAAGTCCAGGTGGTTTTACATTCATCAAGAGGAACCCTGAACGCCATGTGATCCTGCGTTTATTCCAGAGAGTCAAACGAGCTGGTCGGAGCTGCCTTCTGAGGCTAGTTTGAGGAAAATACGTGAGATGTTAAAGTTGATTGATCGCAGTACTCTTGATGGAGTGCGGGTTGCTTGTAGCTTTATTGCCAGGCGTTGCCAGCCTTGTAAGGAAAGGCAGCACTTGACGTTTGAATATGTTGGGGGGAAGGACAGTACTTGGGAAGTGCCTGAGAGGATTGACCCGGGTGTTGCTGACAAACGGTTGAATTTCATCTTCGATCTTGGGAGGCGCTCTGCACCAGGGAAGCTTAGAAAAGATTTTTCTCTTCGGCGTCCTCCTCCTCAGGTTTGACGTTTGTAGCTTGCTCTGTGTCCTTCCATCACGCTGCGCCATCGTTACTTGTGTGTCTTGGTTGTGTAGATCCACGGTGAAGACCATGCCACCTACTTTGCTTTGTTACCGTCCTCCGGATTGCTGCCGGAGTTCTGTACGCCACCAGCGGTTGTCGCGGTTACTGGTATCGTTGGATCTAGTGGTTCTAACCACTCTGATGAGGTTCCGCCTGGTTCGCCGCTCCGTGGACGGAGTGCTCGTGATGTTTCTCTGGGGAACGAAGACGTACCACTTCGCGCGTATCCCACCAGGAGCTCGCGGCGGTCTCCCGCCGACGCAGCGCCGGTGTCGCCGTTGTCCAAGGCCGCAGAGGCTAGTAGTGCTCGCCGTTTTACCAGGGGCGGAAGGCATATTTTTGGTGAGTGTTTCCCTTTTTCTTGTTTTGAGGCGTTTTGTTGTTCGTGGATGACTTATGGTATGCAGTGTGGCAACGCCTGACGGACCTTTGTTGTCACGTAGCGACGCGTCTGGGGTTTCTACTCAGGGATTGGTTGGAGAAGAGTTCCTGGAGGCGGGAGTGGCTACCGCCGAGCCGACACCATTGAGGTCGGAGCCATGGGTCGTGAATGACCCAAGAGTTGGCGGGGGGCTTGGTTCTTCTGGAGACTCGAAGGTTCCATTGGGTGTCGTTGACAAGGTGCCCGATGCAGTTGGCGTGGCGGCAAGGTCCAATGATGACGACGCGGTGCCATTCTCTTTGGTTCTCATTCGAGGAAGAGGCGGAGGAGACAGGCTCATGTTGTCACAGAGCCGGATTTTGGGGAGATGCCTCAGTCGGAGGCGATGGCAAAGCATCCATCAACGAACGCCCTTCGTTTAGGCTTTAGTGAGAAAGCTCTGGTTGATGATGATGATGCCGACGAGGAGGGGCTCTTGTTTCTTGGTGCGCGGAGCATGATCAGGCGCCTTGAAGTGATCTCCACCTTTCTTTTTCTTGGCTTGTTTTCTTCCTTTGTTTCTTTATGCTTATCTAATGATCACGATGTCGTATGTGCTTTTGAAGACTGGGAGGGAACGTAAGCTCCGTGTTGCTGCTTTGGAGGCGGCTTTGGAGGATGCTCATACATAGTCGCGAGAGTTGGAAGAGACCATCCTGAAAAAGGAGCGTGATAACTCGGAGCTTCGCGACCAGTTGGCGAAGGCTCAGGAGGAGATTGCCGCTTCTGAATCAAGAATTCATCAGATGCACGTGGTACAGAAAGGTTGGCTCCGCTTGTATTCTTGGTCTCTCGGTGTCGTCGTCCTTGCTTGTTTTGGTGCTTAGCTTTTGCATGTTGTAGAGTTGGAGGCCGAGGTCGACATCGGGCGCGACCATTTCTGGCGCTTGGTTCAAGAAGTTGGCCCAGTGATGGCCTGTGTGGATAATGTGACTTTCGTCCCAGTTCCACCGTCGAATGTGGTCGTCGCTGATGCTTTGTCAAGGGCGCATGGCTCCATAGATTGTTTTAAGTCTTTCGCATCGTCGGCGGCGCAGGAGCTGCTTGCCCATGGCCTTGCCATACTCCGGTCGCATTACCCGCGAGTTGACATGGAAAGGGTGCGAGGTGGTTATGTGGCTGGTACGTCTGAGGCGAACATGCATCGTTTGGAGGTGGAAGCGAGCGTAGTTGCTGGAGAGCTCCTTTCGGACATGGAGTTTTTTGCTACAGGGTAGTCGTCGATTGTATATAGGATACAAGATGTATGTGGACCTGTAAGTGAAATGTATCAAAGCTTTATATTGTCGAGGCAGTGAGCTTTTATTTCACTTGTATGTCCTTTCGTGCCAGCTGAGTCGTGAGTCATAGCGATGAATTGTTTGTCCAATGGTCCACATCGTAGGGATAGTGTCGCTGCACGCGTAGGAGCCATGGGGACTTCCAAGGGGGCACGCTGCTTTACAACCCGCAACATAGAGGGCGAGCTCTCATGCATGCATAGGGAGATGCAGGGATAGGACCTTTTTCCGAGAGGCTCGATCGTGGCGTGACCAGGGCCTGTGGAGACCGTTCCCGCAGACGCTGGGCGAATAGCCATGTGTCTTGTAGAGTCGACAACCGTTCCGTGGTCGTAGGTACAGTTACTGGGCATATAACCTCATAGCCTTCGACCCGAGCAATGTCTCCCGATTGATGGGGGGACATTAGTTAGGAGACATGTCGATGTAATCATAGCGTATAGGGTAGCTACTTCTATGCGCTTATGGTTAATTGGCATGCCTGCTTCGGAGGTTTTCTGGTTACGGCCAGACTGTTTGGCGAGAACGCCTAATAGCGTTTTGTAAAGGTCGTCGAACGCTTTGAGAGCGTTTTGGAGAGGTCGCCGAATGCTGAGAGCGTTTTGAAGAGGTCGTCGCATGCTGAGAGCGTTTTGGAGAGGTCGCCGAATGCTGAGAGCGTTTTGAAGAGGTCGTCGAACACTGAGAGCGTTTTGGAGAGGTCGCCGAATGTTGAGAGCATTTTTGAAGTGGTCGTCGAACGCTTAGAGCGTTTTAAATTGGTCGCTGGAAAGGCGCTATGGTTTTTTCAGAAAAAACAAGCATCAAAATGCAACTGGAGAATCTTTATTTATTACTCGTGGCACATGGTACAGGCCTTTTCAGGCGTAGAATCGCCTAAGGTGCTCTATGCTCCAAGAATTTGGGACGTTGATGCCTTCCTGGTCCATTAGCCGGTATGACCCTGGTCGGGTGACTTCTTTCACGATGTAGGGGCCTTCAAAGTGCGAAGAGAGCTTGTGCAGGCCATCGGGCTTAAGCTTCCTCTTGAGGACAAGTTCTTGTGTGGTGAAGGACTGATGAGGACATCTCAACCATGCATGCTACTTCAAGTACTAAGCAGCCATCATCAAACATAAATGATACAATTCAAGGTCCTCTTACAAGAAGTCGTTCTAGGAAACTCCAAGAGGAGGTAAATTCATTCCTTATTGATTTTAATCTTGATAATTTTAAGAATGTTATACTACCTAAGTGTTCTAATTTGGTTGTACTTAAGTATACACATGAAGAGGAGGATGTTACTCTACATGAAGAAAAGCAACAGACCAAAAACGGACCAGTTGAAGAAGATCGGACCAGGCTTGTCCAAAACGGATCAGTCCAGTCCAAAACGGACTAGTTAAAGAAAAGTTCATATCTCTCTACTCCGAGAAGCTTTTGAGGCTCAAGAGGACATTTTGGAAAGATCTTCAAGTCTACTTTCCAATGCAGTAAACCTCACTACTTTTGGACGTTCCAATATTGAGATACGAATAGATTAGTGAAGACTGCTCAGAAGGTCAACAGTTTCACAAGACAGAATGTTAGTACGACTTCCCAAGTGAAACTGTACCAGTCTATAATGTTTCGTGATGCATGGTATACATGGTTGGAAAGATGGTCAACTTAAATTTCCAACGCATTTAACGGTGTGTCATTTGGACTTCCCAAGATAGAGATATTGCCAATTTACTAAAAACTGCGCAGAGACCAACAGCCTCGCGAAGCCACTTCAGAAACCCATTTCGTGGAGGCCTTTTCACATTCTTAGTCTTTTTCATTTCCACCTCGTGTTTACACCTATCTAGCAGGGATGTTGCTAGTATATATACCCCATTGCATCTTAGCAAATGCAGACTTTTGATAATCAAAATATCAAACTTTTGTTCAGCTATGTGCTAACAAACCCCAGAGAGAGATTCTCTACCCCTATGCTCTTGTGTTTTCCTTCACGGAGATTACAGAAGCGGCTGCGTCATCGGCACCCAATTCGTGCTCCTGATCTTCGAGTTCAAGTTGCGTAGGTTGGTTCTTTGAGAGTGTGGTTGGGCGAATCCTTGGTTCAGGCTGCCGTATAGAGACGGTGGTTGGCTCCTTGTGCGTGTCATCAGGTTGCACTAGTTATCGCTGCTTGTAGCAAGTTATTGGCCAATCTTTGGCTAGTTATCAAGATCAAGATCATACGTCGTGAAGATCGGGACCGACCCCTCATCCAAGACCTATTCCGCATGTTGCAGTTGTAGTAGCGGCGGATGCCTTTGAGGTATTTGGCGGTCTGTATGCATGAAGCTAATCGTTGTTCTTCGAGGCGATCTAGGTCGTCGAGCCATGCTTGATTGGTTGTATCGTTGTCATAGTGTTCGACCCGTGGGGAGCCGAAGGCAACGTCAGTGGGGATTACCGCCTCGGAGCCGAAGATCATGAAGTATGGAGAAACACCGGTATTGCGGCTAGGTTGGGTGCGTAGTCCCCATAGTACTACGGGGAGTTCGTGTAGCCAACAACCTGGGTTCTTTTCCTCCTTCTGATACAAGCGCTTTTTTAGTGCGGCCAGTATCATTCCGTTGGCGCGCTCAGCCTGGCCGTTGGCTCTAGGGTGGGTGACAAAGACGTATTTAACCAGCACGCCGTTCTCCTCGCAGAAATCCCAGAAGAGGTTTCTGGTGAAGTTTGAGTCCAGGTCGGTGATGATGGAGTTTGGCATGCTGAATCGGTGTATGATTTCGTTGATGAAGGCGACTGTGTTTCCGGCGGATGCCTTGGTGATCGGCTTGACCTCGATCCACTTTGAGAACTTTTCGATGGCGACGTAGATCCATTTGAAGTTTCTCGGTGCTGGTCAGAAAGGGCCGAGCATGTCGAGGCCCTAACAGGCGAAGGACCAGGAGGCTGGTATTGCTAGGAGTTCTTGAGCCGGCAGGTGAGTTTGCTTGGCGAAGAATTGGCATCCCTTGTAGGTGCCCACCATTTTCTCCGCGTTGGCGGCTGCCGTGGGCCAATAAAAACCTGCTCGGAAAGCTTTTTGTACTAGTGTTTTTGTGGCGGCGTGGTTTCCACACGTGCCAGCGTGGATGTCTTGCAAGATTGCAGCACCATCTTCCTTGGAGACACATTTCTGTAGTGCTTCAAACTTGGAGTTCTTCCTCATCAGTACTCCATCGACGAGGATGTAGTTGTGTGCTCTGTGGACTAGGCGCTCGGCTTCCGTCTCATCGGATGGTACAAGGTTGTTGGATAGGTACTGAATGAAGTCGTCACACCAGTCGGCTGGTCGGTTGGGTATTACCTCGACCAGCATGTTAGCCTGCGGGGGCGGTACACCGTCGGATGGGGCCTCATAGTTATCGGCGATGGATGGTTCAGGTAGGTCTTGAACGAAGACTCACATTGGTATTGGGGACCGTGATGATCCTAGTTTGGACAGCTCGTCAACGGCCTGATTCTAGTCACGGAGGATGTGGTGGTATTCAATCCCGAAGAATTTACCTTCTAGCTTTTGGATGGCGGCGCAGTATGCGTCCATCTTTTCGTTGGAGCAGTTCCATTCCTTGTTCAGATGGTTGATTACCAGGGTTGAGTCGCCGTTAACTATGATGCATTTCACGCCTAGCTCGCTGGCGATACGGAGTCTGTGGAGCGTTGCTTCATATTCAGCGGCGTTGTTGGATGCTGGGACTAGTAGACGTAGCACGTAGCGGAACTTGTCTCCGGGTTGCGATATGAATAGGAGACCGGCACCTGCCCTGTGGATAGATAGAGAGCCATAGAAGAACAAGGTCCATTGTTCGGGAGCTTCCGTCATTACTGGTTCCTGAATGTCGGTCCATTCAGCGATGAAGTCAGCGAGTGCTTGCGACTTGATCGTTTGGCGCCCCTGGAAAGCGATGTTGAACGTCCCTAGCTCCACCGCCCATTTGATGATTCGTCCGATTGCATCTTTGTTGCGTAGGATATTGCCCAACGGAAACTCAGTGATGATGATCACTTTTGATGGCCGTTGGAACTAGTGTCGGAGCTTTCGTGTGGTGATGAGGATCGCGTATAATAGTTTCTGCACCTGGGGGTATCGTGTTTTGGATTCATTTAGCACCTTGCTTGCAAAGTAACATGGTCGCTAGACGGGGTAGGCGTGCCCGCTCTGCTCGCGCTCGACCACCATGATGGTGCTTACTACTCGGTTTGTGGCAGTGATGTAGAGCAGCATTGGCTCATCGTCCTTCGGGGCGGTGAGTACCGGAGGCTCCGTGAGGTACTTCTTCAGGTCGGCGAATGCGCGGTCGGCTTCGTCATTCCATATGAATTTCTGTCTGCCCTTCAAGAGTCCGAAGAATGGGAGGCCTTTTTCACCGAGGCGAGCGATGAAGCGATTTAGGGCGGCCATGCATCCGGGGAGCTTTTGTATGTCCTTGACGTTGGAAGGAAGCTTCATTTGTAGGACCACGGCTGTTTTTTCGGGATTTGCACAAATGTCGGATCGGCTGACGATATTGTCGAGCAAGTTCCCTAATGATGCCCCAAATATGCATTTCTTTGGGTTTAGTTTCCATTTGAACTTATTGAGAGCTTGGAAGGTGGCTTCGATGTCAGCGATCAATGTCTCAGCGGAGTGTGTTTTGATAACTACGTCGTCGACATAGGCCTCGACCTTTCCCGGAATGAGCTCCTTTAGACACTCCTAAATGGCGTGTTGATCGTAGCACCAGCATTCTTGAGTCCGAAGGACATTGTCGTGTAGCAGTAAGCGCCGAAGGGGGTTATGAACAAGGTTTTGATCTTGTTTTCTACCTTCAACGCGATTTGATGATAGCCGGAGTAACAGTCGAGGGACGAGAGTAGCTCGCATCCGACAGTGGAATCAATGACTTCATCGATGCGCGGGAGAGGGAAAGGATCAAGAGGGCAATGTTTGTTGAAACTCGTATAGTCGATGCACATTCTCCATTCATTGTTCTTTTTTCTTACAAGTACCGGATTGGCAAGCCAATCTGGGTGATTTACTTCTCTAATGAACCCTGTAGCTAGGAGTCGGGTTATTTCTGCCTTAATGGCCTCTTTACGATCTGGCACGAACCTTCTGAGTTTTTGGCGAGTTGGCTTGGCCCCTTCGACGGCGTTTAGCGAGTGTTCGACATGATCCCGGAGGACTCCAGGCATGTCAGCTGGCTTCCAAGCGAAGATGACGATGTTGCTGCGTAGGTGTTGACACAAAAAGCGTCAGATCTGTGAACACCTCGGGCTATTACCCCAAAGCTCGGTATTCCGAAGGCGTGCCAGTCGATTTGACCAATCAATCGACAAGGATGATAACTAGAACAAACTGAACGAGACGACAGCGATGCGCCCGGACGTCAAGGCTCAGATTGATCAAGGGTAACTAGAGCAGAGCTGAACGAGGCAAACAGCGATACGCCTGGATTGCCAAAGCTCAGAGGTACTCCCACGCGGAACTAACAAGGATTTGACGGAGATCAGGATGATGCAGCCCGCCGAAAGCTTGAAGAACTCGTTGAAAACTATAACTAATGCATAAAAGAGTAAATTGCGATAAAAGGTAAAATAAGATAAAATTGGTTTGGTTTGAATTGGATTGGTTGTCTATTCCATAGCCCTCGGGCACATATTTATACTCCCACATGGAGAGTTGTACAAAGACACGACACGTATCCTTCCTAAAACAAACTCCTACTTTAAAGGAAACTGACTCGCGCAGGAGCCGGAAAACAATATTTATTTCCTAAACAAACACACCTATTTTAAAGGAAAATAAACGACTCATGCAAGAGTCGGACTCAAACTACTATAATAATATTGGTACAAAACACCAGTTTCCTTATTCTCCCCCTCGATGAAAACTTTCCATCGGCAGATCCCTTTAATCCGCGCCTTCCTTCTTTTGACCACCGGTAACCTTCTGCTGCCACCAAGCGCTAAGTTACACCCATCGGCATCGGCAACACTTTCCTGATCGGCAATCGGCAACATTTCCGATTAGCGCCCTTGTGTTGTTAACTCTTCACCAATCTTCCCCCATCGGCAATCGGCAACCACCCTTCATCGGCAATCGGCAACCATCCTTCATCGGCAATCGGCAATGACCCCTCATCGGCAATCAGCAATGACTCTTCATCGGCCATTGGTAATGATCCCTTCATTGGTACTCAGCTTCAGCAAGACTTCACCAATTAACTTTTGTCGGCAAAGATCATCAACCTCCATCGGCAACGCACTTGGTTCTCTGCAGCAGTCTTCCATCGGCAACATTGGCTCAAAATTTTCCCGATGCCAATAGAGAATGGCCATTGACCAGTCAAGCCTCAGCCTACTTGACACGTGTCGAAAAACGGTGTCGACACATGCCCCCCAGTTTCGGGGCGTATAACTTTACGTGCCGAAATTCTCTCCACTGTAGCCGTTGCTGTAGCCGTTACCCCCGAGATAGACGTACAGTTTCCTCGATCCTCGCATGTGGAACCGCAATTTAATAATAAAATCCCTCGATTGTAGCACAAACAGTTACAGACCACCTCGATCACCGCGCGTATCTACCGCGGGCCTCTCCACATTCCTGCACAGTGTGAAACAGAACCCCAAAATACCCCTAAACAGGCCTATAAAAGTTACCGGGATCCACACCGCCCCTTTTTACCCGAGCCCATTTTTACTTTCACCTCCCTGTCTTCGTCTTCAACCTCCAGCCGCTCTGAAGAACACAAGCTCGAGCAACAGTACTCCTTCGTAATCCAAGGACGAACCAAGCATGCCTCTGACTCCAAATGGTGATCCAAGTCGACATCCCAAAGGTAAGACTCATCCTCCGCCTAATCCGACCCCTCTGTATGGTTCTATTCCTCGCAAAAAACCTGGATTTATCCCCATTCTTCCTGATTCTTCTTTGAACCCTAGGAACTATACAATAAGGTAGTGATCCCACTCACTGATTCTAACTTGAGCTGCTTAGGCCCCATGGGCAATCCAGACCCCACATTCATCATTAATGCAGAAACCAACCGGATTCCGTTCAGATCTGAACGTTTTGACCTAGGACTGTGGAAGGACACATTCCGCTCATGGCCCAAGCACACTAAAGGATGGAAGAACTGGTACTTGAGAGTAGTCAGATCACAGCAAGTGTACTGGCAGGAGCGTAACTTGGATCAGTGTATTAGGCTCTCAATTGCCGACACAGAGAAGAATGAAAACTTGATGATGGCAGCTTCATACTTCTGGTCCGACAGCATGAACGCTTTCCTCTTTAGGCATGGACCAGCTACCCCAACCCTTGCCGATATCTACATGCTGACCGGCTTGAATATCACCTCTGCCGATACGCTTAGCCTCTTCAATAGAAAATCTGAGTACAAGGTGAGCACCCGGAGCATCGGCGGCTGGACAGGTTATATTCAGGAACACCAAAAAACCGGATCGGTAACTCAACGGGAGCACGCCATCTTCTTAAACATGTGGTTGGAAAAGTTTGTCTTCTGCAGCAAAACCATCGGCCCGACCACCATGCACCTCCCAGCGGCTGAACTGCTTGCCGATGGAACGAGGCTCCCTTTAGGCAGGTATCTTCTTGGATCAGTTTACCGATTGCTGCATCAAGTATCCAATAAGCTACTGCTAGGAGAGCCCATCGGCAATCTCGGAGGCCCCTAGTGGTTTATCAATCTATGGCTGAACGCACACATGCACAAGGCCCTCCAGTTTGATTTATTTGCCCAACAATTCCCGAGGGACATATCGGAAGATTACCGATACGGGGATGATGAATCGGCAACTCGCCCTCCGCTTAACTTTGGAGAGGCCATCATAGTGCTACCAGGTACCGATGCCAATGCAGAGCACTTCGGCTATTATTTCCAGAAGTTCTACAACGGACTCCCCTCCTCAGAACGGACCTGGTGGCCATATCTTGATGAACACAACCAATTCCCGCTGCTGTTCAACTTGACCGATGTGAGCCTGCCCGAGAACCAAGCAATCATGAGGGTCTGCATTACTCCCCGAGCTATTCCAGTAAATATCTTTGGATCTGGGAAAAATGCTCCACCATCCTACGAGTTCTACTATCCATCGGCGGTAGCGAGACAACTGGCATTTGGCCAACTGCCGATCAAACTCTGCTACTCTAAGGTAGTAAGACCCAGACAGGCAATCTCCAGTAACCTGGACTCGAATAAAGTCATCAGCCTTCCTGCCGATGTCGATCTGTCAGACCTCGACTTATCCTCCTGGTCGCCAACCTCCTTCATCACCAACGAGTTCAAGTCTTGGTGGCAAGAGTGGAAGTGCCAGCTACTCGCCAAGTCTTCGCACTATTATCGGCACCTGATCGACGCCGATTACATCATCCCCGATGACGCAGTAAGTCTGCTATCTGACGTACTTTTATTATCTTATTTTCGTCATCGGTATCAGCACCTAACTCCTTTGCGTCTGACAGGCCGATGATCCAGTCCCCACAACAAGTAACAGTGGTAGGCCTTTTAATCTTCGAATAATGGGCCCTGTATCGATCATCGGCAACAAAGCTCCGACGTTGGCCGCCTTCACACCTCAACAGGTACCCACACCGACACCTACAAAAGCTCAGGCTACATCGGCTGCCGCTATTGCCTTGACGCAAATTTATGCAGTAAACTCATCTTTACTTATACCGATTACATGTTGTTTCATCGGCAACATTTATCTTGTATAACTCGCTTTGTATTTTCAGGCACTATGGTCATCGGCATCTACTTCCAGTAGGAAAACACCTTCTAGCCCGGTTGCCGATGCCCCCCAGTCTTCAAAGCGGGTCGGCTCCCCTGCTGTCGCGCCGACGAAGAAGAGGCGCCTAAGGCTGGCTTCCCCTACGCCATCGGCTCCAACTGCGCCATCAACTGCCGATGCGCAAACAGCAGGACCGCCTCTGGCTCCAGTCGCACCACCCACCGACAGGTCATCGGCAGAGCCTCCATCGGTGAGTTTACCTGATCAACCGATGGACGATGTCCCGGTTCAAGAAATCACTCCACCCGCCACAATAGCGGAGGCATCGTCATCGGCACAGTCGGCCAGACTACCCGGTGAAGAGACAACCCAACCTTCTGTAGCAGCAGCGACGTCGGCATCGGCACCGTCGACCCAAGTCCCCAATGTCAGAGTGGAACCGCCACAAGAAACTGCCACCACATCGGAGGCGACGCCGGCGACAACTATGCCAGCACCAGCGGCGTTGGCTGCCTCTCCAACAAGGGCCCAGTCATCGGCATCTGCTGCCAATGTTCAGGATGAAGCTGGACCATCCAGTATGCCAAGCCCCAGGCAGGAGATCCGCTTCAAGACGGTCAGTCGATTACCTTAAAGCTCATAGTATAATTTTACAATCGGCATATTTTAACTTCTCTATTTTCAGGCTCAGGACTCTCCGGACAGCCTCTTCTCCTACAGCCTGAACCCTCAAGACGAAGATGAACGCCAAGGCCGCATTCAAGCAGACAGTCTATTCTCCTTTGCAGTCGACGTCCCCGATGATGAAGAAGAGGAAAGCTCTGTCCCAGCTTTATCGACAGAAATCAAGTCCAAACTTGAAGAACTGCTCTCCTTGCTGCTACAAGACACGTCTCAACTCATCCAGGACTCATCGGCAGCAAGCATTGCATTCAAGGACATCCAAAGCCATCTTTCCGCCAACGCAGCAGAAGTCCTTCTCCAGGCAACCTTCCTTGACATCAAGCAGATCCAGTACCAGAGGCTTACCCATCGCATTGCCGATAGGGCCGCCCAATCCAAGAGTGAGGAAGAGAAGCTCAAATTCAAACACATTGCCGATGAGAAGCACAGAGGCATCGGTCAAGCAAAAGTCTCCATCGGCAACCTGGATCAAGAAATCTCCCGACTGTTGGCAAGGAAGGAGGAGTTACTGGCGGAGTTACAGAAGGTTGAAGGGGATCTGACAGCTGCCAACCAGCAGAAGATTCAACTGTCTGATTCCATCAGGGTCTTGCGGCAAGAAAGGGACCAGAATGCCCGACAAGCCATCCTATGGAAGAAGAAAATCAAGCCGGTTGAGGGTTCTGCCGATGCCGACGCCAAGGAGATGGACGAAATAGAGCAAATTCGCCTGCGTGCGATATCAGTTATCCACTCCTTACTGTAATTTGTCTGTTGTATCAGCAAGGATGTAACCTAATACTTGATCTCAACTTGTAATATAATGCCAGTTTGTTTTTACCGATGTTTTTATAATTTTTCTTTCATCGGCATTCGACTGAGCACTATGCATCTACCCATATGCTAGAGTAATACCTTTTTAAATATTTGCCGTTGATCGCTCTAGAAAACGCTCCCCCTTCGAGAGTTTCCAAAATGTACGCATTACCAGGAGCAGACTGTTTTATCCGATAAGGACCCTCCCAATTAGGGGACCACTTTCCAAATCTAGAGCTCTTAGTCCCAATCGGTAAAATCAACTTCCAAACCAAATCGCCATCGGCAAACTCCTTCACCTTTACTTTCTTGTCGTACCATCGGGCAACCCTCTTCTTATTCTCTTCAATGCTAATCAATGCCCTCAACCGATGACCTGTCAAATCTTCTAACTCATCTTTCATCAGAGTAACATAATCATCGGTCGTCAATTGATCCTGAAAAGACAATCGCCTAGAACCAGTTTTGATTTCCCAAGGTAGGACAGCATCGTGCCCATAAACCAACTGATACGGCGAGACCTTAGTTGCACCATGACAAGCCATCCGATATGACCACAGGGCTTCGTTCAATACTACATGCCACCTTCTAGGGTTCTCTTCAATCTTGCGCTTAATAAGCTAGATAACCCCCTTATTAGTAGCTTCAGCTTGACCATTAGCCTGGGCATAATAAGGAGAAGAATTCAACACCTTGAAACCAATGCCAGCAGCAAAGTCATCAAACTCTCCCGATGTGAACATGGTCCCTTGATCGGTAGTGATAGTCTGAGGAATACCGAATCAGTAAACGATGTGCTCCTTAACGAAATCCACCATGTTTGCCGATGTCACCTTCTTCAAGGGGATTGCTTCGACCCACTTGGTAAAGTAATCGGTAGCAACAAGTATGAACTTGTGCCCCTTGCTCGATGGCGGATAAATTTGGCCGATGAGATCAATAGCCCATCCTCTGAACGGCCAAGGCTTGATAGGATTCATTACCGATGCAGGTGCCCTTTGCACATTACCAAACTTCTGACAGTCCTGGCACCCTTTGAAATAATTGAAGCAATCTTCAAGGATTGTCGGCCAATAATATCCATTCCGCCTAATCATCCACTTCATCTTGAATACCGATTGATGCGCTCCACATACACCTTCATGGATCTCACCCATCAACTCTTTCGATTCCTCTTTGCCAAGACATCTAAGTAAAACTCCATCAATTGTCCGATAATACAATTCATTATCGAGGAGCACATACTTAGTAGCTTGGAACCTTAGACGCCTTTCAACTTTCCTGGATGGATCCCTCAAGTAATCGACAATCTCCTTTTTCCAGTCATCGGCAACCGTTACCGATGTCGTGACTTCTTGAATCGGCTGATATCCCGAGGCATTCTGTGCTAACCGATTGGCTTCTTCATTATGCAACCTTGGAATGTGCTCAAGGCGGTATTCTTTGAACTCCTTTAACAACTGCAAACACCGCTCATGAACAGCAATCAAAACTTCACTTCGGCACTCATACGTCCCGATCAATTGGTTAATCACTAACATAGAATCGCCGAAGATTTCAACAGCATCGGCACGCACTTCCCTGAGTAACTCCAACCCCATAAGTAAAGCCTGGTATTCAGCCTGATTGTTTGTTGAAGTAGCGACAATCGGCAACGAAATCTCATACCTCTGTCCTCGGGGTGAAATCAAGAGAATACCGATACCTGCCCCATCCTTGCATGTAGACCCATCAAAGAATAGAGCCCAAGGCGCTATCTCAACAAAGCTCACCATATTGCAGTGCTGAGTAACAAAATCGGCCATCACCTGACCCTTAACAGCCTTAGCCGATTCATATCTTAGGTCAAACTCTGACAGCGCCAAAATCCACTTACCGATTCGTCCACTCAAAATCGGCATTGACAGCATATACTTGACCACATCATCTTTGCAGACAACAGTACATTCGGCCGACAGTAAATAATGCCTTAATTTAATGCAAGAGAAATATAAACATAAGCACAATCTTTCTATGGCCGAATACCTGGTTTCAGCATCCACCAATCTTCTGCTCAAGTAATATATTACACGTTCCTTCCCTTCAAACTCTTGAATTAAGGCTGATCCGATAACACCGTCATCGGCAGACAAATATAACCTGAAAGGCTTCCCGTGTTGAGGCGGAACCAAAACTGGAGGATTCACCAAGTATTTCTTAATCTCCTCTAAGGCTGACTGCTGCTCTTCTTTCCATATAAACTCTTGACCGGCTTTCAACTTTAACAGAGGACTAAAAGATTTAATCTTACCAGACAGATTGGATATAAATCTTCTAATGAAATTAATCTTGCCGATCAGAGACTGCAACTCGGTCTTGTTGGTAGGAGCAACCACCTTGTTAATTGCATCAATAGACTTTCTGTCAATTTCAATGCCTCTCTGATGCACCATGAAACCCAGAAATTGCCCTGCCGATATGCCAAACGCACACTTGTTAGGATTCATCTTTAACCCATGCTCCCTGGTGCACTCCAATATTTTCCGCAAATCGGCAAGATGCTTTTTGAAATCTCCAGACTTAACCACCACGTCATCAATGTAGATTTCAACTATAGTGCCGATATACTTATGAAAAATAAAATTCATCGCCCTCTGATAAGTAGCACCGGCATTTTTCAAGCCAAAAGTCATGACCACCCACTCAAATAAGCCGACGTGACCTGGACATCGGAAAGCAGTCTTGGATATGTCTTCTTCAGCCATGAATATTTGATTATACCCAGCATTACCATCCATGAAGCTAATAATCCGATGTCCAGCAGCAGCATCAATCAGTAGATCGGCAACAGGCATCGGATAGCCATCCATCGGCGTAGCCTTGTTAAGGTTCCTGAAATCAACGCACACACGAAGTTTTCCATTCTTTTTATACACAGGAACCACATTAGAAATCCAATCGGCATATCGGCATTGCCGAATAAATCCAGCTTCGATCAACTTGGTAATCTCAGCCTTAATATCGGGTAAGATAGTAGGATTGCATCGGCGTGCCGGCTGCCGATGTGGCTGGAAACCGGACTTGATGGGTAACCGATGTTCAACTATCGATCGGTCTAAACCAGGCATCTCTATATAATCCCAAGCAAAACAATCTTTATTCTCTTTTAATAAATCGGTTAACTGTTGCTTACACTGGGAATCTAACTTAGCACTAATAAAAGTAGGCCTAGGTTTACTACCATCGCCGATGTCAATCTCGAGTAAGTCATCGGCAGACGTAAAGCCCTGCCCCAATTTTCCGTCATCGGCGAACTGATCCATTAAGACTCCTCCTCAGAACCGACTACTTGGATAAGCTTGATGCGGTAATCGGCAACTTTGAGGAACTCTTTATCCTAGGCTTCGCCAGATATACACTTGGTCTGCTCATAAGTGTCCAACTCTGCCGATGCAACGGTAGACGGGGCTTCACCGCGGACGACCTCAATTCTGTCTCCGATCCACTGTACCAGACTCTGATGCATAGTAGAAGGGATATAGCAATTAGCATGGATCCAATCCCTTCCGAGGAGCAAGTTGTAAGTGCCTTTTCCGCTGATTACAAAGAACGTTGTCGGCAAAGTCTTACTACCAATGGTTAAGTCAACACATACGGCTCCCATGGCGGTTGACACATTGCCTTCGAAATCCTTGAGCTTGCCCCCCAGTCGGTCATGTGCCGACCTGTTCTCTCTGAGCGGCCTGGCGTACCTAGGTGCCTGATCATCAAAACAAGGTCTCTTACCGATGGACGATGAGTTCTTCCTGGCAGCTTCCGATGTCAGCACTCTGGTTTTCTCACTAGCTTCCACCATGTTGTTTGGAAACGGGTGCTGATCTATCCTCATCGGTTTCTGGACTTTAGAATTTTCAAACTTGATACGTCCAAATTCGATCTCTGACTGCAATTGCTGCCTGAACAGTTTGCAGTCATTGGTACTGTGTGAGGTTGCATTATGCCACTTGCAGTACCTAATCTTCTTGAGCTCTTCGGCCGATGGAATCACTTGGTTGGGCGCCAACTTGATTCGCCCCTCTTGCAGCAATAAGTCGAACATCCTATTGGCCTTGGGGATGTCGAAGGTGAACCTCTCAGTCTCTTTTTGGCCGAACGGACAAGACACAGGCTTCTTATCCTTCACCCATTCGGCCGCATCGACATTCAGCTCATCATCCGATCCGAAGTCTTCTTCTTTCCCAATGAAGGTCGCCTTCTTGTTCCACGCCTTCCTGGGCTCAAAGGCTTTGATATCCTGATCGGCAATCCTCTACACCAGGTGACTTAGGCTCTCAAACTCTTGGGATGCGTATTTGTCCTTGATGTGCGGCAGTAACCCTTGGAAGGCCAAATCTGCCAGTTGCCGATCATCAAGGACCAGACTTTAGCACTTGTTCTTCACGTCCCGCAGCCTTTGCACAAAGCTCTCCACCGATTCGTCGTTGCGTTGCCTCATTTTGACCAAATCGGTAAGCTTCTTCTCATGTATATCAGCAAAGAAGTACTTGTGAAATTGCCTCTCCAGATCGGCCCATGTAATTATAGAATTTGGGCGCAACAATATGAACCATGTGAATGCTGATCCAGACAATGATGAAGAGAACAATCTCACCCTTAATTCCTCCCTGCTAGCAGCTTCTCCACACTGGATAATGAAGTGGTTGATGTGCTCCATAGTTGGCGTGTCGTCTTGGCCGGAGAACTTGGTGAAATCAGGCACCTTGTACCGATTTGGAAGAGGAATCAAGTCATATGCAGGAGGGTACGGAGTCTGATAGGAGTATGTGTTGACCTTGGGTTTAATGCCGAACTGCTCTTTCATGACTTCGGCGATCTTACCGACCCAGTACGCGTCCTGCTCTTGCCGACTCATTGGCTGATTATCGACTGGTGGAGTCGGCTGACGCGCCTCTTGAAGATGTGCAGTAGTCGCGGGCGCAGCACCAGTCATTTGAACACTATGTATCGGTTGACTTACCGATGGATAGTTTGGCACACTTGGCGGACTTGGCTGAACCGTCACATTCATCGGTTGATGTACCGATGGTCCGCCCTGAGTGTAAGCTGGGCCTCCATAATAATACATCGGCGCGCCAGGCTGCTGAGCTGGCGGCTGGTTGACCCATCCAGGATTATAAAGCATCAGCATATGGCTTACCGATGGCTGATAGCTGACCGGAGCATGCGGCTCTTGAATTCTAGAGCAATTAATCACCAGATTACCCTGGGGGACCGGCACTCCAGCTTGAGAATTTGCCACCAGAGATTGACTGTCGGTGGTTATAATGTGTTGCATCGGCACAGAGCTTGCCGATGGTGGCATCAGAGGTATCTTGGGGATTACTTGGAGATCATCTGATAACACTTGTATGGTTGGAGCAGGCGCAGAGTTGTGCATCATATGGGCCATCGGTTGTGACTGCATTGCCGATGCCGTAGAGCTCCTCCAGGCTGAACTATCTCCCTGCACCAGATTAGAACCAGCATATAGATTTGGAGGCATACCGTATCCCCACCAGTTAGCAGGGGCTGGTCCCGATGTCGCCGACGCGGCTGAATCTGGGTTGAGCTTGGTGATGTCGCCAGCGTTCGGCCTTGGTGATGTAGCCACATCGGCAGACGGTTCCACAGGGGTGGAAGACGCCATTGGGGCCGCCGATGGGCTGGTAGATGCCAGTCCAGGCTGATGATACGCTGGACCGACATATCGTGGTGCGTGTCCTTCTTTGAATGTTTGCGCGACAGCATTGTAGACAGTATTAGACAGCACGCTGGAGTGGTTGATCAATGCTTGATTTACAGCAGTATTAACCATCTCCTGTAGCTTACCAGGGTTGGCGTCGTACGTGACCTGCCGTGGCAACGGCGGATCTTGCTTCTGAATTGCTTCGCCACTCCTGCTGAGGCTGAAGGATTTGAGATACAGCTGCTTGTATTCCTCCATAGCCCGCTCCATGGCCTGCTTCTGATCATCTTTCAGATCGGCCTCAGACACTTCAATGACATTCCTCTGGTTGACATCGGCGTGATCACCCATGTCGAATACGTGGATTTGTATAATCTTGTCCCACCGGGTGTGCCAAAAGAGGTGTTGACACAAAAAGCGTCAGATCTGTGAACACCTCAGGCTATTACCCCAAAGCTCGGTATTCCGAAGGCGTGCCAGTCGATTTGACCAATCAATCGACAAGGATGATAACTAGAACAAACTGAACGAGACAACAGCGATGTGCCCGGACGTCAAGGCTCAGATTGATCAAGGGTAACTAGAGCAGAGCTGAACGAGGCAAACAGCGATGCGCCCGGATTGCCAAAGCTCAGAGGTACTCCCACGCGGAACTAACAAGGATTTGATGGAGATCAGGATGATGCAGCCCGCTGAAAGCTTGAAGAACTCGTTGAAAACTATAACTAATGCATAAAAGAGTAAATTGCGATAAAAGGTAGAATAAGATAAAATTGGTTTGGTTTGAATTGGATTGGTTGTCTATTCCATAGCCCTCGGGCACATATTTATACTCCCGCATGGAGAGTTGTACAAAGACACGACACGTATCCTTCCTAAAACAAACTCCTACTTTAAAGGAAACTGACTCGCGCAGGAGCCGGATAACAATATTTATTTCCTAAACAAACACACCTATTTTAAAGGAAAATAAACGACTCATGCAAGAGTCGGACTCAAACTACTATAATAATACTGGTACAAAACACCAGTTTCCTTATTCTCCCCCTCGATGAAAACTTTCCATCGGCAGATCCTTTTAATCCGCGCCTTCCTTCTTTTGACCACCGGTAACCTTCTGCTGCCACCAAGCGCTAAGTTACGCCCATCGGCATCGGCAACACTTTCCTGATCGGCAATCAGCAACATTTCCGATTAGCGCCCTTGTGCTGGTAACTCTTCACCAATCTTCCCCCATCGGCAATCGGCAACCACCCTTCATCGGCAATCGGCAACCATCCTTCATCGGCAATCGGCAATGACCCCTCATCGGAAATCGGCAATGACTCTTCATCGGCCATCGGTAATGATCCCTTCATTGGTACTCAGCTTCAGCAAGACTTCACCAATTAACTTTTGTCGGCAAAGATCATCAACCTCCATCGGCAACGCACTTGGTTCTCTGCAGCAGTCTTCCATCGGCAACATTGGCTCAAAATTTTCCCGATGCCAATAGAGAACAGCCATTGACCAGTCAAGCCTCAGCCTACTTGACACGTGTCGAAAAATGGTGTCAACAATAGGAAACTGACAAGTGCACTTTCTTGTTCAGGGTCGAGGTTGGCGCCGATGACGGCGGTCTTCTCAGGATCACCGTCGACCAGGGCCACCGTCTTCGTTTCTCTAGATTTCTTTGAGGCGCGCGTGGTCGAAGGTTCCAGGATGTCGAAGTCTTTGGCATGGGGCTTGGCCGCATCGGAGAGGCAGACCTATGCACTGCGTAGGTGATCCTGCCTAGTCACGTCGTGGATCGCCTGCTGCTCACACTCGTAGGCCACCTGGTGGTCGGAGCGGAGGCTAATGACACCCTGCGGCGTTGGTATCTTGAGCAGTAAGCAGGTATAGCGTGGTACCGCCATGAGTCTCGAGAGTGCTGGTCGGCCAAGGATGGTGTCGTATGGGGTGTCGAAGTCAGCGACGACGAAGTTGATGCGCTCCTCTTGGATGTGATGAGCGAACCCGAACCGTATTGGAAGGGTGATCTACCCAGAGGGTTTTGAGGGCTTTCCTAGGATGACACCGCAGAACGAGAAGTTCACCGGGCAGAGATCGTTCTTCGAATGCTCAAATCTATGGACTGTGCTAGGGAAAATCACATTGAGGGAACTGCCGCTGTCGACGAGTATTTTCCTAAAGAAGTTGGTCGCGATCACCGCGCTAACGACCAGGGCAAGCGAACAGGGTAATCGTGATGCAACCATTGGTCGCCCTTGGAGAATTCGATCTGACGCCTCGTCCAATCTAGGGAGGAGGCGTCGGTGCCGTCATTATCCCCGGGGGGTCCGGTGGCGTCGCTTGCTATTGTTGTTCGGATGCCCACCAAATATGGGGAAGATGTGTGCAGCTTTTGTGAAATTGGGAGTCAGCGACTCAGTTACCGCATTTCTTTTGGGGTTGTCGTCTGGTCGCTTCTTACCCGGCTTGTTCTAAATGGCTTCTTTGAGGGCAATGCAATCCCACATGGTGTGTCTTCCCCTTTTGTGCAGAGGGCATGGGCCATCGAGGATCTCCTTGTAGGTGTTACCACGGGAGTGCTTCCACTCGGTATTAGGGCTAGCAAGGTTGGGCGCTAGACGGCCTCGTGGGGCTTCGGGGGATGTCTTCTTGGAGGTGCGCGCGGTCGACGTACGGAGACGAAGTTGGTGCCGAGCAGCGTCGACGAGGTTGGCGCGGTCGATGAGATTATCATTGGCACGATCGATGACTTCTATCAGATCGTCGGAGATGATGCGATTTGGCATGGTCTGCGTCCCCCTGGCGGTGGAGTTCTCGATTGGAGAAGGATTCGGCGCGAGGGGTCGAGTGGATTCTGTGACCTCCGAGATGGAAACGGTGTCGTCGATCGTCCAGATCATAGATCCGATCTGGAGGGTGACGCCACTCGCGGGGATGATCATGGATCTGGGGAAGGTAACCGCTTGACGAGCCATGGAGTCGTGGCACACAACCCCTACCTAGCGCGTCAACTGTAGACGAAATATACGTCGCAGTCTACCTAAGGGGTACCCTATGATAGTAGATTGTAGGCGGAGGTGTGGTGACGACGATCAAGCGTAACACAAAGAGCGTAGACATGGCGATTTATACAGGTTTAGGCCGGCAAATCGCCGTAATACCCTACGTCCTGTGTTCTGGTGGTTGGATTGATATGAGTATTAGGTTACACGAGGTGTAAATGGATCTTTTCGAGGGGGTCCCTGCTCGCCTTATATAGCTGGGGAGCAGGGTTATAGTTTCCATATCTTAACAAATTACGATCGGTCCCTTAAGGTAAGGGATCCGAGCCTATCTACTAGGATCTTCCTTGGCGAGCAAGGCTCTTCGGAGTCCCTGGCGAGCATGGCGGGCTGGTCACGTGCTGCAGGGCCTCGCAAGCTGGGTCGTCTTCTGGTTGGTAGGCCCATATAGGTCCCTGGGGGTATACCGAGGTAATACAACCAAAATGAGTTGAACTTCAGAATATCCATATATAGAGTTATAGTTGTTCCACTAAATTCTAAAAACGAGAAAAATATGGAAATGCCATGTTGCACATTACAACTATTTAAATTTTGGGATAAAACTAAGATGTATTTGTGATGTAGGAGTACAAAGAAAAATAATACTCGTTGAACAATCCAAAATTGTGTGTTGGTCTGATGGTGCATATAACGTGTGATACATATAGATAAATAGTTTTCTAGTAGTTTTGAAAATTTTCCAATCTAGCGTATTATCATAGGTTGTTTGCATACACATAAATGTGTGATCCCACTTTAATTTGTTCTAGGATGCAAAGACTATTATCTAAGAAATGTAGTACTCCCTTCGTCCCATAATAGGTTGTGTTCTAGAGTTTAAAATTTGTCCCAATTCAGTACACCTTTAGATAGAAGACCACCAAACTCTAGTTGTGTTTTTCTACTCTCCGTCTCTCCCTATTTCCAAAGTGCAATGATTACGTCTTTATCGGGATAAACATGTAATTTCTCACTAACATTGATCATTTGATCTCTTCACCAAAAATCTAGAAGTGCACTTATTTTGGGACACATGGAGTATTTCTAAAGATTTTAAATTTTTTTATGATTTAAATTAGGTTGAGTTAAACAAATATGAAAAGACAGTAAGAGAACAAGCCATCAGAATACACATGACAGATAGAGACCATTTGTGTCAATTAATCAAATCCATTCAGTTATATAACGGTTGACCCCATAATGTTGCAAGAGCAAACGAAGTGAGCAAAGCAAAGAAACACTTGCATTGGTCGTCCCTCCCGATCGACCAGACAAGAGCAATTACGGCACAGCCAATTACGTGTCCACACCCTCCACGACACACGGTCCTGGTGAATTCATCAGTAGAAGATCATGGTAGCGACAGCAGCTACAACGCCGCCGGCGATGGCAGCTCCGCTTCCAAGGGTAGCAGCACCGGAGTCATCAGCAGCCGCCGGTCCCTCGGCAGGCCCGTCAGCGGCTGGGGACGCCGCGGCAGTGGATGTTGCCGGGGAAGGGATCATCTCCTCGTCCGTGGAAGAAGAAGAAGGAGAAGAAGAAGGCGGGGTAGAGGCGGTGGTCGGCGCGGCAGCTGGACCAGACTTCCTAGACGACGACGATGGAGCCTGCGCAGTGGCCGGGGTGGAGGCAGCGGCGGCTTCAGGGGCCTTAGCAGGGGCAGTAGCTTTCTTGGCAGCAGCCTCGGGTGCCTTGGCAGGAGTGCTGGCGTTCGGTGACTCTGCCGGGGCCTCGGCCGCGCTGAGGGCAGCGACGGCGAGGATGTAGAAGAGGGCCGAAGCTGTGATGACGCGCGACATTTTCGTTGGCTGGCTGGACGTGGTGTGGTGACGGAGGGAGGGGGTGCAACTGCAAGGTTTGTTTCTTGCTTTGTGGGGTGAGTTGCAAAGGGAGACGGCCAAGAATTTTTATAGGTGTCGTGTCCGTAAGCTTCAGAGGATGGGAGGAACTCTCGCGGCAACTTGAGGTGGAAACCAAAGCCAATGGCCGCCCGGCCGTTGCGCGCCATGTTTTTTCAAACGGTTGGTGATCCTCTGGCTTGTGGGGTCTGTCCAGTTACTATGGTTGGGGATTGTTGGCTTGTTGCTGCTGGCCTACTAGAGCAGATGAATCATATGGAGGAGCTGATGGGCCTTGGTCACCATGTTCGACCTGAGAATTGGTGGGCCTTGAAGCTCGGCCCTTTGTTTGGACGGGGCAAGTTTCAGTTAGGCCCAGAGATGTACCAGGACTTCATGTTCACAGCTCACACAGCACAGCAGTGGGCAGCCAGATTTGTCATCCTGCACAGATTTTGTTTGGTACAGCTATGAAGAGAAGTGTTTTCCTAATAAGAGAGCATCTTCGACGGATTTCTTACATTGCTTAAATTATTTTGCAGCATCTTAAAATCAGTTTATCATATAAGCACACCATGTTGCTTATTATTTTGGAGCATCCTAAAACCAGTTTATGATATATAAGCAAGCACTGTTGTAGCAGCTAAAACTTCCATCCTATACTATTTCTTAGGGACAGGGGAGAGGGTTCTCACTTTATCTAGGAAGAAAGAGTGCTCCTTTAGAAATTCTCTTAAAACTTTTGGTACAGGAGATCTATTGAAGTATACCTCCATCTCCATCTCCAGAAAAAATTGTTTTTTAGGTATGAAGGATTAGATATATATCTGGTAGTGATCCTATAATCTTCCAAAATAGAGAAAAAGCACAATTAAAACAAGTTGTCAGATCCCGTTTCAATGTTTTAGTATAATGGAAGACTAAGCTAGTCTGATCTAATTTTTCTTCGTTTCTAATGAAAGTTGTGAGTTGTGAGAAACATGGCTACAAAAAACTGCAGAAAAAAGCATAGAGATTGACTTATAATTTCAGCTTACTTCAACCATAAATAGCTTAGAAACTATACCAAGAATGCCCACTATACACTGCTAAAAAAGCTATTGTCTATACCTTAGGCTGAAGTACAATTTACATAAGCAGTTTCAACCATGGGTTTAAATATTGAAATGATAACTGTCACAGAAATCTAAACTATAACTCAAGGTTCCAGGAAAACAATGCAGAGGCCTCAGGACTGTATAAATACGATTACAACACGAAACAGCTGTCAGTTTACAGTGCTCAATCCATTACCATTGGAACGATTCCACAAACCTCAACTCAAGCCAACACTTTACATCAACAGTTGAACATTATCATACATACGCTATAATCAGAAGGGGGCCTCTATAGTACAAGGACCTGCAGCCTTGACCTTGCCTCCGCAGCTATATTCAAGTGCTCCTCGTCAGGGTTCTCTCTCGCTGCCGCGAGAGCTTCAGCATAAGTGATCCTTTCCTGCTCTATCTTGTCGACCTCAATCTTGTCAATTTCACTCTGGATCAATGTGATGCATAGCTATTAGTTTGACATAGTCAATATTTAGTACAAAGCATATAACCAGTTTTCTTTGTGCCGATATTTCCATTTCAGCATCCATAATAACATTTCAAGAGAAAATTAGTACTCCAATTACAATGCATACTGAATCGTAATGCAAATTTCTATTGTAGCATCAAAACTTCACTCCCATGATTAACATTTTCATGCAATCTTTTCCCAAATTTCAAAGAACCTCGTATTGGTATATCTTTCTGTGGCATAAAAATTAATGCAGCAAACATTTAAGGCAATGCAATTGGTGACACCCCCAGAGTGTATGTGACATTTTAGATGATGCAACAAACATTTATGACAATGCAATTAGTGATGAGCAAGGTGATTCTCTAGAATGGCAAGCTAATTCGACAATTTGAAGCACCATAACACTAACTTACATTCCCTCCCTAGCTTTAGTTAGACATTTAGTGGTTCAAACAGGTCAATGATGCTCCAAGGATGCATGCTCACCGTTGATTGAAGTGCCTCCAATTCATATGATGATGGTATTGTATCATCATAAGAGTCACCAGAAACATTCTCTGAAATTTTTTCGAAAAATGCCATCAATGAGCTTATCTCAAATCCCATATTTGACATATCTCCTTGAAGATCTTCGACTTTTTTATTTGACATCTTTACCTCCCATTCCAATTTCTCTAAAGAAGCTTGCTTGTCTGCAAGCATAATCTGTTGGAGGACAAAGAAAAGGTCAAGTGAAAAATAAAATCTTTTTGCATCACTAAAATCAACAATCATTTACTTTAGCATCTTTACCCCCAAAAGGAAAAAATAGTACAACATGTATAAGTAGAAACTCACTATAAGTGAATCATCTGAAGAGGAAATATGTACAACCATTTATATATGAGTAACTGTAGGTTACTCAATGTCTAAATCAAAGGGTAATCTAGAATTGCATTGATGTTGATTCAATCCAGTGCAAGACAGCAAGTATAGCTAATCAGAATGAGGATGAGGAACTTTTCATAAACTGTGTGTAGTGACATTGAACAATCAGTCAACAACCCAGGTTTCTTGAAAATATAAAACTTATAAATTGCCATTGCAAAGAAGAGCCAGAATTATATATGCATGGACAGCTATGGCTTTGTGCATGAATCATTGTGACAGACTTTTTAACCATTGTTCTAGGTAGAGGTTGTTGTAGCCTTTAGAAGGCGGTTTGCAAGGTAATGGTAGCTTATGCTGTTACGTATTACATCAAACTAGACTTGTGAGCTAGGCTGATTATATGGTTTCATAACAACATTATATGTTTACTTAGATAACATTCCCTATCACAAATATAAGCAAGAACTTTGTCAAATTTTGTGATAGAAGTAGTCGCCAGTTGCTAGGAACCCTTACTTTGCGTACAGGAGCATAGCATTCGTATTGTAACTGTATTTAGTATTTGCATAGAGTTACTTGTACACTACTACAGAGAACATGGTTTTTCATTCACAAGATGCCGACTTTGATTGTATCAGAATAGTGAATCACAATCGGCAGCATTACCTTTGCATCATGCAACTGAGAATTGGTAGATCTGATCAAAGCTTCTTTGTCAACCACCAGGCGCCTGAGTTCATCGATGGTTGCATATGCCGCGTTCATCTCGGTCACAGAGCTCTCCGCAGACCTCACCGCCTCCTCCTTCTCCAGCAGTTTCCTTTGCAGGTCATCAATTTGCTCGCGCAGCACGGCAACCTCATCCTTTGGCTTATTTTCAGCACCCGACAGAGACACTGGCACAACCGAGGCGTTGTCGCCGTTAGAATCCGGGGTGCTCTTCTTGGCTCCATCGCCATGGTCTCTCCGTTTTTTAGCGGATACGCTCTGTGGCAGCTTGACACTGTTCAAATCGCTCGCCTGTAAGAATGAATCATGGTGAGGTGAGGTGGTCTAATCTGAAAGAGGGGAAATCAGCCTTCTTTGGCTGCATTTTTGTTCACAATGATAACTAACAACAACGGAGAACGACAGCTGAAGTGGGAATCCACAATTAAAAACAGGAAACGAGTAGATTCGAACGGAAGCAACCGACGCAAGAATAAAATCGGTAAATCCACAAACTATCAAAGGAACAGATAGAAAGGTACAGGGGTAAATTAGGGAAGAAAGGGAGGGGAAGAAGGGCGGTAACAAACCTTCTTGGGCGGCGCCGGCGTGTAGACCAGCGAAGCGCGGCGCGAGTAGGCCGGGTTGACCCTACGGTCCTGCGTCCAGGAAGAAGAACCAACACACAGAACAACGGTCAGGAGCGCGGAAACCCCGGACGTAGCCCCCCCGGCGAGATCTGCGCGCGGCACCCGCTAACTCTTACTCACCATGAGCGACTCGACGAGCGGCACCATCTCGACGAGGTTCTTGAAGAGCACCCGATCCACGTTCCCGCCGCCGCCGTCGCCGGCCGACCCGCCGTTGCCGGCCTCCGCCGGCTGCGGCTTGTGGGATCGTTCGTGCATTTGGTATTTCTGTTTCGAATCGGAAGAAAGGGAAAACGGCTGGGAATGGAAACGGAAAATGGTCGGGTGATGTCAGTCTGACAGGCTCGGGTCGGGGTTTAAGGCCTTCCGATTCCGAGACGTTGGGTTCGGATGCCGACCGGGTCGGCCCGGCCCCGCTCCCGCCCGGCTTGCTTTTCTATTTTTCTCTACGATACCATAGGAAGCTTGAAGAGGGGATTTGCCGGAACAAATGCAGATGCTGGCTTTTGGCAAAAGTGCTGTGCCACACTGATTACTAGTGGTTACTGGGAGAAATGCAAGTGGGATCTGGGTGTTACGCATATAGTATTAATTTGCTACAGTTTATATACAATAGATCGTTGACATATAGTAACCAAATTATGATTTCATAAAAATTGCTTTTGAAATTTTCTACCTTCTCTTATACGAATATTACACTTCAATAACCAAGCGCCATTTGGGTTATCAATTACCATAATATAATCTCTAGGGCCTTGCTTGCTTTCTGCAGTTAAGAAGACATACTACTATATATCTACAGCTACTAGTAGATAATAATAATCCAAGCGACAAGTTATTGTAATCCTATGATTCATTCCGAACCAACAAAAAGGACATCATATTCATAGGTGAATAGACAATAATCGAGCAATTATGGATCTAAACAACCAAGATTATTATAATCCATAATTTCTATTATAGTAATCTCATTCATAATTTATATTAAAATAATCTAAATGCGTCCCAAACTAAATCTCAATGTCATAAAAAATACTCCCTCCGTCTCTTTACATGTATCGTTCGGAAAGCGTGTTTGTGAGGAAAATACGGTTTTCTAAAGACAGACATTAAGGGACAGAGGGAGTATCAAGTTAAAAAAAGACAATTAAGAATAACCAGTCAATAAATTAATTATAGTTTGTCAATATCAAACATATGACAACCATCATCATCTTTACCTTGGAAGACATTAGTAACATGATAGGAGGTTACCTATCTAGCACCATTTCGAACAGGAATTTCAGAGGAATGTGATTCCTTCGTTTGTTGGAGCACTCGTCGTGTTCCTATACAAAGAGCATCGTTTCTTCACAAAACACGGGACCAAACACATCCACGCCAACTCAAAAGAGGAAAATGTGCGCACCAAAGAGAAAATAGTGGTTAGATTAACGTTGGTCGGATCATGCTATTTCTTGTATTTCGGCACTTTGAATCATGTTTTTTTTCAAATCATGGTCTAAACCCTATCACACTAGCGGATCAAGTCGGATCAGGTCGGAGCTACATTTACACATGCGGATCAGATCGGATCTAAATTTGCACGTGATAATCAAAACAGATTACACTAGTCCAACCCTTTGCTATTCAAGTCAAGCCTTGCCAGATCTAGATCACTATTGGGACCCCACATGGATCATTGAACTCATGCCTCTATTCACCTTATGGCCAGAAACATAGACATAGATAAGAACATAATGTTGCGACAACATAACACCTTGATGGAAAAGAAGAACAATGCTAAAGGAAGTTGTCAGCGCCAGCCGTGACAGAGACTCTTGACAAAACAGTAATAGATAGAGGATAAGTGATGAATGGATAATGATATTGAGAGAATAAGACCAATCTATATACTTCCTCCATCCAAAAAAAATGAAAGTTTCACTATAAGGACTCAAAAGAATATAAATCTTGACCAAATGTATATAAAAAAGTATAGATGTTTATGACGCATAATAAGTATTACTAGATTAATGTTGAAATATAGTTTCCATAACAAACGTAATTATAGATCCAAATAATTGTAGATAATATCTCATATAAACTTAGTTAAACTTAAGATTATCGGACTCTTTGGGAAGAGAGAATTTGATCTTTTAGGGATAGAAGGAGTATCTGTTTCTATGTTTTAAAACATCCGCATTAGTCCTTCATGATTTGCCTACACCACAAGTCACAAGCCATGAAGCCTAGCTAGCTAGAGCAAAAAAAAAATTCATTTTTAATCATGTTGGCACATTACCCTACAATGAACATTATTGGACTTCTGAATTATGATAACCTAGGCTGATGTCCTACTAATAATTATGTTGAATTTCGTCTCTTAGGCTTCATTGTTCCTTTTAAGAGATAATACAAGGAAAAGGAAAACTCGTCTATACCTCAAAAGTGACATTACACATGAATATTGCCTATATTAAGATGTTTTCGTTGATATATATGATCAAACAAATCAACAAAAATAAAACCATGTTTGTATGTGGTTCCAGATGCATTAGCATGTCATCTTTTGTAGCCTATATAGTTATGTGAAGAAAAATGCAATGCAAAAGCCAAAGTTGAGTAGCTTGGAAGCGACGACCTGTTGTTACTGTCATAATAGAAACTTACTACTCTCTACATTCTAAATTATAAAGCATTTCAAGAATCTTAGAGAGTCAAATCATCTTAGGTTTAACCAAATTTATACGACAAGATAATAACATTTATGATCTCAACTAACTATCATTAGATTGTTCATCAATTATACTTTTCAAAATATACCTATTTGATATAAAAAATCTTTATATTTTTTTTATAATTTTAATCAAATTTGAGATGTTTTGATTCTATAAAATTCTTCTTGGAATGTATTATAATTCGGAATAAAGGGAGTACTGACTAAATGTTAACAGTAAATCATTCCATGCTTCGTACCTTCTCTTGCGGCCTTGCAGACTAAAATTCTAGCACTTGCAAGCTCTTGAAGAAGATGATAACCACAAGTCATGCTCCCATATAATAATTGCGAATTCACTCGTCGTCATAGTACAGCATGCACGGAGGAGCAGCAGGAAGGAACCACCGTACGGCTTACCGGGCGGCGGGTACCTAGGACGGTTGGAGTATGTTGTACTCCGTATGTATGTATGTAGTATAGGCACACTACCGAACGACTGGAGGAGGAAAGACCGCCCGGCGCCCGTAAGTCCTCCGTATCTCGTCAACTCAAATCGACTTACAAGCTACTCGATCCCACCCAGTTTCAGTTTCAGAATCCCGTTGGTAACCGCTCAGCAATATGGCCGCCGGCTGGCCGGACAAAATAAATCGCAATCGCAGCGGACTGAAAATAAAGGAGAGCAGCTGGGGGAGGCTCCCAGGCTCCCAGCGGCGTCACCGCTCCGCTTGTGCTTGTGCTTGTGCAGGTTGTGCTCCTACACAGCGTGTGTTAATTTTGGACCAGCATCTGAGGTTGATCAGTGGTTCCTGTAAAGTTCAGTTGTCACGTCGAATGGTCTAGTACTCAATAAAATAATTAAATATGAGTTAATTATAAAATTAATTACAAAAACCATGACTAATTTCAGAAATAAATCTATTAAGATTAATAAATACATCGTTAGTATATATTTACTGTAGCACCACATTGTCAAATCATAGACTAATTAGATTTAATAAATTTATTTAACAAATTATCTTAACTAGGAAATATACCCGTGCGTTGTCACAGAAGAAATGAAAATAATGAAATTAAATGAAGACAAAATAAGAGAAAAGTAGTTATTACCATAAAAATTGGTTTATTACCAAATCACTAAGAGTTGTTTGTTCATAATTGAATAGTTAGCTGGTTTAGGAATTGTGGAGGAGCTCATGTTTCTTTCTATATAAAGACAATGGTTTTTTACTTCATCGCGTAGGTTCTAAATTCAAAGATATTTTGATTTTTCTATATATATATATATAGGGTGAATTTTTTTATACACTTGCGTGTAGTTACTCTCACCCGAAGTATAAGCACGCGAGGGTCGGGGATGGAGATCCATCTGACGGAGACGTTGCGGCCGAGACGCCAGGAGTGCGGCCCGTTACCTACGCTAGCTAACGGGTTTGGTTGGTTAATGGGTAAGATTCAATCACGTTGATCATCGGCATCCAATCAACAGACCCTATATAATTAAGGAACTATTTAAATAATATATATTTACTTTTATATGTTGCCGTAATTCAAGGCTGCGTGGATCGAGTTAATGGTGGCGTATATATATATCTATCTAGTTTTCACGTGTATGCGCTGGGAATATGAGTATGTATGTATACATATATGAGAGAAACGTCGTCTCTAGAACAGTCGAACAAAGGATGACTTGATGAATACGGGCCTGAGTTAGCAACGAGATGATGGGTCAATCTGCACATTTCAACCTGAGAACACCATGGTCAGTGATCGCTGCAGCCTTTTGAAACGGTGGTGGACAAAAGAAATTAATTAATAACTCTCAGGAATCCAATTTCTACAGATCAATACATGACCTACCACTCCCTGATCTTATCCGGAGAGACCACACAAAAAACCTTGATGCCATGCGTCGTCTGATACTAAAAACTAGAAAGAATCAATATACTACTAGAGAAAATGACATTGATTTTACCAAATTAAATCAATATACCCTGTCACCTGGGATGATACGGTCGTAGTAAGCCGGTCCCTCGCCGTGATCCTCCTAGACGAGATGGGAATAGAAGCGAAGCCAAAGAAGCGGAGCCGCCGCCGCCGCCGCTCCGCCGCCGCCGCCGCCGCCGAACGTGCTTGTAGACGCCTTAAAAGTAATTAATATATATATACAAAGGATTAACGGGCCGGGTCAGTTTTTTCAACCCGCGGCCTGCCACCACAGCCAAACGCGAGGAAAGATTTGACGGACGTTTGTAGTAGTAGTTACACGCGAGTGTAAAAAGGAATTTCCATATATATATATATATATATATATATATATATATATATATATATATATATATATATATATATATATATATATATACCTTTAGCTATTCATTTAGATATAGGCTTTGCTCGAGTGTGGTTGCTACTATAGTGTTGCGACTACTGCAACGGCAACTACTGTGTACATATTGGTCATATTAGAAGAAAGGGTAGTTGCGGTAGTGCTGCAGTGACAACAAGTAGCACAGCCGAGCACCTTGATACAATGTATCTAGATTTACTATAAGAGTAATTGATCTAGAAAAATTAAAACGTCTTATAATTTAGAACTGAAAAAATATATTATTATTATTTCAAGTACGGATTATAGAAAGACAGTGTATATATATATATATATATATATATATATATATATATATATATATATATATATATATATAATTGTATCGGTATTGTATTTTTCTGCTAAACACCTATGGTATCATTGTGGACAAAGATCATAATAAAAAAGGTTAGAAAAAACACAAGTGTCCGAACAAGTTAAAATTTCTCCGACAATATCTAAAAATAACACTGCCAAAAAACTGGAGATCTGCGCGAACAAGTAATAATTTCTCCGACATTCACGGAGTTACTTAGAAATGCCATACCAAAAAGGGGGGTGGATTTTGCCTCTTTATTATTAGGTATAGATATAGATATAGATATAGATATAAATATAGATATAGATATATATTTAAATGTATACCATGTCGAGATGCATGTAACAAAAATAATATATCTTGAAAAATGGAAACGCGCCTTATAATTTGGAAATAGAGAATAGTTCCTATTAGTGAACTAAGGGTGGCTCATAGTTCTTTTTAGTTGAGCAGTGCCCATTTGGATTCGACTTGATATAAGTGTTTCTATATTTCTTTATTATATATATAAGTGTTTCTATATTTTTTATAATTATAGAGGCAATGGAAGGAAATGTCTCACTCAAATATGGGTCTGTTTGGATCTCTATCTCTAAATTTTAGAGGTATTTAAACTTTAGAGTACTTTAGTTCACTTTTGATGTCTAAAGATCTAATATGAGATGGACTAAAATTTAGAGTTAATTTTAGACCATTTGTTTGGAGGTTTAGCTCTAAAGTTTATTAGAGGAGAGGATCCAAACAGGGCTATAATCACTATCTAACATGATTCTATATGAGGGTATACAATAAATAATGTTTGTAGAACAATAGAATCCTTCCTTGTATAAAGTGAAGAGTTTGATGATAAGTTTGTTGCCTACATTAGCAACACTGTGACGGTACAAGAGTTTCTGTTGAGTTAGTCCATGCACGGGTCAGGCAAAAAGAACATCATGGGCCATGCTCATGGGCCTATATGGTTCCGTATCTATATAGGCGCGTGGATTTCCTTCTTTCTATTTTGTCAGGCAAAAAGAACATCATGGGCCAGGAACCACGATCATCCGGGTTTTTCCTTTTTTTTTTTTCTTTTTCCGAATCTCATCCATCTACGCTGGCAGGGACTTTGAAACCGTAACGAACACGTATAGTACTACGGCCGGCGCTCGTGTTGTGGCATGGCACCATATATATATAATCTCCTGTGCGCGCGATGGAGCCCGTACCTAGCTACGACGACGTGCAAGAAACCTCTCCGGCCACGTCGCACCATGTCTGCCGTCGGGCGCACCAAGTCTGCCACCGCGATCAATTCCGGCGTGGCGTCGCGGATGGGGCAATGGGTGCTGGCCAACTTGTCGCCGTCGTGGTTCCTGGCGCCGCTGGTCGCGGCGTACGCGCCGGCGCCGCGGCGGCTGTTCCTGACCTACTTCAACCTCTCCCTCCGCCGCCACGGGCGGTGGCTGCTCAACGTCGTGGACCCCTACGTGTCCGTGGACATCCTCGAGTGCCCCGCGCGCGGCGGCGCGCGTCGTCTACATCCTGCAGCCGCTGGCGGAGACGGACAACACGTACGAGGAGGTGAAGGCGTACCTGAGCGGGACGTGCTCGCAGGACGCGGGCGAGCTCCGCGCCGAGGGCGCCAGGCACGGCGACGGCCTCGTCATCAGCATGCGCGACGGCCAGGACGTCGCCGACGAGTTCCGCGGCGCCACGCTGTGGTGGTCCTCGGTGCTGCTGCCGGACGACCAGCGACCGAGCAGCAGCAGCGGCGACGACCGGAGCCGCCGGTGCCAGCGCCTCACGTTCCACAGGCGCCACCGCGCGCTCGTCATCGGCGAGTACCTGCCGCACGTCCGCCGCCGAGGCCGCGACATCCTCTTCAGCAACCGCCGCCGCAGGCTCTATACCAACAACAAAACACTCGAATACAGTAGTAGTCCTTACCATAAGGCGTGGAGCTACGTCAACTTCAACCACCCGACCACGTTCGAGACGCTGGCCATGGAGCCGGCTAAGAAGAAGGAGATCATGGACGACCTCGATGCGTTCCGGAACAACAGGGACTTCTATCGGCGCACCGGCAAGCCGTGGAAGCGCAGGTACCTCCTGTACGGCCCGCCGGGGACGGGCAAGTCCACCATGATCGCGGCCATGGCCAACCACCTCAGCTATGACATCGAGCTCACCGTGGTGCGCAACAACAACGACCTCCGCAAGCTGCTCATCGAGACGACCAGCAAGTCCATCATCGTCATCGAGGACATCGACTGCTCCCTCGACCTCACGGCCGACAGGCGGCGGGCCACCACCAGGCCGCCGTCGCCGCAGAATCCTAATAATAGCGACGGCACGAACGGCGGCGGCAGCGCCGTCACGCTGTCCGGCCTTCTCAACTTCATCGACGGCCTCTGGTCGGCGTGCGGCGGCGAGCGCATCGTCGTGTTCACCACCAACCACATCGACAAGCTGGACCCGGCGCTGATCCGGCGAGGCAGGATGGACATGCACATCGACATGTCCTACTGCGGATTCGAGGCGTTCAAGACCCTGGCCAAGAACTACCTCGACATCCAATCGCACCGGCTGTTCGGCGCCGTCCAAAAGCTTTTGCGAGAGGTGGACATCACGCCGGCCGACGTCGCCGAGTGCCTCATGACAGCGAAGCGCGACGGCAAGGGGGAGGACGACTCTTCCATGGAGGTTTTGATTGAAGAGCTAAAGAAGAAGAGACAAGAGATCAAAGCAAGAGCGGATGCAGCAGCTGCTGCAAAGGCAAATGTGAAGGCGGAGCAGTAGATGGCAGAAGCAAACGTGTCCAATTTTTTTTTTCCACACCGGCAAAACATAATTTCATTACCGCAACAACAAAATTACAAAACATGTCCAAAATAAACTGAGGAATGTAACATTCGACCTTTTTTCGCATATGATATGTTTATAATAGTGCTTAATACAGCCTAAATTTTTACTGTATGTGTCATCATGTCACATAGCAAATAGGACGAATCTAGCTAGGTCGGCCATTATACATGTCCGTGCGTTGCAATGGGAGAAAAAAGTAAACGCTAATTTTTTCATCGTCAACTCATTGTATTGCTATTTTCCAAACTAAATATATGGTCTTTTCTATTTCAATTTGATTAGAATTAGAATATCTATTCATCTTACTAGGAGGTATTTCATCATGAGTCATGTCACAATAAAAATCGTATGAAAAGCTGGTTGTTTCCGAGTCAAGATCATATATACGACCCAATAGATTTTGGAATCGAACTTCATATCATGCTAGACAAGAGCTATTCAAACTTGTATAAATACGAATTACATATATAGAATTAGAAATAGATATATGCTCTTGCCTTTTACTATTTAGATTCACTACGTCAAAAACGATTTTGCGCAGCGTTAAAAAAAAGCCCTCTGTGGTGGACATTTATTTTGCCCGCTGCAGAAAATCCCATGCTTTCCCACAACAGGTAAATTTTTATTTTACTTTGGCGGACATTTTTGTCCGCAGCGATAAATTGATTTACCGCAGTGCACATCTTAAGAAGTCCGCTGCGGTAAATAGGTTATTTACCGTAACGGACATCTTAAGAAGCCCTGCGGTAAAGGCCGAAGCCCATTAAACCCAGGGCGAGGCCCAATAGTCGCAGCTCATATAAAACCAGCACTTAGGGTTTCCAACAGCCAGCCCAATCCCCCACTCTCTCTCTCTCCCTCAGCCTCTCTCTCTCTCGGCACAGAGGCGGCACACGACAGAGCCCCTCGCGGTGGCGCAGGGTCTCCACAGTGTGAGGCGGCGCGGGGTCGCGGCGGTGCGCGGCGGAGCGCCTCGCGGCGGCGCGGGCGCGCTGGCTCGCGGGGTCGAGGCGGCGCGGGCCCTGCTCCTGGCCGCGGGTGGGACGCGGCCCCCTCCCCTTCCGCGTCGTGGTCCTGGCCCCGCGGGCGGGACGCGGCCGTCTCCTCCGCGCCCTGTTCCGCGCCGGCGCCGACGCCGCCGATGGTGAGGATGACCGGGGTGCAGGCGTGGGTTCCGCCGCGGCCTGCGAGGTGGCGTAGTATTGGGTTTTGAATGGGCTCGTGGGTGGGCTCGTCGGCGGGTTTCTGGGTTTTTTATTTTATTTTTTTAAACGTTTAACCGCGGCGGGCGTCCTAACGTGCCCGCCGCGGGAAATCTATTAACCGCAGCGGACAAAGCTGCTCGCTGCGAGAAAGTCACAATTTACCGTGACCTTCTCGTGGTGGCGGACGCGTTTGTCCGCTGCTAGAAATCAAAAAGGTTCGCTACAAAAAAACGTTTTTGACGTAGTGATTTGGATTAACATTAGAATCCTTATTCATCTTACATGGGGGTATTCTATTTGGATTAGAATAGGATTCTTAACTATACTTGTGTCCGATCCCTATATATATAAAAATAGGAGAGTTGTAGTATACAAACGAATAGAGATATCTGCATTTATAGAATTAGTTAGGGAAGGTCATACCGTGGAGAAATTTTACATCTTTATTATTAGGTATAGATTTATATAATTAGTTTTGTAATTAGTTCATATTTAATATTCTAAATTAGTGTTTCAATATACGATACGACAAAGACTAAACTTTAAGAGGAGAAACCAAACACGTCATGATGCTAATATGCGGCTGTCGGGTCAAGATAATTTGAAGGAGTAATTAAAATATGCTCACCTAACTTAGTACTCCTGTACTCAATTTTGTGCGTTCATGTTCATTTTCCTCACATATATGTACGTGGGGTAAGGCTTACCTTTGTTGCCTTGCTAGCTGCTGGAGGTATTATATTGCTTTGCAGACAGGAGGTAGTATCTTTAAAATAAAACTTTGAGCCAAGTAACCAAGCAAATATGAGATTCGCAATTCTAGAATGAGTGTATGGGTATTGTATGACAACTTCTTTAATTAACATGGGATGTTTACTCCTAATGATGTCTAATTGTCTATCAGGTTATATTTTAGCGACATAGGTATGACCCAATATCATTTATTAGTAGAAAACAAGCCACGATTCCTCATAATAACCTATATTGTGTTTGACAAATGTAAACCAAAATTATTTTACAAGTTCAATTTTAGAGTTTCTAATTGAAAGGTATCGAAATCTAGACTCTGACAACAAGAGATCTTTTCTTGTTTATCTTACTTGATAACTCAGTAGTATCATCTATGTGAATTTGTTTCTCATATGGTTAAATGTTGATAGTTTTTTAACTGCATGTATTTGCAGTAACTGTAGATCAATTCCTCTTTTCTCAAGGGGTGGAGCTTGAACTTCCATATATATTGCGTTAAACAAATATATTTTCTTAAAGTTTATAAAAATAGAGAAATCTAACTTAAACCCATCGTCTCAAAAGAGTAAGTGACAATCAAACACGCGAAGCCAACAATGTGGGAAATGTGGCTCGCACATACCAATTACCATTGCAAAAATAAACTATAATACCATCTTGATGCCGAGATAAAAAATAATTTAGTTTGTTAAGGATTCAGGGAGAAATAACTAATTATAGCTTGTTGCTTCTCGACCATCATTGGCCACACGAACATCGAGAGAGGAATAACACCAAAACTAAACCAAAATTAAATTAACTCGGATCTTGAAGTCACAAGGACAAGTGGAGGTTAGGGCCTCTATTCTTGTGAAAATTAAGTGAGATCCAGATATACAGACGTGAAACTAGTTCATTTATGGACCTCAACAACAGAAGACCGGAGGAGGGGAAAGACTAAGGGCAGTCGTAATGGTAGAAACTATGCACGGTTTCATAGTGACCACATCATCTATAGAAACTATTTCATCAAATATAGGTTTTCTTCCCTAATAAATATTGACCCATTTTGGATCACTCTAACTAGCTAGAGGTTAGAGTTAGTTTGTAAACTAGCTCTATCTAAGGAGGTGTTTGGATTCAATGCGAGTTTAGGCTAGTTTGATAATAAATTATTTTTACAAATCATCAAAATATATCCATGTGAGATCTTATTTTAAAGTATTTATTGTAACGAATTCAGTGGTGTAATCAGAATTTTATTTGGATGTTTGATTTGTAAGTTATAACATTTTTTATAGTTGCATACGAGGTGGGTCCCACATTCCACTACAACCCGCCCAAACTAGGCCAAATAATCACCTCTTTGAGGAGCTAGTTTTTTGGATGTCCAATCTAGCTCTCTTGTTTGCATACTTTTGAGCTAGTTGGGTGCAAACTATCCTAAATTAACTCTAACCTTGAGATCCAAACATGACCATTATCTTTTTTAAATTTTTTCTCACTCCTAAAGTCCATCATCTTCCTCGGCATAAGCTTGCACATACGAACAGCACATGGCAGCCAGCCTAAGCAGGAGAGCGACATTGAGCCTCATGCTAACCATAGAGAAGCCTGCACGAGCACATGACAGACGGCCTCAGGAAGAGAGCGAAGTCAAGGCTACAGCGACGACGAGCACACGGCGGCCGATGGTGTGGGCGACCGAGCGGGACGGCCAGCATGCGAGCGAGGCGAGCGGGGTCAACGCGACCACCATGGCCGAGCACGACCGGCACGGCCGCCGTGGCTGAGCGCGATCGGCGTGGCCGTCGCCCGTCGCAGGCGGACGCAGCGACGCGGTCGCCATGGCCGAGCGCGGCCGTCGCGGGCGGACGCAGTGGCGCGGCCGCCATGGCCGAGCGCGACCGGCACGACCATCGCGGGGCGGACACAGCGGCGCGGCCGCCATGGCCGAGCGCGACCGGCGCGGCATGGGCTAACGGGGCCGGCGTGGACGGACGCACCAGCGCGGCCGTCATGGCTGAGCGCGATCCGCGCGGCGCGGCTGGCTGAGCGCGACCGGCGAGGTGCAGGTCCGGCATGGCCGTCGTGGGCGGACGCACGCACCACCCCGATAGAAACGGCTGATTTCTTCCGAACGCCAAATCCATCGTTTCTTCCTTCCTCGTTCAAGAGTCGACGCTCGTTTCCTCTGATTTTCCCATCTCTTCGTTAATTAGGCTGTCATGTGAGCATTTTACTTACGTGACATCTTATTTATTAGAGATAAAAACCACTATTAATTCACCATTAGGACTGCCCTAAGGAAGGAGATGAAAATAAAACGTTCGACATGTAAGGGCTGATTGAGGCAGACCCTTATACTTATTGAGGATATTACACATTTTCAAAGTGGCCATAAATATTTAGAGCGAACCACTTAACTCGAGGGCATTATGGTCCAACTCAAAATCTGTTGATCCGATGACCACACGCCCTTCATGACTTAGCTTCTCTCGATGCAATCCTCATGATGACGCCACATTCCACCTCTGATTCTGTGATGGAATCTCCTAAGAACAGGTCCCACTTGCCAGGATTATCGCATATCAACTTTAATCCCAACAAACGATCCAAGTTTTCAAAAGGTTCGTCAGGTGTCGTCGGTCTAAACCGAGTCATCCACCTCTTTCCGAGCAGGATCCACATTAAAAGATATTGCAGAAGTGAACTTGTAATAAATTACATTTCGGAGATTTACACAAATAGCGGAAGTTTTACAAAGTTATATTACAAACCATAGTTTTGAAACATAACTTAAATGTCATTACTACATAAAACTAGTGGTAAACATTATAAGATAATCAATTCAGGTACTCTGCCCAAGAGTTATACCAGGACTGATCTTCAACGACAACAACTGCGGTCATACAACACGAAGTTGTACCCATCGCTCTAGGAACATCATCTGCAACAAGGGTTAACAAACCCTGAATACGGGAGTACTCAACAAGTCTTACCCGACAAATAAAAATATTTGGTGGACAAAAGGTATACAAGTCATAGGATTCAAGGTGGGGTTTTACAAGAATCAAGTATTTTGCATAAATAAGCATTTTGTAAAACAATTGAAATTCATTTATTTTGTTTCATATAATTACTCAAGTACCTATCTAAAGTTATGATCGATAACGAGGTAATACAATATCCATGAAATGAAACCATCAAGTATCCAGTTTAAGTATATTACTACGACGTGGTAGTCAGAGTCGTGTTTCCATACCCGAGGAACACGACGATTCGAATCGATTAAACCCAACTGGGGCTTCCCAATCACATGACATATGGAGCACTAAAGCACGCATATGTCTACCTTTCCCTAGATCCTCCAGCCAAGACCGGGGTTCCGCCACCCGAGAGCACAGTACGCCTCCATCCAGTTCCTCGAACTTGGAGGGTACACACTACTCTCGCCATCTCTTCACTCCCAGTGCGGATTAACCGTTCTTCAGACTGGAATAGCCAGAGTCCAGCTTCCCGAAGTATGTGATAAGTACTCCAAAGTCACGGCTCTTGGACACCCACACCGGACGGTTCCTAATGACACAGGCGGAGAGAACCCGCTCACCAGATATCTACATCCGTTGGCTCCCAAACACCGTGTCCGCCTAGTCCCGATTATTACTTCCATCATCCATCATTTCCTTTTTAAGACATAGTCATTTGCCGCAGCAATCCACTATCTTCTCAAAATTAGAATCATTGTCGAAGCAATCATGTAACCACCTATTCTTGCAGATGACAGGAAATCATCTGACTCTATCGGTCTAAGCATTGCTAAGTAGCATAAAATATCATTTGTATTTTTAAAATGGTATCAAGGTACAGGAAGTAAATAATTCAAGGTAAGGCTATGCATCAAGTAGGAATTTATTTGAATAGTAACCAAGCAATAATTAACCATAAGTGTGTTGACACAAAAAGCGTCAGGATCTGCGAACACCTCGGGCTTATATCCGAATTTGATATCCGAGGGCGTGCCAGTCGATTTGACTAGTTAATCGTCAAGGACGATAAATAGAACAAGATCTGAACGAGATAACGGCGATGCGCCCAGATATCAAGGCTCAAACCTGATCAGTATAACTAGAACAATAGCAGAACGAGACGACAGCAATGCGCCCGGACGTCAAAGCTCTGATTGTTCAAAACACGGAACTTGCAAGGGTTGACGAAGGTCGATGAGATGCAGCCCGTCGAAACTCGAAGAACTCGTAGATAACTAAACCTACTGCGGTAAAGGTAAATTACTGGTAAAGTAGATAAAAGAGTAATTGATTTGTTTGATATGCTTGGATATATTTTTCTCACGACCCCTAGGTACATATTTATACTCCGACAATAGGAGTTGTAGACAGACATGACTCGTACCTTTCCTAAACAAAACAAACTCCTATTTTAAAGGAAATAACTGACTCGCGCAGGAGTCGGACCCAAATAACAATAATATTTTTCTAAACAAACACCTCTATTTTTAAGGAAACAAACGACTCGTGCAAGAGTCAGACTCAAGCTTCTTTAACAATACTGGTATAAGATCATCAATTTCCTTATGTCTTTTCTTCGATGAAACTTTCCATCGACATATCCTTCTGATCTACAACTTCCTTTTAGCGCCATCGGCAACTGTATGCTCACGTTAGCCATGTCATTCTGCTTTCATCGGCAGCATCTACCATTCATCGACAGCTTTCCGTCTTCATTGGCAATATTCTCTCTATCAGCAATAGGTTTTGGCTCTCATCGGCAACGTTTCCTTGCCCTCATCGGCAACATCTTGCCTCCATCAGCAACCTTGCTGTTTTCATCACATCGGTAATGAGCTTTGGTTCTTATCGGCAATGTTCTTTCTGTCGGCAACATTCATGTCTCTATCGGCAGCATCCCTCCGCCTTCATCAACAGTGTTTTCCTGCCTCAATCGACAACAAGTCCCTGTCTGCATCAGCAACACTCTTGCTTTTATCGGCAATCTGACCGGTAATATTCCGATGCCGATAAGGACGACAACTAGCCTTTTGCCGATCAGCACAATCCTCAGATCACATTGACACGTCAAAAAACGGTATCAACAAAGTGTATTTAAAGAAAACTTTTAAATACAAGGTAGGGTTTGAATGCACCGGGGCTTGCCTGAGTAAGAACACTAGTCAGTGTTTGTTAGGTAACACTTGCTTGACGAGTATCATTGATCGACATTAGAAATTTGAGATTAACTATCTTGTGGATTCAATCATCAATACATCTTTGATTAGATCCATCAATCACCGTCTTCTGGTTCGATACTATCTATCCCGTAGGAATCTATCATACCTTAATGAGATGCAAAGATGCAAATGTACAAATGCAAGGAATTGATAACACAAGGTTGCATCACAAACAAACATTCAAGTGAACAAGAGGTTATACAAGATATAGATATTTTTAGTTAATTAAGAACATCATTTAAGCATAAAGGTTGGACATGCTAAACACTTTTAACATGATACACCAAAAGACTTAAGTCAAGCTTCATCAAGCATCAAGCAATCAAGATTAGTTACTAGATTTAATTAATCAAAGACAAGCTAAAACACTCAAGACATCACAAGATTATACAAAACATAGACATCTATAGATGATTAACTTAACCTTACCAAGCATGATATTTGGATATAAAAAGAATGTAAAGTATAAACACAATTAAACTTAGGTTAAGACTTGTCAAGTATTCATTAACCAAGAGGTAAACATTATATTTAAACAATCAAGATAAAGTTACTCAATTAAACTATACATGCAGTTTTGGACAGCAAGACAATAGTCACCATTTTAATCATATCTAGAGTTTTACAAATACAAATCACTTGCAAGAAAACATTCTGAAAAGCTTATAAAATTATCTACATTTCATCTAATACCATCACAGCATGATTCACAAGTTAACTAAGTCGAAATTGCAAACTTACAGAATCTGTTTCAGAAAAACATAGAGCAGCCTTTTCTGATCACCAACTTGCAACATACATAAAACATAATCTACTTGGCCAAATGCCATCAAATTTTAACAGCATCTAGATACATGAGTTATCTACAACTTTGGTATTCACAAGATTCTCAAAGAACATCATTAACAAAGGGTAATTTACATTGCCCCTATAACTGTTCAGAATCTACTAAATGCAATAAATAAAAGTTAACTTATGTTGCAAACACATAATTAGAAAACCAACTTTAACAACATGTCACACATAACTAATGAACACTAGAAAACATAATGTCCATTACTAAATAAATTCTTTTCATATACTTTTTTAATTTATTTAGATAACTAGGTGTAATTATGAACACATCAAACATGCACAATAAATTCTACCAAAATTACAGTGGCTTACATATAATTTCATTACTCTACTGTATAAATTTCATGTCATTTAAGCAAGTATAGAAGCCTCTATGAAAAAGACAAAAGCTCTATTGCAATCAAATTAAACAACAAGACAAATTCTGCACTCAACTTTAAACAGCTATAACCTGAGATGTACAACACCTAAAAATATGAATCTTAACGAAAAGCTTATGAAATATACTTCAATTGTTTCCATAAGCTCAAAGCATGAATCTATATGTAAATTGCTCAAACAACTCATTCTTATCAGCTCTGTCCAGAAAATGAACAACAACTACATTCAACTTGTAAAATTGATAAATCCTAAACTATCAGATGTAAAATCATGAAATTTAAACACAAAATATATCATAAAATTATCTATCACTTTGGTATTCAACTCATCCACAAAAAACATCATCTTGACCACGAAATAAAATGCTCCAACAAATTTACAGTAGCAGCCTTAACAGTCAAACGGCCATTTTATTATTTTTATAACTCAACAACCATAAAGCCTAAAATTGTGAAATAAATATCAGATATCAATCATAAACTTGTACTCATTACATAAAAATTTCAGATGTATTTGACAGGTATAACAGTGACTACGAAAAAGACAAATACATCTCAACAGAATTGACATGCTTGCACAAAATGATTTTTACAGCAAAGTTAATGAGCTAAAGCATGGCATATGATAGATCTGCTTTATAGAGCACTTCATGAGGATTCCAAAAAGTCCAAAAAAACATTCTTACGATTTTTCTATGAATTATTACGAATTTCCAAAGTTCAACAAAATAAGAGAAAAACAATTACGAGATTTTTCATTTGAATCAGGAACCCTAACTTTTCAAGAAATCAACCAGGCCCTTATATGTAAATTCATGAGTCATGGCAAATATGCATAAAAATCCAACAAAAAGCTTCCCTTACCAACCCATACCTTTGTTCTTGATTTTGCTGGAAGAATTTCATGGGGATCAAAGATTAGAGCGTGATTCTTATGATTGATTCAATGGAGACACCCAAAGGGAGGAGGGAGAGGTAGTAATTAACAGAGAAGGAGGAAGGGAGAGGAGGATTGCTGGCCATGGAGCAGCACAAGGAGGAGGCGATCAGGGAGGGAGTCGGCATCGGCCTCCCTGAGCGCCGGCCCTTGAGCCGAGAGGGTAGAAGAGAGGAAGAGGGAATGAGAGAATGAGAGATTGAGAGAGAGGGAGAGCAGGAGGAGGCAGGTTCCCATTTTTCCCTCGATGAAGACACGACAGCGGGCACGCATCGAGGGGAGGAGCCCCTCGGCGACACGTAGTGCCGTGCGTGGCTAAAAGCCCAAGTTTGGTTTTGGTTAATTGATGAAACCTATGGACTAACCCTATCTTGCTAAGTGTATGATCTAGCTAGGGTGATCCAATGTGACAAGTGGAGCTAGGTGAAGGATCATGATAGATCAAGTGCTCCATGACTAAGTAAAAGAAGAAAGAGAAAAAAACAAAAATGGGCTCAAGGCAAAGGTATATCATAGGATCAATTTTGGTTTGGTGATTAAGACACTATAAAGAGTGTGATCACATTTAGGATAGATAGTCGTACTATTAAGAAGGGAAAAATTCGTATCGTTTGCGGTTATCAAGTGCTACTAGGTGTTGTCATTCATGCATGTGCATTATTTCACCTAGTAACATAGCCTTGCTTTAAAAGACATAAAATATATGCTAAACATCTGCTCTAAGGAAATACCATAAGTGTTTGGCACAATGGAGCAAGGTTGGAAAAGAAAGAAATAAGAAAGGAGCAAGCCAGGGGCGACGGACGCCGGCGCCAGACACTGTCTCTAGGCAACGGACGCGTCCTATGGTAGGCCCTAACTCAGCCTCGATACAGACTTCGCGACGGACGCTGAAGAGCGTCTGTCGACTAGGCGATGGACGTGTCTGGCGGGTTCGGGAGCTCTCTGGATGCTCTCTGCTCGCGCAACAGACGCAGGCGATGGACGCTGGGCTAGACTTGGGCGAGCATCCATTGGACTGAGGAACTCACCGACACAAGCAATAGACGCTGCAGAGCGTTCGACGGCAAGGCAACGGACGCGTCCGACGGACACAGGAGCTCTCTGCATAATCTCTGTACGCGCGACGGACGCTGACGATGGAGCGTTCGTCACAAACTTAAAGAGCCTCCGTCGGCCTCGACTCAGGCATAACTGCTAGTTTTTGGAGTTGGCCTATTTAAGGCCCATGGCCGGTTGGAGCTCTCTCTCTTGGATTTTTCACTTGCCATACTCTCTTGTGAGCTCTCAAGCACCTCTCCCACTCATCTCTTTGATCCTTTGCTCATTCCAAAAGAGATAGAGTGCATACAAATGCATTGCTTAGTGATTTGCATCTAGAAGCACTTAGTGATTGTTCTTGTTGCGGATTTTCTTGTTATTCTTGGTGTGTTGCCAAAACCTAGACGACTTGGAGCAAGAAGGAGGAGTCAACACGAGTTGGTGATTGTTCGTGGTTGATCCCGGTGATTGTGAGAGGGCTTGTACACACCTCGGCGGAGCGCCAAAGGGTATCTCTGGTGGATTGCTCGTGTTATTGAGTTACTCTCATTTGGGTGGATTCTTGTGGCACCCGGGTAGTGGGCTAGGCTTGTGATTGCCTATTAGCCACCGAATCACCAATTGAGTAGTCGACATAACGGGGACTAGCTTGGTGGCAACCAAGTGAACCTCGAGAGAAAATCTTTGTGTCATCTATTGTCTCCCGGCTACTGTTGGTTTTCATTGTGATTGGTTCTTCATCTTGACATCCATTGATCACAAGGCATCGGTATAACAATCACCCCTACCTTTATATTTACATTCCTTCATATCTTGCTTAGCTAGCTTGTGTAGCTTGTAGTTCTTTTAGATAGTTCTCTTGTTTAGTAGTTCTTGCTTGCTTGTGTTGAGTGCCTTAGGATTTTTCTATTGTGTGTTAGGCACTTAACTAACTAGAATTGCTTGGATAGGTGGCTTTGCATAGAGCAAAAATCTTCACTTTTGTGTTTTCTAACCCTTTGCTCTAGTGGTTTGTAGAATTTTTATTAGGATATTCACCCCCTCTAGCCATCTAGGACCTTTCAAGTGGTATCAGAGTCGTGGTCATCGCTATTATCAAGGCTTAACAACCTTCGGTGTTAGTGATGGCTCAAATTCAATTCAACCATGTTGGAAGCAAACCACCAATGTTTGATGGCACATCCTTTGATTATTGGAAGAGGAAGATGAAGATGCATCTAGGCTCAATACATGAGAAGGTGTGGAGTGTGATCGAACATGACTTTGTCATTCTTGATGAAGACCATCCCACACCTAGAGAGCAAGAGAATCAACAATGCAACGCTATGGCTCTCAATGTGATCTACAATGGAATTGATTCCAAAGTGTTTGAGCAAATCAAAGATCTTGAGAAGGCAAGTGAAGTGTGGAAGAGACTTGAGGATACATATGAGGGCACCACAACCGTGAAGAATGCCAAGTTGTACATGCTCAAGGACAAGCTATCTCACTTCAAGATGAAGGATGATGAGTCTTTCCCGGAGATGTTCCATAGGCTCCAAGTGATCATCAATGATCTCAAGAGCTTGGGTGAGAAGGTGAAGGATGAAGACTTCTCAAATCGATTTCTTGGTTTCTTGCCCAAGAAATACAAAACCTTGAGGCAAATAATTAGGAGAGATGGTTTGGACAAGATAACTCCAAATGAAGTGCTTGGAGAAATCATGACCGAATAGCAATACAATGAAGAAAGTGAAGAAGAAGAGGTCAAGGAAGAAAAGAAGGAAAAGAAGAGCTTAGCATTCAAGGCATCATCATCCAAGAGCAAGGACAAAGCAAAAAAGCAAGAATCAAGCGATGATGAAGAAGCTAGTGACATTGATGATGAGATGATGGCCCTCTTTGTGCGCAAGTTTGGCAAGTTCATGAAGAAGAAGGGCTATGGTGCTAGAAAGAGAAGAGACAACTTCAAGAGCAAAGAGTATGTGAGAAGATGCTACAAGTGCAAGAGTACCGATCACATGATTGCGGATTGCTCCAATCAAAGTGATGATGATGAGAAGAATAAGAGCAAGCACGACAAGAAAGAGAAGAAGCTATCATTCACTAAGAAGAAGAAGGGTGAATCATATATGGTGACTTGGGATAGTAGTGATTCCTCCGATGATGATTCTAGTGATGATGAGAGGAAGAAGACCAAGAAGAAGGCATTGGCAAGCTTGCTATCGACAACAAGCCATCCATATTCGATACTCCATCATGCTTCATGGATAAGCCATCTAAGGTACAATCTTGTGATGAGAGTGATAGTTATGATGATAGTAGTGATGATGAGGAGTAGTACTCCAAGGAAGAACTTGTGGACATGATGAAGCAAACTTATGTTTGCTTTGAAACAAAGAGGAAGGAGTGCAAAGAATTGAACAAGAATCTTAAGGCTCTTGAACAATCCTTTGATGAGCTCAATGACTCTCATGAGAGGTTAATGGAAGCCCATGAGAAGCTTGAGAGGACTCACTACAAGCTTGAAAAGGCTCCCTCCTCTCTCCTTGAGCAAAACAAGGATAAGGTTGTTGCATCATGTGATATTGGAGTCGCTTGTGATATTCTAGATGAATCATTTTTCACTCCTATCATTGTCACAACAACTGAAACACAATGTAGCACTTCCACATGCACATCCACTAGCGAGAGCTCAAAGGTTGATGCTACACTAGTGAGTGAAAATGAAAAATTGAAAAATGATGTTAATGAACTCACTCATGCTTTGAGTAAGGCATATGGTGGAGATGCCCGCTTCCTAAAGTGCTTGGGTAGCCAAAGATTCTCCCTTAGCAAAGAGGGATTGGGCTATACCCCCAAGAAAGGCAAGTTGGCCTTTGTAACTCCAAAGCCTAGCTTTTTGAAGAGCAATGGTTGGTTTTGCAATAGTTGCAAGCAAGTGGGGCATGTTGACCAATATTGCAAACTTAACATGAGCCAAACCAAGTTTGCTAAATCCACCTCCATGCATTTTGATTCATGTTATATTCTTACCAAAGGGAGAGATGGTGTCATGGCTAAGTATGTTGGCACACCCATTGTTGGCCCAAAGAAGAAGGTAATTTGGATGCCAAAGTCTTTGGTCACTAACTTTGGAGGACCCAAACAAGTGTGGGTACCTAAGAAGAACTAATTTATTTTGTAGGTAAATTACAAAGCCGGAGGAAGGCATTGGGTGCTTGATAGTGGGTGCACTCAACACATGACCGGGGATTCTAGAATGTTCAAATCAATCAACTCCAACACCAATGATAGCATTGATAGTATTACTTTTGGTGATAATGGCAAAGGCAAGGTCAAGGGGCTTGGTAAGATTGCAATATCCAATGACTTGAGCATATCAAATGTCTTGCTAGTTGAGAGCTTGAACTTCAATTTGCTATCCATGGCTCAATTGTGTGATCTTGGATTCAAATGCATATTTTGGGTAGATGATGCTGAGATCATTAGTGTAGATGGTTCAAACTTGATCTTCAAAGGCTTTAGATATGAGAACCTCTATCTACTTGATTTCAATGCTAGTGAAGCTCAATTGTCAACTTGCTTGCTCACTAAATCAAGTATGAGTTGGTTATGGCATAGAAGGCTTGGTCTTGTTGGCATGAAGCAATTGAATAGATTGATCAAGCATGACTTAGTTAGAGGCTTGAAAGATGTTGTATTTGAGAAGGAAAAACTTTGTAGCTCGTGTCAAGCCAGCAAACAAGTTGGTAACACCCATCCCAAGAAAAGCATGATGAGCACTAGTAGAGCATTTGAGTTGTTGCACATGGACTTGTTTGGACCAACAACATACACAAGCATTGGAGGCAACAAGTATGGTTTTGTGATAGTGGATGATCTTACAAGATACACTTGGGTATTCTTTCTCAATGAAGCTAGGTGAAGGATCATGATAGATCAAGTGCTCCATGACTAAGTAAAAGAAGAAAGAGAAAACAACAAAAATGGGCTCAAGGCAAAGGTATATCATAGGGCCAATTTTGGTTTGGTGATCAAGACACTATAGAGATTGTGATCACATTTAGAATAGATAGCCATACTATTAAGAAGGGAAAAATTCGTATCATTTGCGGTTATCAAGTGCTACTAGGTGTTGTCATTTATGCATGTGCATTATTTCACCTAGTAACATAGCCTTGCTTTAAAAGACATAAAATATATGTTAAACATCTGCTCTAAGGAAGTACCATAAGTGTTTGGCACAATGGAGCAAGGTTGGAAAAGAAAGAAATAAGAAAGGAGCAAGCCAGGGGCGATGGATGCTGGCGCTAGACACTGTCTCTAGGCAATGGACGCGTCCTACGGAAGGCCCTAACTCAGCCTCGATACAGACTTCGCGACGGATGCTGAAGAGCGTCTGTCGACCAGGCGACGGACGCGTCTGGCGGGTTCGGGAGCTCTCTGGATGCTCTTTTGTCGCGCGACAGACGTAGGCGACGGACGCTGGGCTAGACTTGGGTGGGTGTCCATTGGACTGAGGAACTCACCGACACAAGCAAAAGACGCTGCAGAGTGTCCGACGGCAAGGCAACGGACGCGTCCGACGGACATTGGAGCTCTCTGCATACTCTCTGGACGCGCAACGGACGCTGACGATGAAGCGTCCGTCGCAAACTTAAAGAGCGTCCGTCGGCCTCGACTTAAGCATAACAACTAGTTTTTGGAGTTGGCCTATTTAAGGCCCATGGCCGGTGGGAGCTCCCTCTCTCAGATTTTTCACTTGCCATACTCTCATGTGAGCTCTCAAGCACCTCTCCCACTCATCTCTTTGATCCTTTACTCATTCCAAAAGAGATAGAGTGCATCCAAGTGTATTGCTTAGTGATTTGCATCTAGAAGCACTTGGTGATCGTTCTTGCTGCGGATTTTCTTGTTATTCATGGTGTTTGCCAACACCTAGACGGCTTGGAGCAAGAAGGAGGAGTCAACACGAGTTGGTGATTGTTCGTGGTTGATCCCGGTGATTGTGAGAGGGCTTGTACCCACCTCGGCGGGAGCACCAAAGGGTAACTCTAGTGGATTGCTCATGTCATTGAGTTACTCTCATTTGGGTGGATTCTTGTGGCGCCCGGGTAGTGGGCTAGGCTTGTGATTGCATATTAGCCACCGAATCACCAATTGAGTAGTCGACACAACGGGGACTAGATTGGTGGCAACCAAGTGAACCTTGGGAGAAAAATCTTTGTGTCATCTATTGTCTCCCGGCTACTCTTGGTTTTCATTGTGATTGGTTCTTCATCTTGACATCCATTGATCACAAGGCATCGGTATAACAATCACCGCTACCTTTGTATTTACATTCCTTCATATCTTGCTTAGCTAGCTTGTGTAGCTTGTAGTTCTTTTACATAGTTCTCTTGTTTAGTAGTTCTTGCTTGCTTGTGTTGAGTGCCTTAGGATTTTGCTATTGTGTGTTAGACACTTAACTAACTAGAATTGCTTGGATAGGTGGTTTTGCATCCCTAGTAGAGCTAGAGCAAAAAGCTTCGCTTTAGTGTTTTCTAACCCTTTGCTCTAGTGGTTTGTAGAATTTTTATTAGGCTATTCACCCCCCCTCTAGCCATCTAGGACCTTTCAGTGGCAACTAGCCGACCAAGCCTGGCTCAGCCCAAAGAAAATGCCCCAAAGTTTTAAAATTAATTGCAGAATTGCCATTCACTTTAAACCCATTAAAAAATTAAACCGTAAATCAAATTAAACAACCGATTGCACCACTGTGCAGAGCAACAAAAGTAGAACAACATGGTAAAAAGGAATTTGACAGATTTCAAATGGTTTGATAAATATTAACAACCAAAGTTTGGTTAATAAAATTGAAAATTTGGAATCCAACAATTCCCAGATAAAGTTAATTTTTGTTGTTTTTTAATTCAATTTTAAAGATTCAAATGAGCTTCAAAATCGGTGAAACTTGTTTCATTGCTTTTATCATGAAAAGTACTTCAATTCAAATAAAAGAATCCAAAAGAGTTACCACATGAAACTGCACCAAAAAATCATCACAAGAAGAAAACTCACTGCAATTTTCCAGACTTAGAAATATTTTGAGAAACCAAATCGACATAAGACTTGGACTAACTTTTTGGGACACTTAGAGATTGAAATTAGGATTTGATCCAAAAACAAAGTTTAAAAGAGAACCTAATTTTGACTATCTAGAAATTAACACCTGAGGTGTTACAGATTCTCACCAGAACCTTACTCGGGTTTTGAGACCCAAACCAGAAAACCATTCGCTTGTGGTTTTGTGACCCAAATCATCAAACCACTCACGGGTAGCATACTCCATACACTTGCCCCATGAACCGACATGTGTCACCGTCATCTTCGATTGTTCAGCCACCGAGTCTTCTAGAGCCTCCGCTTGACTAACTTGGCCGTCGTCTTGACTTGGTCAACGCAGTCACTCTTGTGTACTCTTGCATTTGTCGATAACCTAAGGTAAAAACTACCCACAATCAGTCACCCGACTTCTATGGTCCCTCAGTCCACGCCATCAACATCTGTCTACACTGCTCCCGAGCTATCGGCATGGACCCACAAGACCTTCACCTTCATAGTTGACTAGTGTATCCAAGCTCCACACCTGTGCTCATAAGCCAAAAGACATATTTGAAGAATCATGGCCCTATTGGTTTCGGTGATTAACGACAAGTGAATGTTATTATGACTAATGTGTATTTTGCAGAGGCTATGCATAGCTTAGCCATGATAACTAATGTGAATGGGCATCAATGGTAATCATAAGCTCCCAAGATGGATATTGTTTTGGATTTCAAAGAGAGATGATGAAGACCCTAAAATGATAGGTCTAAGTGCCATAAGGAGATGAAGGGCACTTAGTATAGATAGGGCTTTATTTGATCTTTGACCATACTATCAAGGGGGTTTGGACTAGTAGCTTGACTTAGGGGTGGTGCACAGTTGACAACCTTAGCTCTCAGCAAGCCTATGGTGACCGTAAGATAGCCTAGAATAACTTCCATATTCATCGCGACGAAAACAAAAGTTGAGAGAGCCATTTTCTGGGCATCGGACGTTGGAGTCCAAGGCGATGGACGCTGTCCGTTGCGACGGACGCTGGCGTCGAACGCTAGGGTTTGATCCCTGAGCGTTCGTTGAGCTAACAGAGAGGTTCCAGAGAGGCTCTGTGCGCGACGGACGCGTCCGCCAGCACACCATCGGACGCTAGGGAGCATCCGTTGGATTTATTTCCAAAGAACCCGAGAGCGCGCAGTTTGCGTCGGACGCTCGGTGTAGCATCCGTCGCCCTTACCTCGGAGTGTCCGTTGGACATTGTTTGAACAGCAACTAGCCGTTGGGGTAGGCGACGGAGCGTCCGTTTCCTAGGCAACGGAGCGTCCGTTTCCTAGGCAACGGAGCGTCCGTTGCCAACTTAAACAGAGTGTTTTTCCTGCCCGTTGCCTGGTTGTGTGTGGGAGTATTTATACTCCATCACTTGCCTTCTCCACCTGCCTTTGCTCATTTGGATAGCTGAGAAACACCTTGTGAGGTTGGAGAAGAGAGCAAGATCCCTATAGTGAGAGAGATTTGCGAATCCATCCATCAATCCTCTCCCTAGTTCATCCAAGAGTTCAAGTGTGCATCCAGTCGAGTTGTGAAGCTTGATTGAGTCAAGTGAAGATGCAAGCTTGTTACTCTTGGTGATCGGCATCACCTAGAAGGCCCGGTGGTGTTCGAAGGAAGGTGATCGCTGGAAGGATTGTCGGCGGCCCTTCTCCATCGACTTGTGCATCGGTCGTGGGCGGTTCACCAAGCCAGAGTGGCAAAGAACCAGCCTGTAGAGAGCACTCGATCCTCGTGTTGGATCTAGGGCGGCAGTGCTGGTCACCTGGACAGAACCGTGCACAATTCAAAATATATAATGAGAATGGAAATTGTTCTTGAATCAAAACCTTCCTAGAGGTGTAAGGAACCTCTAGCACCACTTGAAAGTGGTAGCAACACACCCACCAAGTAGATCGGGTCCAAACCCTAGAAATCACCTTGTAAACAATATATATCAAAGTAGAGAGACAATCACAAGGAGACACAAGATTTGACCCGTGGTTCAGCTCGCCACCAAGGCTTGCCTATGTCCACGTTGTTGAGGTGCGCCACACAAGCCTCAAGCTTGCCACAAAGGCTTGCTCTTTCCTCGGTCTCAAGTCAAGAGAATGAACTCTTGAGATGGGGAAATGTATTAGCAATATGGGGTGTTACAAACCTCCCTAGGTTGCCACACGAAGGAGGCAAGCTCAAGGGCGACGCCTAGCCGGCTAGGAGCAAAGCTCCAAGAGTAACAAACTCAAACCGCTGGCAACCATGCAAACCAAATGCTTGTAGGAGTTGAAGATCCGAGGGAGAAGCTTCTTCTCAAGCTTGGAAGCTCAATCTCTCAAAGGTTGATTGGAAATCAATGGAGGAGAGAGTTGGAGCACCAAGGGAGAATGGAGAGCAAGAAGAGAGCTTCAGAATCTGTTTCTACGAAATGAGAATGAGAGATGTCACGGAACCGCCCAACCTATAAGAGCACTAGTGCAATGGTCACCGCATCCGATAACACTGTCACACTAGAGCCCATATAAGCCCGGTAGTCCTTGAAATCGCGAAGGACTTCAAACCACAATATAAGTAACAACCCGAGATCGTACTAGATTCAGTAACCACACATCCACAGTGATAAGTTCGAAACGAAATAATATTACAGCAGAGTTTAAAGGAGTGTTATTACAACACCAAGTTCAAATCAAAGTAGCGGAAGTCTTTTTTTCACAAACACCCATTGCAAACTGTTTAAAGCAAATAGAATGCCATGCTTAGTACAGTCCCATCAAAAGCAACAAGGAGAGATATCAGAATCCACCATTGCCCTGGTCTTCACTCATCATCACATGCAGGATAGAGGCATGCCTGACAATAGCCGTCGTCGCTGTCGTCGACAAACTCAAGCTCCTCGGGATCCTCCTCCTCGTCCTCGGTCTCGGGGTCGTCGTCTGCATAGATCACTGTGGGATCTATCACTGGTGCAACTGGCGAAGGGATCGGGTTGATCACATTGTTGAGCATGTGAACCTCCTGCTGTAGCTCTCAAATTTGGTCATGGGCCTGCTGAAGTAGCCCATTCAACTCTGCGTCATGACGGTGGTAAGCGATGTTCCCCACCACCTGCTGGTGGTGAAGCATATGCTCACGAGCCTCAGCTGCCTCCTCTCGAAGTATAGCTGTGTCTCTCTCGTCCGGCGCCTCCTTAGCTACCCTCCTGAGACGCTGACTCTCTCTGCCAACTCCCTGTAGAAACATCTCACTGGTCCGGAGACGTGCCACGCTGAACATGTAGGAGTCCTCTCTGGTGAAGAAAGCCTTGAGCACTGCATGCGTAGCACTCATTGCCGGTCCATAACTACCAGCTCTCTCATCTCTGTTCCTGATCAGGGGATTCCCCATCTCCTGATATCAGGTCGTGATGCTAGGGTTATCCTCTGGAAAGGTACATGCTGCACCCTGGTCCAAAGCTGCACTGTGCTCCTGACGGATCTGACTCAGAATAGTCAGAGCTGTTGCCTGAGCTCCTTCCCAAGGGCTGCTGGCTATAGCCTCAGTCGACCACCTCCTCCACAAAGGTGCCTTGGTACGCTCAGGAATGGTCATAGTCACTGTATATAACTGTGTATTCCCAAGCGGCTCCTGAGTCCAGTAGTACTGAGGTGGCTCAGCATACCCCACTTGACTCAACACCCTCCAAAGCAAAGTGGGAGTGCCAAACACGGTCAGGAAGCGGTTGCTGCGCTGGGGAGGTCCTGGGGCTGCCATCTGTAACAAGTTTTAACTTGGTGAGAACATGTATTTTACAGATTGCGAATTTTATCATATGCATAGATATAAATTGGGAAGGGAGGGAACAAATGCAATGTATGATGACACATGATGCATGTATGTACTTTACGTCCTCACATTCCTATGAAAGCAAACCTTTCACTATAACGTGCTAGACAGTGGCATATATACGTTCTCTCATACATACGTAATTAGACGATCTACACGATTCACTGTTAGTGTACCTGCAGAAAAATTCATTTCAGCCCTTTCCCAACAGTATGAATAATGCATTGCTGAAATGTAAATCTAATACTCACTTAGGCGTAAACCCTGTGTACACGTAAGTAGTATATGCACCCTTTCCTCGTCCTCATGACGGCATCGTCTCAACAGACGGCAACACCCACACAGGGATGCCATCTTATAATCTCGTGTGGAACAGGATTATTGTTCGGCCATCATATAAGCATTCCCCGAGATCGCCAGTGTATCCGATGCACGCTCTCACAACTCACCTTACCTTGGGCGTAGCGGTAAAACTTGATCCATACAACACCATTCAAGTGAACGCCCCCCATACTATTCCAACCTGTATGGACAGGTAACCGAAAATATGATGCAATTCCCCAAGTTAGTACTTTAAGCCACCTGACATCCTATTGGGAAATAAGGGACATAACCTATGGCACATTTATAGTTTGCAATTAATTTTGTACGCACACAAACGTTTTTTTGTAGCAAAATAGTTTGATAAACAAAAATCTTTTGTTTGCAAATACACTCGTGAATGATAGTATACTGAATCTTGCTTTGATACCAGCTGTCACGAAACCGTCCAACCTATAAGAGCACTAGTGCAATGGTCACCGCTTCCGATAACACTGTCACACTAGAGCCCATATAAGCCCGGTAGTCCTTGAAATCGCGAAGGACTTCAAACCACAATATAAGTAACAACCCGAGATCGTACTCGATTCAGTAACCACACATCCACAGTGATAAGTTCGAAACGAAATAATATTACACCAGAGTTTAAAGGAGTGTTATTACAACACCAAGTTCAAATCAAAGTAGCGGAAGTCTTGTTTTCACAAACACCGATTGCAAACTGTTTAAAGCAAATAGAGTGCCATGCTTAGTACAGTCCCATCAAAAGCAACAAGGAGAGATATCAGAATCCACCATTGCCCATGGTCTTCACTCATCATCACATGCAGGATAGAGACATGCCTGACAATAGCCGGAATAGACCATACCATCTGCAACAAGGGTAAAGAAACCCTGAGTACTCAATTGTACTCAGCTAGACTTACCCGACAGAGAGATAAATATATAACCATAGACACTTCAAGGATTATGCAAGGCTTTATCAGGTGGATCTCATGAGATAGCATAGTTTTACATAAAAGAGCATCCTAATTACTCATGTATTCTCATCATTAGAAAACAGTGTTTGGTAGTAGATTAAGTAACATTAATCAAATCTCATTAGCACCTGTACTAAATCAATCACTGAGTTATCAAACAATAATAACCATATTGTGCTTGGCATCAAAACCATATAACCATCTTTTGGTTACTTATTAGGGTTCAGGTTTCTACATTGGTAGGAAGATCTTTCAAGTTTCTCACTGACGGGGAGAGACCGCGATTCAAATCGTATTCCTATCGAGCTGGAGGTTTATTCCTCAATCACACCCAAGTATGCCTGCCGACACACTTATTCGGGTCACCTTCACTATCGTTCGGGTAGCCCGCGGATCTCGAGGTACAGGCATGAGTAGCGACTCACGGATAGCCAGGTAGCTCAAGCAGTGCCTGCCCTTGGTGCCAGGCCAGGACGTTCAGGGTACTTGCCCATGGTCTAGTATGCCGCTCGCAGTCTTCGTGACCCAAGTAGGGGGAGATTTCGGCCCGAACCCACGGAGTTAGGCTTTCGCGGTCGAAACGAGTTATTCGACCAACTATGAAGGAGACATGCGTTCAATCTCGGCAGATGTCCAACCACGATCCAGTGCCTAGCGACACAGGCAGAGAGAACCCACTCACAAGACCTCCAAGTCAAGTGGCTCTCAACACCTTGTCCGCCCGGTCTCGATTTATTACTTCCACATGGTTATTTTCCACGATAGCAAAATATAGCCAACCGTGACCAGCAACCTATCTTTGTGGGGGATGTTAGACCACCCACGCTACCGGTCTAAGAATGGCTAAGAAGAGGTTTCGATCCTAGGCCTACAAGGTTCTTTTTAGTGGACAAGGAGATATAATGCAGCAAAAGGGTTTCATCTCAACTCCTATTAACTTAATGCACAAACAAGTGGTTGTATAGTAAGTAAAATACTTTTAAATAGAATAAGGGAGGGTATAAATGCTCTGGGGCTTGCCTTTCGCGAAGGTGGAGGGAAGGTGTTTTGGGCACTTAGGCAGGTCAGAGCCCTGTTCCCCTTCTTCTGGAACTTCTGGAGCTTGTATCTCCGGTGGGACTCCTCCTTCTATCTCCGCAAACTCCAGCAAGGTCACTCCCTCCGGCGATCCTGGATGCATGTATACATGTATGATGATCCAAAATATATATGACAAGTCATATACTAGAAATGAGACATGTCTAATGCACACGAATGAGTGATCATGATGAATGTATGATGCACAAATTATACTCGTTTACCGAGTAGGTGCAAATCTCTTCGGCTGTAGAGAGATTAGCACTTACCCTTCTTTAGCAAGATGTAATAGAGCTTCTCCTCTGAGGTAAGCTCTCTTACACCTACACTTAAACATAATTATGGTTTAAGTCACTTGCTATACTAACACAAGGCATACCTCATTTAAAACCTTCACAACAAAGCATAGAAACACTTGGAAACAGCAGCTGAAAGAAAACTGCATAGCTGAGGCTATACACAACCAAAAATTACAAACTTTGACATTCTGGAAAGCTTATGAAATTGTCTACAAAACATTACAGAAACTCCCCAGCTAAATCCAACATAAAAAAGGTCTAACAGACACATCAAGCAAAGTTGTTTAGAAGAAAACAGGAAAACACAGATTTGAAGTTAAACTTGTAAAATATACACATGCTAAACTAAACTGGTTATGGCTGTGAAAATTTAACACTATATAGATCAACAAGTTATCTACAACAAAGTAAATTATAGCTACTGCTGAAACGAATCATGAGTAGCTCAAACAATTCTAACAAGAAAACATGTTTAAGCTGTTTTAACAGATTCCAGAAAGCACTTAGAACAGATATAAAGCTCTTAAAAATCATTCCAAAAATTATGATAAAATTATACAAGCTATGTTGCATAATTAGCTACGACTTTGCTATTCATCACATCAACAGAAAACACACATAAAACATGGTTCAAATTAGTTCTTTGCTGGTGATGAGGAAACAAGCATACTTTGAGCATTAAATACTTAAACACTTGAAATGTGTGAAACAATAGATTTTATATTTTTCTTAGCTTATAATTAGCATGTAACACATGTAAAAAAATTAAAAAGCATAGCAAACACATATAACTTGCTTGACAATTTAAACAAGGTTGTATTTACAAATATCAACATTTAATCAAAAGAAATACAACATGCAAACAAATTAAAGGTTAGTGGCACTTTAACATTTTTCATGGGAAGCACATGCTAATAAAAACTTAACACAATAGGAACCACATTTTTATCACATACCAAACTCCAGTTATGAATTAAAAAATTTAAACTAAGCATAAAAAGCTTGTTGTTCATTTTTATTAAAACAACGCCAAAGAACAGTAAAAAATGGATACTTAACATTTTTCATGCATAGAGAAAAACATAGCAAAGCTAACAGAACTAGTTTCATAGTTTTAGCATTTTTCTGGAATTAGTTATGAATTTCCAAAGTTAGCAAACAAAACTGAAACAGACAAAACAGAGAAACAATTAGAGCCTATGACACGCGGGACCCACTGGTCAGCTTCTTCTCTCACAGAGCCGACACACCAAAGGTGCTCGACCGTTGGCCCTTTGCCGGCGGTGAGGTCTCTGGCCAAACCAACTCTACGATTGCGTTCTCCTTCGCAACCCGCAATGAACTATGTAGTTGGTTGTACCCCATTCGCACTGGAGCATGCTCGACGGCGTTCATGGCGGCACAGCGGCGCTGCGGCTCTTACGCTGGCCGGCGCAAGGCTCTACTGACCAAACTGGCGGCGGCTACACCTACACGAAACCCTAGCGGTTCGATCTAGCCTAGATTGGGGCGGTGCAAACCCTCCGATGAGCTCGGTCACATGCACACCGGCACGGTGGCGAGTTCACGATGGCGCGGTGCTGCTGTTCCGGCGATGGAGAGGCATGACTGCTTCAACCAACTTCAGCTATCTAACCATGAACTAACCAGCTAATCCTAACGCGACTTAGATGAACTCGAGCGACACTGTAAAGCCCAGCGTAAACCTCGCCGGCATTGCGGGTGCCGTGCGCGTGCGTGGAGTTCCCGTTCCGGCGAACCCTAACCCTAATCACTTCAACCGACTCCTCGGTGAGCATCTACAACCTCTAGGCTACCGCATATGAGAGCTAGAAGAGAGGGAGAGAGGTGCTAGATTAGGCTGGCCACGGAGGCGCAAAGCTCGGCGGAGCTTAGGTCGTCAATGGGCGAACCCTAACCCTAATCGCTTCAACCGACTCCTCGGTGAGCATCTACAACCTCTAGGCTACCTCATACGAGAGCTAGAAGAGAGGGAGAGGTGCTAGATTAGGCTGGCCACGGAGGCGCAAAGCTCGGCGGAGATTAGGCCTTTAATGGCGCCCATGGTGCTGCTCGGTCTAGATCACCTGTGCGGTTAGCGCGGCAACTGAGCGGTGCGAAAGGTGGAGCGGAGCAAGGCGAAGCTGTTGCTGGGTTTTGGCGGCCAATGTGGCGTTGGGCTTCGCAGGCGAGCTCGGCGATGGCGCTGCTGCTCGGCAATGGCGTCGCTGTGCTCTCGCGTGAAGCAGAGAGGAGAGGGAGAGAGTGAGGGCGCAGGCGTGAGTTCGGTCGCGAGGTGGAGTGTTCGGCTCTCCAAGGACGCGGCCGGCGTAGGCGTTTCGCCGGTGTACGGCTGCCACGCGGCGCGAGATGCCCGACACGATCGGCCACGACCGGACGACGCGCTCTGTCAGCGTTCAATCGCACGATTAGGCTGTCTGACGGCGTGTTTTGCCAAGCGATTAACTCTCTAATCCTCGCGTCTTAGCTTCAACCAAATACATCAGTAGATAGAGCTATAGCCCGACTACAACTTTGGTGTACTTGGTTTGAACTGAAACGGTTTGGATTTCAAACTATAAGCATTCAAACGTAGCAACATTCAAACCGGAAGCCATCTAGGACTTAGGCAATTTCAGAGCACTAAAACGGCCCCAAATCAGCCTTAATTGACCAATTATGGTATTTTAGGATCCAAAGCACCTTAAGGTGGTTAAACAAAGTTTGTTCAGAATGAAAAACTCTACAACTTTGCTTAAGACCACTTTTTCATACAAGGTGATTAACAAGATCAATTTGTTAGATCAAGCAAAAGGGTTCCAAGGGTCCATCAGTAAAGCTTAAACCCTAGAAGCCTAATTTGACTTGATCATGAACATAAACATGGTTCCATTTTCATCCCTAAGCATTTCTAGATGGTCCTTAGTGATCAAAACATCAAGAACTTGGTTAAACAAGCATAACTCATACAAAGCTAGGTGTAGGTTAACACATACACATATGAAAACAAGGTGATCACTTAGGGTTATCATTTCATATGATCATTGAAATGCATGAATGCAATGATGCTTGTGCTCATGCTCATGAAATGATATCCAAATGCAAGCTTAACACCTAGGGTGTTACAAGAGAATGGCAGAACTAGCCGTTGGGAAGAAGTGAGGGGATAAGAAATACCCCTTCACTGTCCAACGGGCAGATCAAGTCACGACAGTGCCGGCCATAGGCGCGGCAGTGCCGGACTGCCCGGCACTGCTGGCCTGGCAGAGACAGCAAAGAATGGATCTTGGAATAGCTGGCTGTTTAACCTTCTATGTACGTCGAGGTGTATGATGTATGAAAAGATATAGCATTTGGTTCACTTGTTGGCATGCGTGCTGAATCCCTCTTAATAGTACGACATACCTAACTCAAATTCGAAATATAAAATGAATTAAAGTCCTTTGAGCTTGTTGCCATGCACTTTTGTAATTGGAGGAGTTCGCCAACCTGTTCATCAACCTCCTTATGTTTAACCTGCTTGTCATACTTGAAGAGTCTCATTAGTCCTCTAATTATGTTGTCATGTCACGAAAACCCACTTAGGGCTTGATTGCACTTTCAATCTCCCCCTTTTTGATGATTGATGACAACACATTTAGAGCTTACAAAAGTGAAGAAATAATCTGAGTCAATGCAAGTCATGGGTGTAGGAGCTCCCCCTAAAATGTGAATGGGAATTTGAATTTCCAAATTGGCATAAAAAATCAAAATTCACACATTGGAGTAAAATAGGGCTCCCCCTACATCCATGGCTATTGTGGGGTGCTAAAACAAGGTGTCACAGGAATATACGTGATCAAACAAACCTGTCTCAAAACTGATCAGAGTGCTTGCTGTCAGAGCAGCCCGGCACTGCCGGCCTGACTGCAGACAGCAAGCCTGCGGAAGCACAAGTACGACCACATAACATAATATAAAGGTAAACTAAATACACATAGAGACAAGCATGATATATATGAGAGAGTACATGTCCACAAATAACACAGATCAAGTACTAAAGTGGCAATATTACAATAAAATAGGTTTTGAAGTAACTCTCTCATCTCACAAGCTAAAACAAACTAAGATAACTGCTGCTGTTCCTCCATGCATCCATGACCGTCGAAGATTGTTGTAACCCCTTCACTTAGTAATTCTCCCCCTTTGGCAACAAGTCACCAAAACGAAGAGAACACTTAGCAAACATAATACAAACTAGTCGCTATCCTCATCCATATGGTCATCAACATCTGAGTCATCATCATCAGGAGAGCCGGTGAAGTGAACACTAGGAGCTGCAGCACGTGTGCTGCGTCTCTGAGGCTGCTGCTCCTGAATCTCCTCTTCATCATCACCATCCTCATCCTCCTCATCATCTAAGCCAAAGCTGGACTCCTCACTGAGATCTGGTGGAGGAAGAGGTGGAGAAAGTTGTCTAAGGTCCTGCTCCTGTCTGAGCTCTCTGATCTCAAGTCTGGCCTTATATGCAGTGTCATTGGCATAGAAAATGCCAGTGAATATCTTCTTCAACAACCTGTCAATCTTGCTCTTCTTCTCTCCTCTACTAGCTGCTGCCCTAGAGGACTCAGGACGATCTGTAGCTGCTGCTCTGTCCCCAGAAGAAGCTGTCTGAACTGTAGAGTGCACAATCTTCTCACATCTATAGGGCTCATGGACTGTATCCCTGGAGAACACACGTCCGGAAACCCTCTCAATGATGAACATGTGATAGGGTGCATAGGGAATGCCCTTCCTAGCATCATCAGCTGCAATGAATAACTCATTCCAAATAAAGCGAGATACTAAGAAAGCATGTATGTTTGTCTTCATTCTGAGCAAAACATTCTTGGAAGAGCCATATAGGTTGGAAGCAGAACCAACCTTAGGATAGAGCATAGTCCTGAAGAGGTTGTTAAGAATGTAGTACTTACTCCTTAACCCCTTCACCAATCCATCAGCCTTTTCAGGCTGAATATAAAGAGAGGAGATCTCATGATTCTCCAAGCTTCTCTCATTATGAAGATCATAGAAACCTATAATGAAAACCCAAGCATCCTAGCAAAAGTCACATAATCCAATCTATAATGAAAACCCTCTGTCATCCAGTGAATCACATCATTTTCCTTGTTCAGATAATATGTAGCAAAGAACTGATGGATGATTTCAGTATTCCAATCATTAGCAAAACCCATCCAATCATACATGTTCAATTGCTTGCACAAATCAACCACTAGATCAAACTCTGGATCCCTCTTGTTCTCAATATGCTCCCAATCAACATACTTCATCTTGATGATCTTGGGCTTCTTGGCATTGTAAAGCACATAGAGATAGAAATCAGAGTGGAATGTATTCCAGAACCTGTAGTCAACTCCCATATCTTTTGGCACATTATAGGGAAAGATTTCCCTTTGCTCCTGGACAATCCTATACTAATTCTGATAGTCAACTCTGGCTCTAGCATGAGTGTCCTGTGGTGCCCTGACAAACACCTCCTCATTATGCCCAATAATATAAGATCCATCAAATAACTCGAGGTGTGGAGGTGTCTAGGGGCAACCACCCTCAATGAGAGTCCTCCCAGCCATCTGCAGCTCACTCTCCTGCCTAATCCTCTGTCTGGGATTTAGGCCATCATCAACACCACCTCTACCTCCTCTGACAGCACGGGCCTTTGTCCTTGGCCCCTTACCCTTCGCACCACTCGGTCCATCGACATCCATCTATGCATTAAAAGAGAAAAGGTTAAGTTGCTGCACTTAGGATAGTGACTGGAAACTCTGGTGGAAAGATTAAACCAAAACCAAGAGTCAATAGTTGATGTGAGAAGCAATAGCAGCAGTGCTGTAGCACAGTGCCCAGCACTGCCGGCCTCTGGCCCGGCACTACCGCGCAAGTGTAGACAACACCTTGTGTTGCTTTTCCAATCCACCATGGAATCTTTGTTTTGACTCAATCTAACTACTAGAATTGCATCATCATACATAATACAACTACTACCAACCTAAATCCCATCTCAAAATCCATACATTGCATAGATCAATCCAACCTAGGGTTTCAAGTTATTACCTTTGAAAGAGAGGGGTGAGGAAGAAGAAGGTCGGGCTTGAATGAAGCTTGATGCAGGGAGGAAGATCCTCCACACCTCCTCCAATGGCAGCACCTCCGAAGGGCAGCACCGCCGGGAAGAAGGGATGGACCTTTGGGCTCCCTAGGTCTCCTTTGGGAAGAGAGAGAAGGGGGAGAGGTCTGCTAGATGAAGAAAACGACTTGGGATGGAGTCCCCTCGGGCCTGGGTGAGGAAATAAAGAGGGGCCCAAGAGTTTAGACTTGAACCCGACTGCTCGGTGCAGTCAAGTCGCGGCACTGCCGCGGCTATGCCCAACACTGCCACACACCCCGGCACTACCGTGCTAGGGGCTGCCGGACTGCCTGGGCAGTGAGGAGTTATGCCACCTTCATACTATATACTGATGCAATTGTAGACACATACTCCTTGTCATATGCTGGTCAGTAAGCAAATCATCAATACATACTATGACCAACACATTCAAGTTTCTTTTCAAAATTGGTTTTGAAACACATAATTGAAATTTTCAAAGTTTTGCCTATGTCGCTAGGTGATCAAACAGATGTGTGCTATAGTTCAAACCATGTTACGAGAGTCAAGTATATTCAGCTCACTACGCAAAGCACAAAACCTTGTCTCATCGAGAGGCTTAGTGAAGATATCGGCTAGTTGCTTTTCGGTGCTCACATGGCGAATTGCGATATCTCCTTTTAATTCGTGGTCTCTCAAGAAGTGATGACGAATGTCTATGTGTTTTGTTCTAGAGTGACTAACTGGGTTATTTGCGAGTTTGATGGCACTCTCGTTATCACACAAGAGAGGTATCTTGGTGAATTGACATCCGAAATCTTTTAAGGTTTGCCTCATCCAAAGTAGTTGAGCACAACATGCGCCGGCTGCAACATACTCGACCTCGGCGGTGGAAAGGGCTACACAATTTTTTTTTAGAACTCCAAGACACTAGGGACCGTCCAAGGAATTGACACGTCCCCGAAGTGCTTTTTCGGTCTACCTTGCAACCGGCGTAATCGGAATCCGAATACCCAAGTAGATCGAACTTAGAGCCCTTAGGATACCATAAGCCAAGGTTAGGAGTGAAAACTAGATATCTCAAAATTCTCTTAACGGCCACTAAGTGGCACTCTTTTGGGTTAGCTTGAAATCTAGCACACATGCACACGCTAAGCATTATGTCCGGCCTAGATGCACATAAGTAAAGGAGAGAGCCGATCATGGAGTGATATACCTTAATGTCCACGGATTTCCTCCTTCATCAAGATCAAGATGTCCATTGGTTGGCATGGGAGTCTTGATTGACTTTGCATTCACCATGTCAAACTTTTGCAACATATCATGGGTGTACTTGGTTTGGCATACGAAAGTCCCTTCCTTAAGTTGCTTGATTTGAAAACCGAGGAAGAACTTTAGCTCACCCATCATAGACATCTCAAATCTCTTAGTCATGATCCTACTAAACTCATCACAAAAGGATTGGTTAGTACTACCAAATATTATGTCATCGACATATATTTGGCACACAAAGATATCATTATTGACTTTATGAGTGAAGAGAGTAGGATCCGCTTTGCCTATTTCAAAGCCTCGTTTCAGCAAGAATTCCTTAAGGCATTCATACCATGCTCTTGGTGCTTGCTTAAGCCCATAGAGCGCCTTATGGAGCTTGAAGACAAGATGTGGAAATTTGGGATCTTCAAATCCCGGTGACTGCTCAACATACACCAACTCTTGGATAGGGCCGTTGAGGAATGCAGTCTTGACATCCATTTGATATAGCTTGAAATCATGGTGGGCAGCATAGGCTAGAAGCATTCGAATTGCTTCAAGTCTAGCCACCGGTGCATAAGTCTCTTCAAAGTCTAAGCCTTCTACTTGAGTGAAACCTTGAGCAACCAGTCTTGCCTTGTTCCTTGTCACCACACCTTGCTCATGTTGCTTGTTGCGAAAGACCCACTTGGTTCCAATGACATTGGTATTTGGTCTTTCCACCAAGGACCAAACTTTGTTTCGCTCAAAGTTGTTGAGCTCTTCTTGCATAGCCATCACCCAATCCGGATCATATAGAGCTTGCTCAACCTTGAGAGGTTCCAAAGAGGAGACAAAAGAGTAAAATTGACAAAATTTTGCCAAATGTGAACGAGTAGTTACCCCCTTTCGAAGACTCCCAAGTATGTTATCAACGGGATGATCTCTTTGAATTGTTTGCCTCAATCTTGGGTATTCTATGGCTTCTTGTTGGTCTGCTTGGTCATCATACTCATGGTCTTCAAATATTGGTTGTTGGTTCATTGGGCTTGCTGGTGAGCTTGCTGCTGCCTGTCTGTTGGGTACGGCAGTGCCGACCTCTGGTCCAGCAGTGCCGGGTACTGGCATAGATGCCTGACCAGGGAGCACTACTGCCCCATCTTCTTCAATTCTTGGAGCAGTAGCTTCTGCACCTTGAGGTTCCACTTCTATGACCTGGACTTCTTGTGGTCTAATGTCACCATTGGCCATGTTCTTGATTGCTTCACATGGTGGTTCCTCATTACCTACAACAACTTGATTAATTTGCTCTACTTGAGAGCCATTAGATTCATCAAATGTCACATCTATCGCGCTTTCAATTTTCCCTAAGGTCTTGTTGAATACGCGATAAGCATGCTCATTTGATCCATAACCAAGAAGAAAACCTTCATGAACATTAGGTGCAAACTTAGAGGTTTTGGGTTTCTTGTTAAGTATGAAACACTTGCATCCAAAAACTCTAAAGTATGACACCTTTGGTTTGTTACCGGTTAACAACTCATATGAAGTCTTCTTTAAGATCTTGTGTAGATAGAGCCGGTTGATAGCATGGCAAGCGGTGTTCACAGCTTCGGCCCAAAAGATATCTGAAGTCTTGTACTCATCTAGCATTGTCCTTGCCATATCAATGAGTGTCTGGTTCTTCCTCTCTACCACACCATTTTGTTGAGGGGTGTATGGAACTGAAAACTCATGCTTGATGCCCTCATCATCAAGAAACTCCTCCACTTGAGTATTCTTGAATTTGGTTCCATTGTCACTATGAACTTTCTTGATTTGGAAACCGAATTCTCTTTGTGCTCTTCTAATGAAGGTTTTCACCTTATCTTGCACTTGTGCCTTATCATACATGAAAAACACCCAAGTGAAACAAGTAAAGTCATCATCAATAACTAACCATGTTTGTTACCACCAATGCTTATGCAGGCCACCGGTCCAAAGAGATCCATATGAATTAGCTCCAATGGTTGCTTGGTGGAGACGATGCTCTTTGATGGGTGAGGTGCACCTACTTGCTTTCCGGCTTGGCAAGCACTACAAATTCTATCTTTCTCAAAATGAACATTTGTTAGTCCAAGAATTTGTTCATCTTTTAGGAGTTTGGCCAAGTTCCTCATCCCAACATGAGCTAGTCGGCGATGCCATAACCAACCCATGCTAGATTTTGCCACTAAACAAGTCTCAAGATTAGCCTTACTTTTGTTGAAATCAACTAGGTAAAGCTTGCACTTCAAACGACCCGTAAAGACAATAGAGGAATCCTACCTCTTAAAGACTTCCACACCCTTATCCGTAAAGAGACAATTGTAGCCCATCTCACACAATTGAGAAACAGACAACAAGTTGTAACTTAACAAATTCGCATGTAAAACATTTGAGATAGAATGTTCAAGAGTAATAGCAACTTTACCAAGACCAATCACTTCCCCTTTGGAGTTGTCACCGAAGATGATATTCTCACTTGCATTTTAAGTTGAGGAATATAATGAGAACATACTCTTCTCTCCAGCTATATGATTTGTACATCCACTATCAAGCACCCAACTTGATCCACCGGAGGAGTATGCCTACAAAATAATTTAGTTCCTAGATTTAGGTCCCCAATCAATTTTGGGGCCTTGCATGTTAGTAACCACAATTTTTAGAACCCAAATATTCATGCTTCTCTTATCATGTTTCTCATCACCCACAAATTCTGCAATGACTTTACCAGGGTCATTGCATTTCAACATATAGCATGAAGATAGATTTCCTTGGGGTGACCTTGCCTTTGGTTGGTATGCAAACTTGTTTTTGGCCACTCAGATTGAGTCCTTGGGTTTCTGAGAAACCTGTTTTTGCTTGGGCACTCTCTTGGCATGGACTTTAGCTTAATCAGGTGAAGCAATGGTAGCCTTCCCTTTAGTGGGGCGTGGCACTGCCGGCCTGAGGTCTGGCAATGCTACAGTCTGTGCAGGCTTATCTGCACCAATGCTTCCCTTCTTCTCAAACCTGACACACTCAATGCCTTTCACTGTTTTTCTTCCATTGGTTTTACCTACTTGAGTGTGTCCAAGCCCATCTGAAAGGTCCTAGATGGCTAGAGGGGGGTGAATAGCCTAATAAAAATTCTACAAAACACTAGAGCAAAGGTTAGATTAACACTTAAGCGAAGCTTTTTGCTCTAGCTCTACTAGGGGTGCAAAGCCACCTATCCAAGCAATTCTAGATAGCTAAGTGCCTAACAAGCAATAGCAAGAACCTAAGGCACTCAACTCTAACTAGGGAAAACTACTAACAAACTAAACTAACAACCTAGCAAGAGAGCTAACTAAGCAAGGTATGAAAGAATGTAAATGCTAGGAAGAGGGTGATTGTTATACTGATGCCTTGTGATGAATGAATACCAATATGAAGAACCAATCACAATATGAATACCAAGAGTAGCCAGGAGACAAGATTGACACACGATTTTTCTCCCGCGGTTCACTTGGTTGCCATCAAGCTAGTCCCTGTTGTGTCGACTACTCAAATGGTGATTCGGTGGCTAATAGGCGTTTCACAAGCCTAGCCCACTACCCGGGCGCCACAAGAATCCACCCAAATGAGAGTAACTCAATGACACAAGCAATCCACTAGAGTTACCCTTTGGCGCTCCGTCGAGGTGGGTACAAGCCCTCTCGCAATAGATGAAGCCGGCCACGAACAATCACCAACACGTGCTGAAGCTTCTCCACAGTCGCCAAGCCGTCTAGGTGTTGGCAAACACCAAGAATAACAAGAAATCTCGCAGCGATGACGATGACCAAGTGCCACTAAGATGCAATGCAATGATCAAAGCAGTTGGTTCACTCAAACTCTCATGAATTAGCAAGCAAAGCAAAGAGAGATGAGTTGGGGGCCTTCTCAAGCAAGCACAAGTATGTCAAATGAATGGGAGGTGCAAGAGTGAGCCCTAGGAGCCGACCAAAACACTTATATAGCCTTCCAAACCGAGCTAGCTGTTTTCTCCTCTTTCCTCTGAATTCTGCGTGACTTCGGACGCTCTTTGTATGGGGTCCGGACCATAGGCTGCGCGTCCGGATCCTCCTCCATTTCGAATTCTACCGTTGGCGCCCTTTCTGGTGCTGACGTGTTACCTCCGGACGCACTGAACAGTAGCGTCCGGAGTCCCTGTCTCTTGCGTCCGGACCCTATGCAGAGCCGGTCCAGAGAGCGCAAAAGCTCCGGACGCACGTACAGAGTCGTGCGTCCGGACAACACCTTGCGTCCGGACCTTATGCAGAGAGGTTCCAGAGCGCTCCAAAACACCAGACGCTTGTCCGGAGCCACCGTCCGGTTCACAATCAGCGTCCGGACCTCTTGTCCACAGAAGAGCCAGAGCTAGGGTCTGTCACCGGACGCCAGGCAATGGTCCGGACCCTGCAAGCCGAGCGTCCGGACCTCTGTCCAAAGCTCTGTCTCGTGTCCAATTGAGTTGCTCCTTCTTGTCCAAGTCTTCATATGCTAACACCTTGTGATCCAAGCCTTGTGCTCCTATGTTAGCCTTCATATTGAATTATCCTGGATTTGTTTTATATTTTAGCATCACTTAGGTTCATTTTAAATGTATGCAATGCAAACCTAGTGGCACATGATAACCGCAATGAAAACAAGTTTTCCCTTCTTGATAGTACGACTATCTATCCTAAATGTGATCACACTCTCTATAGTGTCTTTATCACTAAACCAAAAATGGCCCTATGATATACCTTTGCCTTGAGCCCATTTTTGTTTTTCTCTTTCTTCTTTTCCTTGTCCATGGACTACTTGATCCATCATGATCCGTCATCTAGCTCCACTTGTCAACTTGGATCACCCTATCTTGAACATACACTTAGCAATAGGGTTAGTCCATAGGTTTCATCAATTAACCAAAACTAAACTTGGGCTTTTAATCTCCGCCTTTTTGGTAATTGATGACAACCTTTCACAAAAGAATATATATAATGAAAATTCCAACTTTTGTAGTATTGGCTCCCCCTACATATGTGGTATATGAGTTTGGTTCATTTTGATCACATATGTATGGATAAGAATTGTGGGAGAGTGAATGCTACCAAATGATGCTAAGGTATAAGAGAATGGACCTTTGAAGCGTGATACCGATCGGAGTGCCATATTATACCATCCTTAGCACCATGAATGCCTAGAAACCACTTGAGAGCACTTTGAGAGAACTAGATACCACTAGAAAATATATGAACCTAAGCATGCTAGTTCTTCAAGCACCAAGTCAAATTAAGTTTCTAGCATTCACCACACAAGCATGTCATGAATATAAGTACATATGCAAGCAAGCACTTATGAATGCACAAAGATATGCAACAACTTGATTCATAGGGTTGCTCCCCCTACTTGTGTCCTTTCATTTTTCAAAAATTTAAATATTTCAATATTTCTTTGTGGTACTTACTTTACTTACTTCTCCCCCTTTGTCATCTATTATCATAAAAGATGTGCTCAAAGTGTCGATTATTGGAGAGAAGCTTAGATGTGGTTCAATCTAGATTACTTGCCCCAAATATTTAACTCGGTTTAAACCATGGACAAGCTTGTTCACACATCCTAGAATGGTTATCTTGCCCATGTTGAGCTAAACATTTGAAGTTCATACTCTAGATCAAACACTAGGATTGCAAGCCTACAAACATGACATATGCTACCACTAGATCATATCAAGCATAGAAGCAATAGTGGTACCATATAAGCATCAAAGCATTTGATTTTCATGAATGAGCCTAATGAATTGATGTCTAAATGCACTAACAAGTCTTAATAGAGGATGAATGACATGTCAATCAACTTTTACCTTTCTTTGCTCGAAGGAGAGGCATGTCATATATATGAGGGTGCATCAACACATGTTTGAGTAATCAAGAATGTTCAATTCATTCCTTAGCTTGCAAAATCTCTTCTCATCAAGTGTCTTTGTGAATATGTCGGCAAGTTGATCATCGGTGCCAACACTTGTGATCTTGATATCACCCTTTTGTTGATGGTCCCTTATGAAGTTGTGTCCTATGTCAATGTGCTTGGTTCTTGAATGTTGGACCGGATTGTTGGTTAGCTTCACCGCACTTTCATTGTCACATAGCAATGGCACTTGCTTGAATTTGATTCCAAAATCATCCAAAGTTGCTTTCATCCAAAGCAATTGAGCACAACAACTACCCGCACTTATGTATTCAGCTTCGGCGGTAGAGAGTGCAACACTATTTTGCTTCTTTGATGACCAAGATACAAGTCACATGCCTAGAATTTGACATGTGCCCGATGTGCTCTTTCTATCAACCTTGCATCCCGCATAGTCGGAGTCCAAATATCCAACTAGCTCAAAGTTAGACCCCTTGGGATACCACAATCCAACATCTTGTGTATGCTTTAAATACCTCAATATTCTCTTTGTAGCCTTCAAGTGACTTTCTCTTGTAGAGGCTTGGAATCTTGCACACATACATACACCAAACATGACATCCGACCTTGAAGCGGTCACATAGAGTAGGCTTCCAATCATAGACCAATACAACTTTTGATCCACCATGTTGCCACTAGCATCACTATCCAAGTGTCCATTAGTGCCCATTAGAGTGCTAATGCCTTTTGATTCTTCTAGTCCAAACTTCTTCATCATGTCCTTGATGTACTTGCCTTGACTCACAAAGGTTCCATTCTTCAATTGCTTGATTTGAAGTCTAAGGAAGTAGCTAAGTTCACCAGTCATTGACATTTCAAACTCATTTGCCATCATCTTGCCAAACTCTTCACAAAAGTCTTGATTGGTTGAACCAAATATGATGTCATCTACATAGATTTGGAGCACAAATAGATCCTTGCCAAGCTTCTTGGTGAAGAGAGTAGTATCAACCTTCCCCATGATGAACCCTTTGGATAAGAGGAAATCCCTCAATCTTTCATACCATGCTCTAGGTGCTTGCTTCAAGACATATAAAGCCTTTCTCAACTTGTACACATGGTTGGGCTTCTTGTCATCTTCAAAACCAGGAGGTTGCTCAACGTATACTAGCTCATTGATGTATCCATTCAAGAAAACACTCTTCACATCCATTTGGTATAGCTTGATGTTATGTGCACATGCATAGGCCAATAGGATTCTTATTGCCTCTAATCTTGCAACCGGTGCATAAGTTTCTCCAAAGTCAAGACCTTCAACTTGAGTGTAACCTTGAGCTACCAATCTTGCTTTGTTTCTCACAACTATACCATCTTGATCTTGTTTGTTTCTAAATACCCATCTTGTGCCAATCACATTGTAGTTCTTGGGTCTCTCAACTAGCTCCCAAACTTGATTTCTTGTGAAATTGTTGAGCTCTTCATGCATTGCATTGACCCAATCAACATCTTGTAAGCCCTCTTCAATCTTTGTGGGCTCTATGGATGATACAAATGAATAGTGTTCACAAAAGGATGTCAATCTTGATCTTGTTTGAACACCACTTGTAATATCACCAACTATTTGATCAATGGGGTGATCTCATGAAATGTTGGTTGGTTGGAGGATAGTGACTTGATTTCTTGAGCTTGGTTGAGATGAACTAGCAACTTGTTGATCTTGTATTTGAGAACCACTAGCTTGCACATTTGGTGAGTTGAGTACTTGATCTTTATCATCTTCAATGTCAATCACTTGTCTTGGCCGAATATCAACAATATCCATGTTCTTCATAGCCTTTGATAATTGAGGACCCCTCACATCTTCTAGATTCTCATTTTCAACTTGAGAGCCATTGGTTTCATCAAATTCAACATCATGAACTTCCTCAAGTATACCACTAGCTGAATTCCATACTCTATAGGCTTTGCTTGTGGTTGAGTAACCAAGCAAGAACCCTTCATCACATTTCTTGTCAAACTTCCCAAACCTTGTGCCTTTCTTCAAGATATAGAATTTGCAACCAAACACTCTAAAGTATGCAATGTTGGGTTTTCTTCCATTCAATAGCTCATATGGTGTCTTCTCCATCAATGGATGAGAATACAACCAGTTGCTAGAGTAGCAAGCGGTGTTGATAGCTTCGGCCCAAAAGGAGTGACTCACATTGTACTCACTAAGCATAGACCTTGCCATATCAATCAATGTTCTATTCTTCCTCTCAACAAGGCCATTTGATTGTGGAGTGTACTTGGCTGAGAATTGATGTTTGATTTCAAGCTCATCACAAAGCTCTTCAATTCTTATATTATTGAATTCACTTCCATTGTCACTTCTTAATTTCTTGATGGTGGTCTCAAACTCATTATGACATCTCTTGACAAAAGATTTGAATGTGGCAAAAGTATCACTCTTGTCATTGAGAAAGAATACCCATGTATATCTTGTAAGATCATCAACTATCACAAAGCCATACTTGTTGCCTCCAATACTTGTGTATGTTGTTGGTCCAAATAAGTCCATGTGCAACAACTCAAATGCTCTACTAGTGCTCATCATTCTCTTCTTGGGATGGGTGTTACCAACTTGTTTGCCGGCTTTACAAGAGCTACAAAGTTTGTCCTTCTCAAATACAACATCTTTCAAGCCTCTAACTAAGTCATGCTTGATCAATCTATTCAATTGCTTCATGCCAACATAAGCAAGCCTTCTATGCCATAACCAACACATACTTGATTTAGTGAGCAAGCAAGTTGACAATTGAGCTTCACTAGCATTGAAATCAACTAGATAGAGGTTCTCATATCTAAAGCCTTTGAAGATCAAGTTTGATCCATCTATACTAATGATCTCAACATCATCTATCCCAAATATGCATTTGAATCCAAGATCACACAATTGAGCCATGGATAGCAAATTGAAGTTCAAGCTCTCAACTAGCAAGACATTTGATATGCTCAAGTAATTGGATATTGCAATCTTACCAAGCCCCTTGACCTTGCCCTTGCCATTATAACCAAAAGTATTACTATCAATGCCATCATTGGTGTTGGAGTTGATTGATTTGAACATTCTAGAATCCCCGGTCATGTGTTGAGTGCACCCACTATCAAGCACCCAATGCCTTCCTCCGGCTTTGTAATTGACCTATAAAGCAAATTAGTTCTTCTTAGGTACCCACACTTGTTTGGATCCTCCAAAGTTAGTGACCAAGGACTTTGGCACCCAAATTGCCTTCTTCTTTGGGCCAACAATGGGTGTGCCAACATACTTAGCCATGACACCATCTCTTCCTTTGGTAAGCATATAACATGAATCAAAATGAATGGAGGTGGATTTAGCAAACTTGGTTTGGCTCATGTTAAGTTTGCAATATTGGTCAACATGCCCCACTTGCTTGCAACTATTACAATACCAACCATTGCTTCTCACAAAGCTAGGCTTAGGAGTCACAAAGGCCGACTTGCCCTTCTTGGGGGTATAGCCCAATCCCTCTTTGCAAAGGGAGAATCTTTGGCTACCCAAGCACTTTAGCAAGCGGGCATCTCACCCATATGCCTTACCCAAAGCATGAGTGAGTTCATTAACATCATGTTTCAATTTTTCATTTTCTCTCACTAGTATAGAATCAACCTTTGAGCTCTCACTAGTGGATGTGCATGTGGAAGTGCTAGTGTCGGTTGGTGCAACAATGATAGGAGTGAAAAATGATTCATCTAGAATATCACAAGATACTCCAATATCACATGATGGAACAACCTTATCCTTGTTTTGTTCAAGGAGGGAGGAGTGAGCCTTTTCAAGCTTGTAGTGAGTCCTCTCAAGCTTCTCATGGGCTTCCATTAGCCTCTCATAAGAGCCATTGAGCTCATCAAAGGATTGTTCAAGAGCCTTAATCTTCTTGTTCAATTCTTTGCACTCCTTCCTCTTTGTCAAGAAGCAAGCATAAGTTTGCTTCATCATGTCTACTAGTTCCTCCTTGGAGTACTCCTCATCATCACTACTACCATCATCACTATCACTATCATCATGAGATTGTACCTTAGATGGCTTATCCATGAAGCATGATGGAGTGTCGAAGATAGAAGGCTTGTTGTTAATAGCAATGCTTGCCAATGCCTTCTTCTTGGACTTCTTCTTCTCATCATCACTAGAGTCATCATTGGAAGAATCATCACTATCCCAAGTCACCATATAGGATTCACCCTTCTTCTTATTGGTGAATGATAGCTTCTTCTTCTCTTTCTTGTCATACTTTCTCTTCTTCTTCTCATCATCATCACTATGATTGGGACAATCCGCAATCATGTGATTGGTGCTCTTGCACTTGTAGCATCTCTTTACATATTCATTGCTCTTGAAGTTATCTCTTCTCTTTCTAGCACCATAGCCCTTCTTCTTCATGAATTTGCCAAACTTGCGCACGAAGAGGGCCATCATCTCATCATCAATGTCACTAGCCTCTTCATCATCACTTGATTCTTGCTTCTTTGCTTTGCCCTTGTTCTTGGATGATGATGCCTTGAATGCTAAGCTCTTCTTTTCCTTCTTTTCTTCCTTGGCCTCTTCTTCTTCACTTTCCTCATTGTATTGCTCTTCGGTCATGATTTCTCCAAGCACTTCATTGGGAGTGATCTTGTCCAAACCATCTCTCCTAATTATTTGCCTCAAGGTTTTGTATTTCTTGGGAAAACAACCAAGAAATTGGTTTGAGAAGTCCTCATCCTTGACCTTCTCACCCAAGCTCTTGAGATCATTGATGATCACTTGGAGCCTATGAAACATCTCCGGGATGGACTCATCATCTTTCATCTTGAAGTGAGATAGCTTGTCCTTGAGCATGTACAACTTGGCATTCTTCACAGTTGCGGTGCCCTCATATGTATCCTCAAGTCTCTTCCTTACTTCACTTGCCTTCTCAAGATCTTTGATTTGCTCAAACACCTTGGAATCAATGCCATTGTAGATCACATTGAGTGCCATGGTGTTGCATTGCTGGTTCTCTTGCTCTCTAGGTGTGGGAGTGACTTCATCAAGAATGACAAAGTCATGTTCGGTCACACTCCACACCTTCTCATGAATTGAGCCTAGATGCATCTTCATCTTCCTCTTGCAATAATCAAAGGATGTGCCATCAAACATTGGTGGTTTGCTTCCAACATGGTTGAATTGTACTTGAGCCATCACTAACACCGAAGGTTGTTAAGCCTTGATAATAGCAAGGACCATGGCTTTGATACCACTTGAAAGGTCCTAGATGGCTAGAGGGGGGTGAATAGCCTAATAAAAATTCTACAAAACACTAGAGCAAAGGTTAGATTAACACTTAAGCGAAGCTTTTTGCTCTAGCTCTACTAGGGGTGCAAAGCCACCTATCCAAGCAATTCTAGATAGCTAAGTGCCTAACAAGCAATAGCAAGAACCTAAGGCACTCAACTCTAACTAGGGAAAACTACTAACAAGCTAAACTAAGAACCAAACAAGAGAGCTAACTAAGAAAGGTATGAAAGAATGTAAATGCTAGGAAGAGGGTGATTGTTATACCGATGCCTTGTGATGAATGAATACCAATATGAAGAACCAATCACAATATGAATACCAAGAGTAGCCGGGAGACAAGATTGACACACGATTTTTCTCATGAGGTTCACTTGGTTGCCACCAAGCTAGTCCCCGTTGTGTCGACTACTCAAATGTTGATTCAGTGGCTAATAGGCGTTTCACAAGCCTAGCCCACTACCTGGGCGCCACAAGGATCCACCCAAATGAGAGTAACTCAATGACACAAGCAATCCACTAGAGTTACCCTTTGGCGCTCCGTCGAGGTGGGTACAAGCCCTCTCGCAATAGATGAAGCCGGCCACGAACAATCACCAACACGTGCTGAAGCTTCTCCACAGTCGCCAAGCCGTCTAGGTGTTGGCAAACACCAAGAATAACAAGAAATCTCGCAGCGATGACGATGACCAAGTGCCACTAAGATGCAATGCAATGATCAAAGCAGTTGGTTCACTCAAACTCTCATGAATTAGCAAGCAAAGCAAAGAGAGATGAGTTGGGGGCCTTCTCAAGCAAGCACAAGTATGTCAAATGAATGGGAGGTGCAAGAGTGAGCCCTAGGAGCCGACCAAAACACTTATATAGCCTTCCAAACCGAGCTAGCTGTTTTCTCCTCTTTCCTCTGAATTCTGCGTGACTTCGGACGCTCTTTGTATGGGGTCCGGACCATAGGCTGCGCGTCCGGATCCTCCTCCATTTCGAATTCTACCGTTGGCGCCCTTTCTGGTGCTGACGTGTTACCTCCGGACGCACTGAACAGTAGCGCCCGGACTCCCTGTCTCTTGCGTCCGGACCCTATGCAGAGCCGGTCTACAGAGCGCAAAAGCTCCGGACGCACGTCCAAAGTCCTGTGTCCGAACCTTATGTAGAGAGGTTCCAGAGCGCTCCAAAACACTGGACGCTTGTCCGGAGCCACCGTCCGGTTCACAATCAGCGTCCGGACCTCCTATCCAGAGAAGAGCCAGAGCTAGGGTATGTCACCAGACGCCAGGCAATGGTCCGAACCCTGCAAGCCGAGCGTCCGGACCTCTGTCCGGAGCTCTGTCTCGTGTCCAATTGAGTTGCTCCTTCTTGTCCAAGTCTTCCTATGCTAACACCTTGTGATCCAAGCCTTGTGCTCCTATGTTAGCCTTCATATTGAATTATCTTGGATTTGTTTCATATTTTAGCATCACTTAGGTTCATTTTAAATGTATGCAATGCAAACCTAGTGGCACATGATAACCGCAATCGAAACGAGTTTTCCCTTCTTGATAGTACGACTATCTATCCTAAATGTGATCACACTCTCTATGGTATCTTGACCACTAAACCAAAAATGGCCCTATGATATACCTTTGTCTTGAGCCCATTTTGTTTTTCTCTTTCTTCTTTTCCTTGTCCATGGAGTACTTGATCCATCAAGATCCATCATCTAGCTCCACTTGTCAATTTGGATCACCCTATCTTGAACATACACTTAGTGTCGGTGTCTAAAATAGCGGGGTCTAGACAGCCAACGAGTAAATTTGTAAGCGTGTCGGAGATCGGATGGTTACGCTCGGAGAACACAGGGTTTATACTAGTTCAGGCACGAACGCCCTATGTCCAGTTTGCCGTGGAGTCATGTTACCAAGCGTAGAGAGCTCGTAGAGGGGAGCTACAAGCAATGGTGAGAGAGGGAAGCTGGTTCCCAGGTCTCGTGCGTATAGGTTCTTGGTTCTGGTGAGAGCTCGCGCGAATGCGAGGGTGTGTGTGTAAATGAGTCGAGAAAACTGAGAGAGTGTCCAGAGAGAGTGGTTGGGGGTCCATTCTCCCCCATTATACGTAGGGAGAGGTGGCGGATTACAACAGAGAGAGAGAGAGAGAAAACATGGGCCCGACCGAAGCGGTTGTCTTGAGAGTGCTTTAGCTTCTGTTCGCCTACCTTGCCGGAGAAGATTGCATATGTTGGTGCGCCTCCCGGTTCCTGTTCGTCCTTCATGGAGCTGTAGCCATGCGTCTCGTGACCGGGAACACCGTTGTTCCCCGATGTGGGCATGGGCGGGGGTTGGCTGCACACGGCCAGGCACCCCCGTGTTCCGTCGTACAAGGCTAAGAGCGCCCTAACCCTGTTCAAGTGTCCGTCGGAGGCATGGCGCGAGCATGGCGAGTGTCAATCGATGGTTAGGTAGCACAGGAACCCGTACCACAGGGAATGCACAGGGTCAAGCATGGCGGCGCACGCCTCGAAGCCCCATCCCTAAGGACGAGGGGTACTGTGGACCTTTTGACTATAGTCTGGGGCACCACGGGTCGGCTGTGGCGGTGGCACCTCCGAGGGAAGATGGTATCATGGGTGATATTTCGCTAGCTAGGACAAGGCGGAGGATCCCCTGAGGGTGGGAGCGTCACGGATAACATTTCCCTGGCTCGGACGGGACGGGAGTGCCTCCGAGGGTGGGTGGCATCACAGGCGACGTCACCCTAGCTCGGACGAGGCGGATGTCCTTCCGATGGAGTGCTGCTGATCTGGTTGGTTGGAGGCGGGGGGGGCCCCGAGGGTAGTGACGTCACCCTGGCTCGGACGGGGCGGAGAGCCCTGGGGGTGATTTTGTTTTTGAGAAGTTCGATGTTTAGCGTACCCTATTCTCAGGAATCCGACAGTAGCCCCCGAGCCTACGATATAGTGATGGACTACACCAGAAGCTTCCGAGAGTGCTTATGGTATTCGGCTAAGTTTGTGGATTCTGGTGGGTGTGTGCGAGCGCACCCGCCAGGTGTAGCCCTCCGAGGCCTTAGGAGGATGATTTTTCCTCCTAAGGGCTTATCCGGTAGACTTGTATAGTGCTTGGCCCTTCGCTCTCCCCATGAGGTAGTGGGGAAGGGAGAGGTCCGCTCCGTACATCAGAGCTAGAGATTTGCTTGCACGCCAGCCCCACCACGGGGCGCACTGTTGGTCTCGTGCTGACATGCCTCGATGCGACGAGTCGGTGTTGCGCTGTGCTGCCACTCGATTGCAGAGTCGAGCGGACAGGTCAATGTCACGCGACCGCCTAAAAACCCTGACGACGCCCCTTGTCGGTCCAATGTGGGTGTGCCGTGTTTTTCTGTCAAGGTACAGTGCGGGGCGCCGTTCCCTGCCGGTCAAACCCCGAATGGCGAGCCCTGAACCTTGGGACTGTTTGGCCATTTATGGCCCCGCCGTGTCCCCTCAGAAACTGGCACTGACGCGCAGTGCGGTTTAATTGGGGGAGGCGAGTGGTGCAGCTTTTACGGGCCGGTTGCCGCGCGGGTGCCCGGCGGGCTATAAATAGGGACAGACACCTGTAGGGTAAGACGCAGAATCCTGCATCATGGCACGCCCCATCTTCTTCCCTGAGACCTCATCGGAGACACCCTCGAGCCTCCCTGGCGAGTAGCCTTTTTGAGAGCGCACCGAGATCAGAGGAAGTTCTATGTTAGGGTTGTAGGTGTCCCGTCTCGGTCAGTGGCGGAGTTCAAAGGAAGCTCCGCGAAGTGCGCAAAGCTCTCTCTTATTCTGGCCACCGGCTGGTCGAGAGGTTGTCACCCCCTGCACGCATCGCCCCTAGGGGCGGAAGGTGTGGAGTCCATCCTTTCGCCGGATGGATCCTACTCTCTCCTTTTGGGGAGCGGTGGCGTGCTATCCCTTCCCAGAGCGCAGCCGAGGATGTGTCCACTGGGAAAACCATGGAAGTTCGCCTGCATGGGCCCAGGGGTTGGCTCATCCTTGGTCGTTGGTTGATGGCGATGTCGTCGTCGGCGAGATTGGCGGACTCGGGGCTGCCAGTGCATGGCGGGCTCTGGATCCTCCGCTGGCGGTGTCCTCTATCATGGAGCAGTTGAAAAGCACCCAACCAGCTCCGGGGGAGGGAGTAGTGTCGTCACGGCCCAGGGTTTCCTGAAGACGAGGCAGCCGCTGTTCTCCCACAGCTGCAGCAGGTCGGATCAAGGCCGTCTGACGCGGTCCCGGTGACCAGGCAGGCACTCCCTGGGCCCTGCGGCTGGGTTGCCTGACCTGGATAATACAGGTGTCAGGCGGTGGTGCCCTTATCGTGGGCATCCACGTAGTATTTCTAGCTTTTGGCCCTTCGGCCAGCGATTTCCCTTCAGTCCACCTTGTAAAACATTTTTGTGTTTTTGGTGTCTGATGATTGGGCCTAGCCCCCGTGGCTCTTAGAAAGCATGTAAGCGTGTAACCCCTACAAGGATTAATATATATATATGTATGAGAAATTGAAATGTGTTTGCTTCGTGTTTACCTGGGCGAACCTCTGACGAGTGAGGCTCGGCGCGCTTCTCCCCCCCCCCATTATCCGGTTGCTTGAACCAGCGGAGGGGGTGCGGCGGCAGCCCCCGAGTCCTTACTCGATGCAAGGAACCGTCTCGGGTATGTACCGTCTTTCTTGTGCGTTCCCCGCGCATCTCTCTGCGAGAAGGGGGAATGTGAGCCGATCCATGCTATCCTCGAGGTGGACGAACCATGGATGCTCGTCGAGTTATTAACGGGCCAATCTGAGTGGGGTGATGGTTCCCGTTCGATAGGGTTCCGGCTAGTGGCCCATGTCGTGGCTCACCCCAAATCGGTTTCATCTAGTACCCGGGTCCATTCGATGGGTCCCGGGGGCCTGTTGCCTTCCTTCGAAGGAATACCATGAACCAATCATCCGTTAATACGGACTCAAATACGAGATCTGGGGATGACCTTAGCATCCGATTGCCAGGCTTATGACCGCTAGTGTGTCCATTTCCTATTCGCCCCTTGCTTTGTTGTCCTGAGTCAGCCGTTTCGAACCCCGCTGGGTCGGCCTATGTATCTCTGGAACGTAATGGGCCGTCGAGGCATCTATAGCCCTTATCCCTTTGACTTACCTGGGCCCATGGGCTATCGCCGCTGGTTGCGCCACGTGGGCGTTCCTCCGACCTCTGCGCGCGTGGGACGAGCCCGGACGAGTCGTAGGTTCTCCCGAAGTGCGCTTGCGCTCGCGCGTGTGGCGCGGTGGGCCCGGGACGGATCCTGTAATGATGATAGATACGGGGTGCGTGTATTGGAGCGAGGGAAAAGGCGGGTGGTGTCAGTTACCTGCCATCGTGCGCGCAGCCCTCAATATTCCTGGGGACAGTGGAGAGGACGTAACCGAGCGGCCGCATTTAATGCGACTCGGGTCATGGGGTCATGGCGCGGAGAGCCGAGGAGGTGCCGCTTCATCTTTCGGGCCCCTATAAATATCTACACGCCGCATCCCCCCTTCGAGAGGTCGCACTGTTTGTCTTCTTCGCCTCCCAACCTCGCTCACATCGCCTCCATTCGCATCTAGGGTTTGCGTCGCCGCGTCTCCGTCTCAACCGCGCTTTCCGCAGCGCCGCGAGCCGTTCCCCAGGTGCGTCCCTCATGGCCGGAGAACATCCGGTGAGGAGCTGGGCCCGGTGCACGCTCGAGCATGAGCGGGCGCTCGAGATGGTGGACGCGGGGCTGCTGCGCCCCGAGGTCTCCGCCGACGGACACCTAGAGTGGATAGTCCCCATAGGCGCCGACGTGCCGGACCCGCCAGAGGGGTATGTGGTCTGCTTCCTTTCGTTCCACGAGCGCGGGTTTGGTATGCCGCCATCTCGCTTCTTCCGCGGAATCCTCCACCACTACGGGATTGAGCTCCACAATCTCAATCACAACTTCGTCCTCCACCTCGCCACCCATGTCGGAGGGGATGTTGGCGACGGAGCCAGACTTCGTCTTGTGCAAGTTCTTCTTCAAGGCGACTGTGTTCCTCCTCTACTCTGGCGGCACGAGATGGGTGGCGCCAAGCAGGGGATGCGCCATCAGCCTCCGCTCGGCCAATTCGCATCTCTACATGCCGGTGCGGGCGATTTCATCAAACCGGGGATGGCACTCGCAGTGGTTCTATATCCAGAACCACCCCGAGGCTCCGCTCCTGGTTTACACGGGCCGGCGCTTTGCCGAGGAGCTCCCTAGCTGGCACTACGGCCGACCCCCCAGGAGCTCACGGGGATAGAGCCCTATCTCCGGAGCTTGGCGTGGCTCCGGGACCATGAGCTGAACTTCTCGGGGGTCGTTGCGTAGTTCCTGCAGCGCCGGGTGCTCCCACTCATGGATAGGGAGCGCTGGTTGCATGAGATGGTGCTCGGGGCCTCGCGCGCGTGGTGGAGCTGCTTCAGAGGGCAGTGGCGTCGCTCTCCGACGACCTCTCCCACCACGGCAATGTGAGAAGCCGTTTTGACCGTAAGTGTTGTTTGCGCTTACTTGTCGAATCCTTAACGTCGCCCTTCATGAAGATCCTGATGGCGACGAGTGTTGAGAAGTCTGAGTTCCTCCGTCGCAAGCTCGGACGGTGGGATCTTGGGTCGTGGACATCCCCCGGGGAAACCGACATGGCCGAGGAGCTCGGAAGAGTTGGAGGAGCAGCTGAGGGCCGCGGAAACAAGGGCGGCGGATGTCCAGGCGTTGGTGCAGCGGGGCACCGCTGACCTTGAGTGGATCAGGTGAGAGCGGGACGAGGCTCGTGCCGATGCCGAGGTCGTCTGCAAGATGCTGGCGAATGTGCGCGCGGCGCGCCTGGCTGAAGCTGATCGCCTAACGGCCGGGCGCAACGCCGAGGTAGAAGCCCGACGTCGGGCTGTCTCAGCGCTAGACTCCATGGAGGAGGAGCGCAACACCATGCGGCGCCAGCGCGACATCAACCAGCGAGAGCGTGACGACGCCGTGGCTCGCCTCGAGGACCTTTCCGCCCGTGCGCGCGAATGTGGCGCCGATGCTGACTGGAGGATCCTGGCGTTCTCCACCCAGGTCAGCGAATTGACCGGGGTTGTCTTGCAGCTCCGTGCGACGGCCGACGGCTTGTCGGGGGAGAACGGAGGTGTGTTGCCTCTTTTTATTCTTTTGCCCTGGTATTTTCGCGGTCTGGTTCGGAGGTTGAAGCCCTCTCTTTGTTGCTTTAGAGCTGCAGGCTGGTGCGCAGGAGTCGCAAGCGTTGTGCGAGGCTGTGCACGGAGTGTGCGACCTCTTCGGCGTGCCGGTCGCGGGGGATGGGCCCGATTCAGCCCGAAACTGTGTTGTCCTGCTCTGGGAGCATTGCCAAGCTCGAATCCGGGAGGCGCTACGTATCGGGGTCCACCGCACGATGGCCATCGCCGCCTGCCTCTACGATGCGGTGACCCCTGCACTCGTTAGCGAAGGCTACCCGCAGGACGCCCCGGAGGATCTGCTCGACCGGATCGAAGCTGCCGCGGAGGAACCTGCTACAGTCCTGGCCACTAAACTCGAGGATGAAGTGTTCCGCCGCCGAAGGAGTGACCCTGCGTGGTCAGTAATTAGGGCCAAGGGCCCTTGTAAGAAAACTTAACTCGGCTTTTGGTACGATGTGCCCTGGAGGGCTTTGGACAAGTTTGGTTGCTCCTTAGTGAGCTCGTTTTATGTTTCTGCATTTTTTCCGTTTCGATCTACTTGCTCTACTTTTCCTGGTAAGTGGTCCGGTCTGCTCAGGTGGGTAGTCGGGTGGAAGTACTTGCCCCGGGGGGACGGAGTACTTCGCGGCCCGTTGCCGCGGCCCGGTGAGATTTTCCTTCTTGACTGGGAAAAGCGAGGTTTTCGTTCAGTGGGAAAAAGTGCGGGTTTTCGTGCAAAAAACTTTTTGGAGAGAAAAAACAGGGGGTTCCCCCTTTCCATCCCCCGAGCGAGGTGTGCTCTGGCGCGCGCCGGGAGTGCACCTTGCTGAGTGATTGGTCCGAGGGTTCCCGCATTTTTATTCCTCGAATTTTTTGCTTGAGGGTTACATGCATATGTACAACGTTATAGGTACGCTTAGATAAAAGTAGGAAAGACGACATAGCTGTGGGTGCTCTGGGCGTCCGAACTCCTCGTGCTCTAAGTGTCGACGTCCATCTTGTCTGCGGCCTCAATCGCCGCCACCAGCTCCTCGCTGCGCACCTTGGCCATGGCGTTCTCGTAGCAGTCCACCTCACACTAGTACGCCACCTTGAGGTCAAAGGTGACTGTAATGATGCTGCATGGCCACGGCATCTTGAGCTTGAGATAAGTGTAGTTGGGGACGGCCATGAACTTCGCGTAGCACGGCCTCCCCAGCACCGCGTGGTAAGTCCCACGGTAAGCCACGACCTCGAAGGTGAGGTCCTCGGTCCGGAAGTTGTCCGGCTCCCCAAACATGATAGGCAGGTCAATCTGCCCCAGGGGTACCGTTTGTCTTTCGGGGACGATTCCCTGAAAGGGAGCCCCCGAGGATCGGAGTTTTTCCCTTCGTAGTCCGAGGACCTCGAAGGCGTTGTAGTACATGATGTTGAGGCTGTTGCCCCATCCATCAGTACCTTGGTGAAGCGCACGTTCCCTATGATCGGGTCCACGACGAGTGGGTAATAACCCGGGTGGGGAATGTGGCTCAGGTGATCATCTCGCCCGAACGTGATGTTGGACTACGACCAGTCGAGGAAGACCGGTGTTGCCGGGGCGGCTGTGAAGACTTCGCGCTGCTCCCGCTTCTGCCGGCGCTTGCAACCGTAGGCCTCCGAGCCCCCGAAGATCATGAGGCACTTGTTGACGTGGGGGTAGGAGTCTTCGCGTCCCCCATCCCCATCCTGACCGTTCGGCTGCTTCGGCTGGTTGTCTTTGTTGGGGATGGCCTTGAAGTACCTGGCCATCATTTCACACTCCTAAAGGGTGTGCTTGACGGGTCCATTGTGGTACTGGCACGGCTTGGTGAGCATGTCGTCGAACTTGCCCCCCTTCTTTCCGCCCTGGGGGTGGGAAGCCTTGCGATCCGCCGCCGTGACCACGTTGTCGCCACCGCCACGTTGCGGCCTGCCCTTCTTCTTGTTCATGTTCTGGGCGCGGTTGGAGCCGCCTTCACCGGCGTCCTCCACTTCCTTGCCCTTCCCCTTGTCGGGGTGAAAGATTGAGTCGACTGCCTCTTCGCCTGAAGCGTAGCTCATGGCGATGTCGAGGAGCTGCTCGGTTGTGCGAGGGTTGCTACGGCCCAGCCGTGGACCAGCTGCATGCAGGTGGTGCCTGCGAGAAACGCCCCGACAACGTCCGTGTCGGCCGCGGTCGGGAGCTTTGTGCACTGCTGGGAGAAGCGACGGATGTAGTCCCAGAGGGACTCGTCTGTCTTCTGCCTGCAGCTGTAGAGGTCCCAAGGGTTCTCTGGGCGTGTGTAGGTGCCTTGAAAATTCCCAATGAAGGCCTGTCGTAGGGAACTCCACCCATCAATGGTGTTGGGAGGTAGATGCTCGAGCCACGTGCGGGTTGAGTCTGAAAGGTGGAGAGGCAAGTTGCGGATGATGAACTCATCGTCGTCCGCGCCACCGACCTGGCGGGCTAGGTGGTAGTCGTCAAGCCAGAGCCCGAGGTTCGTTTCCCCGGAGTACCGGACGATGTTGGCTGGCTACCGGAAACGTTGCGGGAACAGAGCACAGCGGATGCAGTGAATATAGGCCAGTGGGCCCGGTGGCTCTGGCGAGAGGGACCGATCTTCCTCACTGTCGTATCGACCACCACGGCGGACGTGGTAGCCCCTGCTCGTGCCGTCCTGTTTGGCGTGCTTGCGCACGTCGAGCGTGTCGCGCACGTCATGCTTGTCGCCTACTCGAGCATGTACCATCGGACGTCGATGTCCGTGCGGCGCGGGATCCTGGCGAACCGAGCCCTCACGGTTGTTAGGCGCCGGGTCGGCCCGTTGGCTAGGGTTGAGCCCGCATCGACGCGACGCGGAGCTCTCGGCCTGATGAGCCGCGGCGCACCCTAGAAGGGATTTGAGCTCGTCGTGAGCGAGCTTTCCCTCGGGAGTGTCTGGGACCAGGAGGTTGCGGAGTAGCATCGCTGCTGCTACGATGTTCTGACTTGCCCGCGCGAACTGCGGCGGGTCATGCTTGTCGTTGATGATGCACTGATGTACTGCTCGGGCTTCCCTTTGGGCGCAGGGCTCTTCGGGAGCCCTAGCGGCTTCACGCTCGAGCTTTTCGCACTCGAACGTCACTCGTCATTGCCCTTCCTAGAGCTTCTGCTCCATGTCGTGGAGCTCTTGAAGGTAGCACCGCTGGGCGTCAGAGGACTGCGGGTCACCCCGCGGGCTGGTGCTGGTGATCTTGCTCCGTCGATGGACGTGTGGACATCGTCACCATCCTCATCCTCGATGAGGGTGGCGTCGATGGCAGCCCCGCGCGATGGTGAGTCGCACATGAAGCACTCACGCCCGCAGCCGGTGCTGCGGTCTCTCGAATCAGATCCGAGCAGGTAATCGTTGGCATGCAAGAAACCATAGAAGGCCTCTATATCCCCCAGAACTACGAAGTCCAGGGGCTCCCAGGGGTCGACGCTGCCGTGGCTGGAGCCGGCGTAGGAGGTGGCCTCCGAACCTATGAGGAGGTCGGAGACAGACCGGAGATGATGGGACGCAAGCCCGATGCATGTCCCCTCCGCGGAGTCGGCACGGAAGCCCACGGCCACCGCCTCCGAGTAAGACGCGGCGGCATTCCGCATGCCGTGCAGTAACACCCTTGCGACGGGCGCATTGATGAGGCCGAGAGAGAGCGGTTGTCCTCCCGCGAGCTACGCCGTCACGTTGGCGAACGCGAAGTAGAGGTTGTGCAAGGACCCTGGGTCGGCTAGGGACCCATCAGGGTGTCGAGCTGGCACTCGAACTCGGGGTAGTCGGCTTGTGGGACGCCTTTCCCTGGAGCGGTTCTCCCCCCGGAAGGAGGCAGGCCAAGGTGGGCCATGGATGCCGAGATGGCGTCCACGGCTACCTCGGAGGATGCCGTAGGGCGACAGAGGACCAGATCGGCCCCTGCCCGTGGCACTGGAAGTCCAGGCTACCAAAACGAACGATGGAGCCTGGCGCGAAGTCGATGTGGCGAGAAGCCATCCGATACTCAAAAATACGGGTGACACGCAAAGTCCCCTACCTGGCGCACCAATTGTCGGTGTCTAAAATGGCGGGGTCTAGACAGCCAATGAGTAAATTTCTAAGCATGTCGGAGATTGGATGGTTACGCTCGGAGAACACAGGGTTTATACTGGTTTAGGCATGAACGCCCTACGTCTAGTTTGCCGCGAAGTTGTGTTACCGAGCGTAGAGAGCTCGTAGAGGGGAGCTACAAGTAATGGTGAGAGAGGGAAGCTGGTTCCCAGGTCTCGTGTGTATAGGTTCTTGGTTCTAGTGAGAGCTCGCGTGAATGCGAGGGTGTGTGTGTGAATGAGTCAAGAAAACTGAGAGAGTGTGTCCAGAGAGAGTGGTTGAGGGTCCATTCTCCCCCTTTATACGTAGGGAGTGGTGGAGGATTACAATAGAGAGAGAGAGAGAGAGAAAATGTGGGCCCGGCCAAAGCGGTTGTCTTGAGAGCGCTTTAGCTTCTGTTCGCCTTCCTTGTCGGAGAAGATTGCGTCTGTTGGCGCGTCGCCCAGGACCTGTTCGTCCTTGATGGAGCTGTAGCCATGCGTCTCATGATCGGGGAACACCGCTGTTCCCGATGTGGGTATGGGCGGGGGTTGGCTGCACAGGGCCAGGCACCCCCGCGTTCTGTCTTACAGGGCTAAGAGCGCCCTAACCCCTTTTCAAGTGTCTGTCAGAGGCATGGCGCGAGCATGGCGAGTGTCAATCGATGGTTAGGCAGCATAGGAACCCGTACCACAGGGAATGCACAGGGGCAAGCATGGCGGCGCACGCCTCGAAGCCCCATCCCTAAGGATGAGGGGTACTGTGGACCTTTTGACTATCGACTGGGGCGCCACAGGCCGGCTGTGGTGGTGGCGCCTCCGAGTGTAGATGTTGTCACGGGTGATATTTCGCTAGCTCGGACGAGGCGGAGGAGCCCCCGAGGGTGGGAGCGTCACGGATGACATTACCCTGGCTCGGACGGGACGAGAGTACCTCCGAGGGTGGGTGGCATCACAGGTGACGTCACCCGAGCTCGGACGAGGCGGAAGTCCTTCCGATGGAGTGCTGCTGATCTGGTTGGTTGGAGGCGGGGGGGGCCGAGGGTAGTGACATCACCCTAGCTCGGACGGGGTGGAGAGCCCCGGGGGTGATTTTGTTTTTGAGAAGTCCGGTATTTAGGGTACCCTATTCTCAGGTATCCGACACTTAGCAATAGGGTTAGTCCATAGGTTTCATCAATTAACCAAAACCAAACTTGGGCTTTTACTATCCTTGATTGATGGATGCCTTCCATCCTTGTATTGAATTTTCTTTGGCTCAACTTTGTCTTTGTCATTCTTGCTAGAAACTTAAATGACATTGTTGAGCCTTTCTATCTCTTTCTTCATGGCATCCATATTGGCAAGGTTAGTGGAGTAATCATTCAAATCAATATTATAGCATTTTCCACAACCTTGACTAGTGGATGGAGAGGAGGCATCATTTGCCTTAGTGAGATGTGAGTTGCTCTCCCAAAGAAGGTTGTATTGTCCCTCAAGCTCTTGATGCTTTTCAACCAAGCCAAAATACTTTTGCTTGAGTTCACTATACTCCTTCTTAGTGAGAGCATGAGCTTCTTGTTCCTTGGCCAAAGCCTTGGTCAAAGTGCTCACCTCACTCCTCTCTAAAACAAGAGCTTCCTCACTAGCAATGTAAAGATCCTCTTGTTTGATGAGAGTCTTTTCTCTAGATGCTAGCTCAGCCTTGGTTGCCTCTAATTCATCCATTAGGTTGGCAATGAAGATTTTGGTCTTATTATCCATGTTTTTAGTTATAGCATTGATTTCTTCATCACTAGATTCATCATCACTAGAGTAATCACTAGAATCACTACTAGAGATGTCATTAGGGGAAGGAGTTATGGGTTTCGGTTTTGGTTTTACCTTCTCACCCTTTGCCATGAGAAAAATGTGAGGGGAGCATTCATCATCATCGGACATGTTGTTGAAGAGTCTTGGTGAAGTGGATGGCTTGTGAATAGCAATGGTAGCCATTTCTTCATCTTCACTTGAAGTCTCTTTCGTTGAGTCCCACTCATGCCCAATGTGTGCTTCACCCAGATATCTCTTGCTCATCTTGTGGTCACCCTTGTCTTCTCTCTTGCCTTTGCCAAACTTGTTGTCTTTCTTCTCATTTGGGCATTCTGCAATGAAATGTTCGGTGCTACCACATTTGTAGCAAGTTCTTGATTTCTTGTTTGTGAACTCTCTTCTCATGAGCTTGTACCCATTCTTCTTTAGGCCCTTGTTGAATCTTCTCATGAATAAGGCCATATAATCTATGTTCTCGGTTTGCCCATCTTCACTTTCACTATCACTTGATGTTGGAGCTTCGGGTTCATACTTGATGGCTTTGGTTGATTGAGCTTTGCTTGATAAAGCATGCTTGTTGTTTTTGGGACAGCTAGGGGCTGGTTTCTTGCTGCTCTTGTTTGCCTTGAGAGCTACCTCCTTGATCTTCATCCCTTCTAACCTTGCTTGCATCTCACCAAGCTTCTTCCTCTCAAGAGCTTCTTCTCTTTGTAGATCAAAAGTCATAATCCTTCCAAGCACATCACTTGGTGTGAAGCACTCAAACCTCTTCTTATCTCTTATCAATGTCACCACAATCTCATTTCTTGGAGAGTAGGCCTCTAGCATAATCTTGACGACCTTGTGATCATTGACCTCTTCACCACCAAGGCCTCTAATCTTTCCAACTATAGTCATCAATCTATCAAACATTTCTTGTGGCCCTTCACCTTCATTGATCACAAACCGGTTGAGCTTGGCCATCAGTAGATCAATCTTGGACTGCCTTACTTTACTCATACCCTCATGTGCAAGGTGCAAGGTGTCCCATATTTTCTTGGCAACCTCCAAGCCCATCACCTCGTTGTACTCATCACCATCCAATGCACTCAGCAACACACTAGTTGCTTGTGCATTGAGTTGTATGCAGCGAAGCTCGGTGGTGGTGGAGCTTGTAGGATCCACCGGAGGCTCACATCCTCTATGGACAATCTCCCAAGCACCGGGGTGAAGACCTACAAGATAAGCTTTCATCAAGTGTTTCCACTTGGCAAAGTTGGTCCCATCGAAATGAGGCAACTTGCCCGTAGGAACATGAAAAAGAGGTTTATGCTCATGGTTAGAAATAGATGAATAGTTGAAGGATACGGTGGAGTATTTCTTGCTGCCCTCATCCTTCTTTTTCTTCTCATCCTTCTTCACAACCTTGGAGGCTTGGTATGATGCATCATCATCACCATCGGAGCTACTAGAATCAACCTCCACTTGAGAGGCTTGATCTTTGCTCTTCTTTAGCTCCTCCTCCTTAGCCTTGAGCTCTTTCTTCAATCTTATCACTTCTTTTCTATGGAGCTTTTTGGCAAGCTTCATGCTCTTGGCTTCATTGATTGCTTTTTCTTCTTTTTGCAATCTTTTTTATTCTCTTCTCAATCTTCTTTCTTCTTTTCTTCTTGCTTTCTCTCCAGCGGACATGCCAGCGGTGGTCAAGTACTTGTCCGTGGCCACACTCTCATCGCTGCTGTTCGTGGAGTGCAAGTCCACATTCTTGGGGTCAACTTGCTTGACACTTCCCTCTTCGGCCATTATCTCACACGGTTAAGTGCTTAATGAGATAACCTAGCTCTGATACCACTTGTAAGGACCCGAATAGCCTAGAGTGGGGGTGAATAGGCCTATTTAAAATAAAACTTCACAGCTTCTGTCAGTCAGGCCTGGCACTGTCGGCCTTTAGCCCGGCACTGCCGAGGGTGTCCGCCACTGCTGCTCTCTGGGGCGGCAGTGCTGGTCACCTGGATAGAACCGTGCACAATTCAAAATATATAATGAGAATGAAAATTGTGCTTAAATCAAAACCTTCCTAAAGGTGTAAGGAACCTCTAGCACCACTTGAAAGTGGTAGCAACACACCCACCAAGTAGATCGGGTCCAAACCCTAGAAATCACCTTGCAAATAATATATATCAAAGTAGAGAGACAATCACAAGGAGACACAAGATTTGACCCATGGTTCAGCTCGCCACCAAGGCTTGCCTACGTCCACGTTGTTGAGGTGCGCCACACAGGGCTCAAGCTTGCCACAAAGGCTTGCTCTTTCCTCGGTCTCAAGTCAAGAGAATGAACTCTTGAGATGAGGGGAAATGTATTAGCAATATGGGGTGTTACAATCCTCCCTAGGCTGCCACACGAAGGAGGCAAGCTCAAGGGCGACGCCTAGCCAGCTAGGAGCAAAGCTCCAAGAGTAACAAACTCAAACCGCCGGCCACCACGTAAACCAAATGCTTGTAGGAGTTGAAGATCCGAGGGAGAAGCTTCTTCTCAAGCTTGGAAGCTCAATCTCTCAAAGGTTGATTGGAAATCAATGGAGGAGAGAGTTGGAGCACCAAGGGAGAATGGAGAGCAAGAAGAGAGCTTCACAATTTGTTTCTACGAAATGAGAATGAGAGAATGGCATAACTAGCCGTTGGGGAGAAGTGAGGCGATAAGAAATATCCCTTCACTGTCCAACGGGCAGATCAAGTCACGGCAGTGCCGACCATAGGCGCGGCAGTGTCGGACTGCTCGGCACTGCCGGCCTGAAGCCCGGCACTGTCGGCCTGGCAGAGACAGCAAAGAATGGATCTTGGAATAGCTGGCTAGTTTGCCTTCTATGTATGTGGAGGTGTATGATGTATGAAAAGATATAGCATTTGGTTCACTTGTTGGCATACGTGTTGAATCCCTCTTAATAGTACGGCATACCTAACTCAAATTCGAAATATAAAATGAATTAAAGTCCTTTGAGCTTGTTGCCATGCACTTTTGTAATTGGAGGAGTTCGCCAACCTGTTCATCAACCTCCTTATGTTTAACCTACTTGTCATACTTGAAGAGTTTCATTAGTCCTCTAATTATGTTGTCATGTCACCAAAACCCATTTAGGGATTGATTGCACTTTCAAATACCTTGCGAGATGCTCCAACGAGGACTAGGGGGAGTGTCGACTCCTCGATACCTCGGCAAAACGTCGCCGTGTCAAGCTTTGCTTTCCCTAGCTCCTTTTATACCGCATTTACATTCCGCACTTTCTTACTTTTCATACTAGACTTGTGTAGGGTGTTCTTGCTTTGGAACTAGAATTGTGTAGGGTGTTTTAACTTTCTATGTCTTGCTACCGCTTTCTAGTTAGGACACACAATCAATAGGCACTAGGGGGTGATTGGCATTTGTTTATGATTTCATATTTGCTTTAAAAATTGAAATAAGCCTAATTCACCCCCTCTTGGACATCTTGATCCTTTCAAGACGCGAATCACGTTGAAAAAATCACTCATCACACATTGAACCACAAGGGAAAAGTGTCATATTCACTTGAACTTATCAATCTGGCTTATCAATCTGACTTATCAGCCGCAAATTTAATCGAATAGGGTGTAGTGTTTATAGCGGCGGTGGCGTCCAGAAAGTGCACCACACTTGCCACGCTTGTCACAGTTATCACGCGCTACACGACGAGCAACAAGAGCAAAATGACACTGAAAAACTATGTCATCTAAAGCTTTGACGAGAACCAAGCAACAACTTAGGTTGGTTTGGTGGTCGTAGTTTAGGTGTTCGCGTGGTGTGGCTGCAAACCAATAAGAACGAATAGCGAGCAACCCTATTTTTTGAGGGTGCCATACTACTTTATGTGTGTGCTTGATGGTGTGTGCGAGTGCGTGGAGCCATACTATTTTTTGTGTGCTCAAGATAGGCCCAACAAAATCCCAAACTACTCTGGCCTATACACACGCAGGCACAAGTTGGGCCTGTTTCTTTACAACGAAAAATGGGCTGGGCTAGGAAGATTTGACGAGGACTGTCCGGACTGGGCTTTCTAATTACGTGGTGCTTTGCGCAGTGTTTCTCAAACCAACATAGATCAAACTGAAGACCGAATTAGGACAATGATTTATGGAAATTGTGTTTTGAATCACGCGCGCCTTGCCTGTATGTTACACCTTTGTACGTCTTGCCCAATGTCCAGCTTGCATATGCCGGGCACTAAGCAAGAAGCCTTGAAAAAGAACATATTTTCTCTCAAGTATGTACGTGGAAGACTGACGTTTTGGAGTGTGTTTGGTGTAATATCCAAGCTAACTAAGTTAATTTTTGGGGCCTCCCTAAGTCTGGTAAGCTTGGGTAAAATACCCGATACCCATTGTCCAAACTCGAATTACCCGAACCCAAGGTACCCGATCCTAAAATCAGATAGTGATTTTGATTACTCGAAATTAGTTTGGATAATTCAGGTAATATCATCGGGTACCCGAACTATCCAAAGTTTTGTACATGTCTTTATATTTATCATGTATTGTTAGTTGAACACTTGAACTTATCACTTCTTGAACAAATGACTATAATATATTATTCTCTGTAAATTATTTTTGAAATTCTATATATTTTGTGCTGATATCGTTTGCCTGGCAGGCAAGTTCAGGGCAGCGTCCAAACAAGCCAGTTGGGGCAGCACGCATGTCAATTACGCAAGGCCCAAAGAATACTGGGCCGTGGCCCGCATTGCTCAAGCCCGGTCTGATGGAGCAGGCCGGAGACGTCTTGCAGTTGGAGCTGTATCCCGCTGCTGGACCGTGACCGGTCGGCCGGCTGGAAATCTCCGCCTCCGCCGGTCTGTCAGCCGAAAAGCGCGTGGCTCTTGACTACTCAACTGCCGACGACACGACCCTCTACCACCCCGGCCCGAGACCAGCCAGCGTGGTTGTTGTTCGTTGTTGGTGCCATGCGCGGGAGGCGGTGATCCGATCGATCATTTCGTTCGTCGACGCGTGGAAAGTTGGAATCCTGCACAACAAACATCCTGCGAGTGTGTGTGCGCGCGACCGACCGGGCAGACACCTATATACAGTGATGATATGAGGGTGGTCAATAGTATAAATTAATAAATACCGAAATTTAAAACGTCCGGATGCGCGCTATGTGACGGTTTTATATTTGATTTGATTTGATTCAATTTAATGCCGCGCGAAAGTGGAACTAACTAAAGCGAGCATCAGTTGGTGAGGTGTAAGTGTCTACACCAACCATCATGCATGCATCATGATGCGTACATGATGCACGAGCTGCTTCTACTGAGCAGTGAGTGCTATGGACACTTGCTATGGACACTTGGAACGACGCCTGATTTTACGTATACACACTGCCTCCATTGTATGGTTAAAATAATAGTTAGCATTTAGTAGCCATATATATACTCCAATTATACATACTATCTATCTCGTGGATTTGCACTGTCCTTTCTTATTAGGCCAGCCCATCGCTCCACTCTCGCTAGGAGCCCCACCTTTCATGTCGACGTATAATAAGGTTCACATCACTCTCACCGATGGCTTCGCACAACGTCACAAATTAAGTTCGTGTAGAAGAACCAACGCCTCGCCTGGCAAGAGATTAAAGATGGCGATGGAGCGAGTTAGGAGCGGATATCCGTAGATTTCAGATTCGCTGGTTTTGGAGCCAGTTTTTCGCCCACAGATTTTCAGATTTAGAAACACGAAATATATGTGACGTTGGGGCATATTATCATTTGTACCCACGGATCACTATTGGGGATCCAAAACAAAGCAACCCAACAACAGCCCATTAAGAACACTAAGTATATAACTCTCTCACGCACACCCACAATCCCTCTCCCTCCTATTTCATCAGCATATACCTTTGCCAGCTCAATGATGTTCAAAGTTTGGAATAGATGTTATTAATTTAGGACATGTTTGGTACAACTCACAACTGTTTTATAAAGCTGTTGTCAGTTGTTTTTTTTTGTCAAAAACCTCTTTTCAAAATAGCTTTATATGAAGGTGTTTTTTCTTGACCTCTCACAAAGATATGAAGTCAGATGAAGGGGATGAAGCTGAAAATAATAGCTTATCATAGCTCTTTCCCCCTTTCTCATATCTGTGCATAAAGTTGTTGGTGAAACTATTTTACCAAATACTTTTAAAAAAAAAATAGCTCAGCTTCACCTAAAGAGTTGCTCATGAAACTATTTTCTAAAAAACAACTTCATTAATAAAGCAGAGCTTTACCAAACAGATCTTAATGCATCCAACATCCAACAATTCCAAATGCGTTTAATTTCTCCAAAGGTCGCCTTCTCGTTGTGCCAGATAATAGTCGTATCTAGCAGTCTTCCAAAGCCCACATGCACAGATGCGCTTCCAACTTCCAATTAAGCTACTGTATATTAAATTAATGAAAAACGATTCTCTCTAGCTCTCGATCTACCCAATTCCAAAGAGTTTAGCGAAGGCGCGAGAGTACGACTGTACGAGAACAGTTTCCTTTCTATTTCTAGAAGAGCACAAGTACATGTATCTTAAATAAAATAAACTACTCTCTTTCGTATACTCCGTTCCAAATTAATTATAAAATTGACTTTGACTTTTTAAAATTTATAGCTTTTGATATGTATGTATATAGAGAGAGATACATAATAAAAACTATATATCTAAAACTGTTAAAACGTATTATAATTTAGGACAGAATAAATATATCTTGAAAAATATTTAAAAGAGAGCAATCAATCAACAACAATATTCTCAAAGAACATTCGTTGCTCCATCAGGTAACATGTGTGTGACGCTATTTGAGCGGAAATGATTAGCAAGATCATGTGCGAGCTCCTTGCTTGCCACATTTGTTAACAGAGGAGGCTAACGTACTCTGGCCACTAGTTTGTTCGGTACACACGATCTTTGACACGCAACGATCGATCTGTCACGATGCCTTTTTTTAAAAAAAAACTTTTTCCTTTTGATTATATTATTCTTTAGAATGTGTAGTGGTGTGGACTGACTGCCTTGTCCGCGAAGCACCGCCGCGCCACCGGCCGAAGCGGGGCGTGCATGTGAAGCGTGCGTGGAAGTGGAAGTGGAAGTGGAAAAGGAGCAAAAGAGCCGTGCCGTTGGCCATGCTGAAAGCAGGGACGGAATTAAGATGTGGAACGTATTTTTTAGATAAAAGATAGTTAATATCCGGTTTCATACGTAAAGTAGAATCAGACCATTATTACAGAATTGTAGCACCTAAACACACAAACTGAGTTCTTACAAGAAAACACTAAACTCAAAACAATCTGCGAAAGTTTAGACTACTAAAGACCAATCCAACTAGCAGATAACCATCCATTTGAGGCAAAAAAACTCTAATGCGGACTCTTCGAGGAGGCCTCAGACATGTACAAGTACATCCCTATGTTCCTCATAGTGCTGTAACTGCGTCCACACCCGGAGTCAGTGCGTTCCCCTGAACAATACCTGCAAGAAAGATTTGAGTCTACAATTGTCAAAAACAACTTCGTTTCTTGTAAGCCATATTGCCCAACATAATGACGATGCTGCAGTTAGTAATAATAGGTTTGGTTTGGTCCTTCCCAAATTACACCAACGATGAAAAACATCGTACATGCTTATTGATCTCGGTATCCCAAACACTATGTGCACAGCTCGCCACAAGAAATTGGCATATGCACAATTGAAAAAAGATGTTGAATGGACTTAGGTTCATGACAAAAGCAACAATCCTTATTCCCATTCCAATTTCTCCTGATGAGATTGTCTTTAGTTAAGACAACACCTTTTTTCAAATACCACATAAAATTTTTAATCTTGGTTGGTAATTTAGCATGCCAAATTTTTTGAGACACTCTAACCCCATTACTAACTAAGGCCGTGTACATTGATCTAACTAAAAAAAGACATGATGACTGTTAGGACCAAATAAACTTATCACGACCGTCCTGCAAGTTCAATATTGATAACAAAGAGATAATCATGTTCCAATTCTCCAAGTTATTGCCCACTAATGCTCTTCTAAAAGAGACATTTAATGGTGTGGTTCGAAGAATATTCGCGACAGTGTCATGATTCCTACGAACAATATTAAACAAGACCGGATACTTTAACTTAAGAGGTTCATTGCCAAGCAATTTATCTTCCCAAAATCTAATTTGAGAGCCATCTTTTAGCTTGAAATAACCAAGACTAAGAAACTGGTCCTTTACACTCAAAAGTCCTTTCCAAAAATGTGAGTCGCTTGCTTTCACAGAGATTTCTCCAAGTGACTTGCTCCCTGAATATTTGTTTCTCAACAGATCTTGCCAAACCCCTTGTTCATTGCACAACTTAAATAACCATTTACTTAGTAAGTATTTATTTTTTATTTGTTGGTTTTGTATACCCAAACCTCCTTGATACTTTGGTTGACAAATAGTATCTCATTTTACTAATCTGTACTTTTTCTTGTGTTGATCATTTTGCCAAAGAAATCTTGACCTAAAAAAATCCATTTTTTGCAGCACTCCCTTAGGTACTTCAAAAAAAGACATCATAAACATCGGTAAACTTGACAACACCGAATTTATGAGCACTAACTGACCTCCGGACGTTAAAAGCTTACTCTTCCAACTACTCAATTTCTTCTCAAATCTATCCTCAACCATCTTCCAATCCTTATTATTAATTTTTCTAACATGCATAGGGATGCCCAGGTATCGAAAAGGGAGACTTCATGTCTTACATCCAAACAGTTGGGAGTATTCTGCTTCTTGCTCCTTGGCTTTTCCAAAGCAGAAGATTTCACTCTTATGAAAGTTGATTTTTAAGCCAGATAATTGTTCAAAAACACAAAGTAGCAACTTCATGTTTATTGCTTTATCAAAATCATGGCTCATAAAATCACTGTGTCATCCGCATATTGTAAAATGGATAAGCCATCTTGTATAAGATGTGGAATAACCCCTTCTACCTGACCTTCTTCCCTTGCTCTAGCAATAAGTATGGCCAACATGTCTACCACTCTGTTAAATAGTAGAGGAGACAGTGGATCACCTTGCCGTGGTCCTTTTTTGTTTGGAAGTAAGACCCTAAATGGTCATTTACTTTGATGTTAACATTACCTCCTTTGATGAAATTATCTATCCAATTAAACCATTTTTCTGAGAAGCCCTTCATTCTTAAAGATTGTTGTAAAAAATCTCATTTAACTTTGTCATAAGCCTTTTCAAAACCAATCTTAAAGATAATACCATCTTGTTTTTTGGTGTGAAGCTCATGTAGTGTTTCATGTAAAATAACAGACCCCTCCATGATATTTCTACCTGGTATGAAAGTTGTTTGTGTCGGACAAATAATTTTATGGGCTATACTTGTGATCCTATTTGTGGCTACCTTTGAAGGAGACATTCAATAGACATATAGGTCTGTATTGTTGAATTTGTGTCGCATCATTCTTTTTTGGTAATAGGATTATTGTTCCAAAATTGAGGCTATGGAGTGGTAACGTGCCTTGGTGGAATTCCCGATACAGAGCCATCAAATCTTCTTTTATTGTGTCCCAGAAGACCTGGTAAAATTCTGGTGGGAAACCATCTGGGCCCGGGGCCTTGTTGTGTTCCATTTGAAAAATTGCCTCCCTCACCTCTTGTTCTGAAAATTCTTGTATTAAATACTCATTTTCCAGTTCAAAGACCTGGGGTATGTCCTCTTTTTTGGACTCATCTAGCGTAACATTGGTTTGTTCTGATGGCCCAAAAAGATTCTTGTAAAAAGTTGTGATGTGCTTCTTTAATTCAGCATCACCGCAAATTATCCTATCCCCATCTACCAACTGAAAAATACGAGTTTTTCTATGTCTCCCATTAACCATCAAATGATAATACTTTGTATTTGCGTCGCCCTCTAAAAGATTTTTCACCTTTGATCTTTGGTACCATTTCAGCTCTTCTTCTCTTAGCAGTTCAGCAAGCCTCTCATTAAGCACATGTTTAAGGTCTAATTCGTGAGCTTCTAGTTGAGTTAATTCAGCCCTTTTATCCAACTCATCCAGCTTGTTTAATAATAATTTTTTTTCTTTCTTATAAGCACCACTAGTGTTTTTGGCCCAACCCCTTAAGTATTGGTGCAATCTTCTAATTTTTGCCTGCCACCTTTCAAGTAGGGTCCCAACTATATTTGTATTTTGCCAAATTTCTCTAACTATTTCACAGAAACCATCACGTAGCAACTAGCCTAATTCAAACTTGTATTGTGGATGCTGATTTGTAGATATGTCCCCTGTGTTCAGTAAGAATGGGGTGTGATCTGAGATCTCTCTAGTTAAGTCATGCACAGTGGTATGCGGAAACTTGGCCTCAAAATCAGTACAAGCCAAGACTATCTAGTTTCTCAAAAGTCTGGCATTGTAAATAATTAGCCCAATAATAAGCTACTGGCAGCTAGCTACTATGAGACATTACTTTTTTTACAGTATATGTGATCCGATGATGATACACAATGTAATGAAGAGAATGCATGCCCCGTCGCTTCCCTAAATGTCAGTTAAATCAAATTTGAAGTTACCATAAACGCCTCTTTCTTATTGATATATAAGTACATTGTTTACGTACCACATGAACCTTACTTAGGCCATATTTAGCAAAGCTCAATTTTACTAATTTAAGTTAAGCTATTTTGAAATAAGTGTTTGGTAAACAATTTTATATGATAGAACAATAAATAAAATTGACTATAATATAGAAGATGAAGCTAAGATAAGTTATTTGTTTTTGTTTCATCCAACTTATCCTTTTACGTGATGAGACAAAAAAATAGCTTCACTGAACTTTTTTAAAAAAGGTGTTTGGTATAAAACAACTCACAATAGTTTATGAAACTGTTGACACCGTTTTTCGTACGTGTCAAAACGAGTCAAGTGTGCCGATCGGCAGGTGTCGATGTTTCCTATCGGCGTCAAGGTATTATCGGTTAGGTTACCGATAGAGGAGAAGGAGGTCGTCGATGGTAAATTTAATTGAAGAGACATCCAGAGAGGAGGTTGTTTGTCGGTTTGGAATGTTGCCGATAGAAGCAGAAGAATACTGTCGATTAGGAGTGTTGCCGATAGGTGCAGGGAATATGATGACGTCAGCAAAAGACTGCCGATGGCAATAGAAGGAAGTTGCGGATTGAAGGGATCTGCCGATAGAAGGTTTCATCGTAAAGAAATAGATAAGAAAACTGGTGATTTTATATCAGCATTATTATAAGTTCGACTCTTGTACGAGTCATTTATTTCCTTAAAAATAGGTATTGTTGTTATGGTTAGGTCCGACTCTTGCGCGAGTCGTTTGTTTTCTTTTAAATAGGGATTTTCTGTTTAGGAAAGTTAGAGTCGTGGTTGTTTACAACTCCCTTCGCCGGAGTATAAATATGTACCTAGGGGTCGTGTGAAAAGATATACAATCAATCAAATACATCTATTATTTTCATCTACTTTTTCCAGCAATTCTACTTTTATCGTACTAGCTCTAGTTTATCTACGAGTTCTTATAAGTTTCGACGGGCTGCATCCACAAAATCTCCGTCAACCTTGCGAGTTCCGCGTTTTGAGCAATCTGAGCCTTGACGTCTGGGCGCATCGTCGTCGTCTCGTTCATCGTTGTTCTAGTTATCGTCCTTGTCGATTAACTGGTCAAATCGACTGGCACACCTTGGATATCGATTTCGGGTATAAACCCGAGTTGTTCGCGGATCTGACGCTTTTTGTGTCAACGCCTCTTTTGGCACACCCGGTGGGACAGATTCAATCTCATGGAGAATACTAGGATCAATCCAAGCAATGTCATCGAAATCTCCGAAGCAAATCTGAAAGATGATCAGAAGCAGGCTATGGAGCAGGCTATGGAGGAGTACAAGCAGCTGTATCTGAAATCCATCAGCCTAAACAGGAGTGGCAAAGCTGTCCAGAAACAAGATCCGTCGTTGCCACGGTAGGTCACTTTCGACGCCAATCCTGGTAAATTGCAAGACATGGTTAATTCCGCATTAAATCAAGCGTTAATTAGTCATTCTAGTATTCTATCCAATACTGTGTACAATGCGGTTATGCAATCCTTCAAGGAAGGACAGAATCCTCATTATGTTGGTCCAGCGTATCATCAACCTGGATCGGCATCTGTTACTAATCCATCGGTGGCTCAAATGACATCCCCTCAGCCTATGGGTGTTACTGCCGTTGAGGTTACACCTCCAGGATCGAGCCCTGAAAGCGTCACCAAGCTTAGTACAGATCCAATGGCGTCAGCGATGTCGGGACCCGTTACCCAGAATCATCCAGCTCCCGTCAACTGGTGGGGATACGGTATGCCTCCAAATCTATCTGTTGGTTCTAGTCTGGTCCAAGGAGATAGTTCACCATGGATGGGCTCCATGGCATCGGCAATGCAATCACAGCCGATGATGCATTATTCTATGTCTTCTCCAACTGTGCAATTACCGTTGAAAGATCTTCATGTGGTAATACCTAAGGTGCCTCTTATGCCACCATCGGCAAATCCTATGCCAATGCAACACAACGCGGCAACTGCTAGTCAGCCCATGACAGTGGTAAATCCTCAAGCTAGGGTAACAACGCATCGAGCGCCAGTTGGCTATCAGCCATCGATGAACTTCGTACCAATGACTTATAATCCTAGATGGACCAGTCAACCACCGGTTCAATAACCTGGCATGCTAATGTATCATTATGGAGGTCCAGCAAACGCTCAAAGTGGGGCATCGGTACAGCAACCGATGAATATAATGCCACATCATAATCCAGTGAGTACGCAAAGCTACCCATCGGCAAATCAGCCGATGCATAATGTTCAGATGACTGGTACTGCGCATATGCCAATTGCTCTGAGTCACTTGCCACCAAGACCTGAAGGGGTGCATCAGCCGGCTCCGCCAGTCAACGTCCAACCAATGAGTCGGCAAGAACAGGATGCATATTGGGCCAATAAGATTGCCGAAGTGATGAAGGAACAATTCGGCATCAAGCCTAAAATCGATACATATTCCTATCGAACGCCGTACCCTCCGACTTATGATTTGATTCCTTTTCCAAATCGGTACAAAGTGCCAGATTTTACTAAGTTTTCTGGCCAAGATGACACATCAACTATAGAGCACATCAACCGCTTCATTATCCAGTGCAGAGAGGCAGCTAGTAGAGATGAATTGAGGGTGAGATTATTCTCGTCGTCATTATATGGATCGACATTCACATGGTTCATTTCACTACCTCCAAATTCAGTAATCACTTGGGCCGATCTGGAGAAGCAGTTTCACAAATACTTCTTCGCTGGCGTACATGAGAAGAAGATTACGGATTTGGTTAAGTTGAGGCAGCGTAATGACGAATCGGTGGAAAGCTTCATCCAGAGGTTGCGAGACATAAAAAACAAGTGCTACAGCTTGGTGCTTGATGATCGACAATTGACAGATTTGGCCTTTCAGGGATTACTGCCGCATATCAAGGATAAATATGCGTCTCAGGAGTTTGAAAGTTTGAGCCATCTCGTGCAGAGAATTGCCGATCAGGACGTTAAAGCTTTCGAGCCTAGAAAGACTTGGAATAAGGTGTCCTTCGCTGAGCAAGAAGATTCTGAGTCAGATGAGGAGCTAAGTATCGGCGCTGCTGAATGGGTAAAAGATAAGAAGCCGGTATCCTGTCCGTTTGGCCAGAAAGAAGCTGAGAGATTCACCTTTGATATCACCAAGGCCGATATGATGTTTGATCTATTGCTTCAAGAAGGGCGGATTAAGCTGGCGCCTAACCAGGTAATTCCATCGGCCGAAGAGCTTACGAGGATTAGGTATTGCAAGTGGCACAATGCAACTTCGCACAATACCAATGATTGCAAAGTCTTTAGGTAGCAGTTGCAGTCAGAAATTGAATCTAGGCGAATTAAGTTTGAAAATTCCAAGGCCCAAAAACCGATGAAGATCGACCAGCACCCGTTTCCAAATAACATGGTGGAAGCTAGTGGAAAAACTAAAGTGCTGACATCGGAAGCTGCCAAGAAAAGTGCGTCGGTGGATCCTGAACATCAAATAGCCGCGCATGAAGTAAAAGGAAGAGGATTTGCCAATGATAGAAAAGGCAAGAGTGTTGTCGATGAAAGCAACAATGCCAGGAGATCCCAAGGCGTTTATAATTACGCATAGGCGGCCACGACAAGATTATCGGCAATCGCAGGAAGAGCGATATCGGCAGCAAGAGGAAGAAAGGCGCCAAGAGTGGCATCGGCATAAAGATCACTGGAGATGTCCCTTCTTTGTTCATTGCTGGGAGGAAGGCATTAAGCTACCCACTGTCGATAATTGCCCTGAATGCAATGGGTACTACCCTGCTGATCGGTCAGAAAAGAAACCTTGTTTTGACGATCGGGCATCAAACTATAGCAGGCCGATCAGAGAAAAGAGATCAGCGCATGATCGGCTGGGGGGCAAGCTCAGCGTACATGACAGGCTTGGCAGGCGCGTTGGTCAAGAAGAGCTTGAAGAGATGGCTAGTGCAAGAGTGCCTGATGAGGAGATATTCTCTAGGGATCCAAACGTGAGGAGTGGTGCAGATACAAGCAATGAGAAACAGTACCAGCCTGTTTGGAAGACTAGACTTCCTCAATGGTGCCCTAAGGGTCTAACAAAGACTCAGAAAAGAAGGATCCAGCGCGAATGTCAAGAAGACTTGTATCACGGTGAAAATCCTTCAAGGGAAAGATCTCCAATTAAGCAGTGGAGGCCAAAACGCAAGGATAGAGATCCATCGGCAGAAATCAACATGGTTGTTATATTGCCGATGGAATTCATGGCGCCCGCTGATGATGAGGAAGAGGCTGCTGAGATGGCACAGTTGGTGCTGGACCCGATGGCAGCTGTCTTCGAAAAGCCTGTCGATGATGAAAGGCAGCACTTGAGGGTCTTGTTTGTCAAAGGCAAAGTAGATGGGCAGCCAGTGTCAAAAATGCTGGTGGATGGCGGGGCATCAATCAATATAATGCCATACATCATGTTCAGGAAGCTTGGGAAAGGTGACCAAGACTTAGTCAAAACAAACATGAAGCTCAAAGATTTTGAAGGCAATGTGTCACCAGCTATGGGAGCAGTGTGCGTTGAGTTGACCATCGGCAGTAAAACTTTGCCGACGACGTTTTTCGTGATCAGTGGCAAGGGCACCTACAACTTGCTCTTGGGGAGGGATTGGATCCATGCTAATTGCTGCATTCCTTCCACCATGCACCAAAGCCTCATACAATGGGTTGGAGACAAGATTGAAGTCGTCCAAAGTGAAGCCCCGTCGATCGTTGCATCGGCAGAATCGGAAACCTATGAGCAAACCAGATGCATATCAGGAGAAGCTTGGGATACAGAGTTCCTCAAGATTGCCGATTATCGAATTACACCGATCCATGCAGTCGGTTCTGAAGAAGAGTATTAATGGATCAGTTCGCCGATGATGGAAAGCTGGGGCAGGGGTTCACGTTCGCCGATAATTTACTAGAAATAGATATCGGCGATGGCAGTAGGCCCCGGCCAACTTTTATTAGTGCTAAGTTAGACTCCCAATGTAAACAACAGTTGAGTGATTTATTAAAGGAATATAAAGATTGCTTTGCTTGGGATTATACAGAGATGCCTGGTCTAGACCGATCAATAGTTGAACATCGGTTACTTATTAAGTCTGGTTTCCAACCTCATCAACAGCAAGCACACCGATGCAATCCTAATGTATTGCCTGACATTAAAGCTGAAATTACAAAATTAATTGAGGTTGGATTTATTCGGCAATGTCGATATGCCGATTGGATTTCTAATGTGGTTCCTGTGTATAAGAAAAATGGAAAACTTTGTGTTTGTATTGATTTTAGGAATCTCAACAAGGCTACGCCGATGGACGGTTATCCGATGCCTGTTACCGATCTACTAGTTGATGCTGCTACTGGACATCAAATCATTAGTTTTATGGATGGTAATGCTGGATATAATCAAATATTCATGGCTCAAGAAGACATATCCAAAACCGCTTTCAGATGTTCAGGTCATGTCGGTTTGTTTGAGTGGGTCGTAATGACTTTTGGTTTGAAGAACGCCGGTGCTACGGCACGATAGTTGAAATCTATATTGATGATGTGGTGGTCAAGTCCAGAAATTTTGAAAAGCATCTTGCCGATTTGAGAAAGATTCTAGAGTGCACAAGAGAACACGGGTTGAAGATGAATCCGAATAAGTGTGCATTTGGTGTATCGGCAGGTCAATTTCTAGGGTTTATGGTACATCAAAGGGGCATCGAAATTGGCAGAAAGTCTATTGAGGCAATCAATAAGGTGGTTGCTCCCACGAACAAGACTAAATTGCAATCATTGATCGGCAAGATTAATTTTATTAGAAGGTTTATATCCAATTTGTCTGGAAAGATTAAATATTTTAGTCTGCTGTTAAAACTGAAGGTCGATCAGGAGTTTACATAGAAAGAAGAACAACAATCAGCCTTAGAAGAAATTAAGAAATATTTGGTAAATCCTCTAGTCTTAGTTCTGCCTCAACACGGGAAACCATTCAGATTGTATTTGTCTGTCGATGACAGCGTTATTGGGTCAGCTCTAATCCAAGAATTTGAAGGGAAGGAGCGTGTAATTTATTATTTAAGCAGAAGGCTGGTGGATGCTGAAACCAGATATTCGGCCGTCGAGAGGTTATGTCTATGTTTGTACTTCTCTTGCAATAAGTTAAGGCATTATTTGTTGTCGGTCGAGTGTACTGTCATATGCAAGGATGACGTGGTTAAGTACATGTTGTCGATGCTGATATTGAGTGAAAGGATCGGCAAATGGATTTTGGCATTGTTAGAGTTTGACTTGAGGTATGAATCAGCTAAGGCAGTTAAGGGTCAAGTGATGGCCGATTTTGTTACTCAGCATTGCGGTGCAGTGAACTCCATAGAGATTGCTCCTTGGACTTTGTTCTTTGATGGATCCACATGTAAGGAGGGAGCAGGTATCGACATTGTCTTAATTTCATCCCGATGACAGACGTATGAAATCTCGTTGCCGATTGTTGCTACTTCAACAAACAATCAAGCTGAGTACCGGCGTTGAAGTCTTTGGTGACTCTATGTTAGTGATCAATCAATTAATTGGGACATATGAGTGCTGAAGTGAAGTTCTAATTGCATACTATGAGAAGTGTTTGCAATTATTAAAAGAATTTAGGGAATACCGCCTTGAGCACATTCCCAGATTGCATAATGAAGAGGCTAATCAGTTGGCACAGTATGCTTCGGGATATCAGCCGATTCAAGAAGTAATGACATCGGTGATGGTTGCCGATGACTAGAGGAAAGAAATTGCCGATTACTTAAGGGATCCGTCTAGGAAGGTTTAAATGCGTCTAAGGTTTCAAGCTACCAAGTACGTGCTCCTCGATGAGGAATTGTATTATCGGACGATTGATGGAGTTTTGCTCAAGTGTCTTAATAAAGAAGAATCAAAAGAGTTGATGGGTGAAATCCATGAAGGAGTGTGTGGGGCGCATCAATCGGCGTTCAAAATGAAGTGGATGATCAGGCGGAACGGATATTACTGGCCGACAATTCTTGAGGATTGTTTTGAGTACTTCAAAGGGTGTCAAGATTGTCAGAAGTTTGGTAATGTTCAAAGGGCGCCTGCCTCGGCAATGAATCCTATAATCAAGCCTTGGCCATTTAGAGGATGGGCCATTGATCTCATCGGTCAAATTTATCCACCATCGAGTAAGAGGCATAAATTCATACTCGTTGCCACTGATTATTTCACGAAGTGGGTTGAGGCCATCCCTTTAAAGAAGGTGACATCGGCAAACATGATAGACTTTGTGAAGGAACATATTGTTTACCGATTTGGTATTCCTCAAACTATTACAACTGATCAAGGGACCATGTTCACATCGGGAGAGTTTGATGAGTTTGCTGCTGGTATGGGGTTTAAAGTATTTAACTCTTCTCCTTATTATGCTCAGGCTAATGGTTAGGCATAAGCAACTAATAAAGGGGTCATTAAGCTTATCAAGCGCAAGATTGAAGAAAACCCTAGAAGGTGGCATATCGTGTTGAATGAAGCTCTATGGTCGTATCGGATGGCGTGTCATGGTGCAACTAAAGTCTCGCCGTATCAGTTGGTTTATGGACACGATGTTGTCCTACCTTGGGAGATTAAAATTGGTTCTAGGAGGTTGTTTTCCCAGGATCAATTGACAATCGATGAATATGATACTCTTATAAGGGATGAATTGGAAGATCTAGCAAGTCATCGGCTGAGGGCTTTGACCAGTATTGAAGAGAACAAGAAAAGGGTTGCCAAATGGTATGACAAGAAGGTGAAAGCAAAAGAGTTTGCCAATGGTAATCTGGTGTGAAAACTGATTCTACCGATTGAGACTAAAAGTTCAAAGTTTGGGAAATGGTCTCCTAATTGGGAAGGTCCTTTTCGGATAAATTAGTTTGTTCGTGGCAACGCTTATATCTTGGAAACCCTCGAAGGGGTTGCATTTTCCAGAGCAATTAACGGTAAATATTTAAAAAGATATTATCCTAGTATCTAGGTGGATGCATAAAACAATACAAGTGTAAATGCCGATGGAAGAAGGATCATGCAGAACATCGGTAGAAAACGTATTGACGTTATGTTACAAGCAAAATTAGTTGTCAAGTTCGCAGTTGCCGACACAGCAAATTACAACAGAGATTGAATGGATGAGATCGCACACAGGCGAATTTGGTCCGCTTCCTCTATCTCCCTAGCGTCGTCGTCGGCAGTGCTCTCAATTGGCTTGATTTTCTTCCTCAGCAGGAGAGCCTGGAGGGCATCAGCGTCCCTCTCTTGTTGCAGAGTTTTAATGGCATCGGGGAGTTGAATCTTCTTTTGGTTGGCTATATTCAAAGCTTCATCAACTTTCTTCAGCTCTGCCAACAGTTCTTCTTTTCTTGCCGATAGACGAACGATCTCTTGTTCGAGCTCAGTGCCGGAAGCTTCTAGACGGGCGATGTCTTTGTGCTTTTCGTCCGCAGTCTGCTTGAACTTGAGCATTTTTTCTTCGAATTTTGCTTGAGTATCTCTATCGGCGATGCAGCGCGAAGCCTTTCGGTATTGTAGCTGCCGACTCTCGAGGAATGCCGCTTGGAAGAGTAATTCTTCAATATCGGCAGGCAATTGGTCTTGAATTTCCTTGAAAGCTATCCTTACTGCACTGGAGTCTTGAACCAGTTGGGACTTATTCTGTTGCAGTAGTGGTAGCAGTACCTCAAGTTTGGATTTTGCTTCTGCCGATATGACAGTTGAAGCTTGGGCGGAACTTTCTTCTTCGTCATCATTGTCTGGAAGGTTGACGACAAAGGAGAATAAGCTATTGGGGGAGTCTTGGGCCTGAAAAGAAGAAGATTAGAATTTGCCGATCACAAGTTTATAAGTTTTATGACAGTCGGTTTACCATCTTTAGATGAATTTCTCGCCTTTGACTTGGCATAGTAGCTGACGCAACCGTATCTTTAGGATCGGCAAAAGTTGCTGATGAACTTGCCTCGACAGGAGGAACGGTTGGTGCTGGTGCTGGTACTGATGCCGGTGTTGCTTTCGCTGTTATAGCTTGACTCTGCGGCGATGGTACTGTCCCCTGGTCGGCAATTTCATCCGGTGCTGATGTTGGTGCCGATGCCGATGTTGTTTCTATTGTTGCAGCTAACTCTTGCGGCGATATTGTCCTTTGGATAGGAATTTTAGCCTGTGATTGGCCAGGGATGGTTGCCAATGCTGGCTCTGGTGTTGGTATATCGCTAGGAGGTCGAAGAGATGCTGCTGGTGATGTGACTGGAGCTGATGGTTTCTTACATTTCGGTCGGGGGGCAGCACTTGAAGAAGCTTGGCGCTTCGACCCTTGCGCTTGGGGGGCATCGGTGGCACGGGTTGGAGGAGCTTGTACATTTGGAACAACTGCCGATGAATCTGTTGACTGCAAAAAGAAAACATTTGGTGCAAGCTGAGAACAAAATGAGCATTGCCGATAAGAGTTTATAATCGGTATAAATGAAATAAAGATTGTCACCGCAAAAGCTCGCGCCAAAACGGCAGCAGCGACCGATGGAGAAGCAGTAGCCCTAGTCGTTGTTGACTTGGGTTTAAGAGTGACCTTGGGCGCTTTTTGGTGCATGGAGGAGGCTATTGAAGGAGCCTTGCTGCCGATTACCGATGTAGGGTTCATCAGTCGCAGGTTGAAATATTTGCCGCTCCTGCTCTTTTTGGGGATCAAATCATTGACCTGTCGGTAGAAGATTAGTTACCGATGCATTTGAAGAGAAAAAAGATAATATCGAAAATAGACTTACCGCGTCATCAGGAACAATATGATCATAATCAATCAGATGCCGATAGTAATGTGATGATGCAGCAAATAGTTGATCTTTCCACTCTTGCCACCAGGACTTGTATGATTCAGTAATAAAGGATATCGGTGCCCAAGAGGATAAGTCAATATTTGTGACATCGGCCTGAGGAGGAAGAGTGGCAATCTTATTCCAGTCCATAGCATTGGAGATAACTTCTCTTGGCTTTATCACATTGGCATAGCTGAGTTTGATCGACAACTGACCGAACGCTAGCTGTCTTGCTGCTGCCGATGGATAATAGAACTCGTAAGATGGAGAAGTGTTTTTCCCGGTCCCGAAGATGTTGACTGGAATAGCCAGCCTTCATGATTCTTTCATTCTCTGGTATATTCCCATCGGTAAGGTTGAAAGAAAGCGGGAATCGATTGTCCTCATCAATATAAGGCCACCAAACCCGTTCTGCAGCAGGAATTCCACAGTAGAATCTCTGAAAGAACAAGCCAAATTGACTATCATTGGCATCGGTTCCTGGTAGCACTATAATGGCTTCTCCAAAATTGAATGGAGAACGGGTTGCCAATTCATCTTCAGCAAGTACATGATCTTCAGCCAAATCTCTTGGGAATTGCTGGCTAAATAGGTCAAACTGAAGACATTTGTGCATATGAGCATTTAGCCACATGTTGATGAACCACCAAGGACCTCCGAGGTTGCCGATGGGCTTGCCTAGCAGTAGTTTTCTAGATATTTGGTGCAGAAGGTGGTAAACTGAACTGAGGAGGTATCGGCCAAGGGGAAGTTCTGCTCCATCGGCTAAGAGTTTCGCTGCAGGAAGGTACATCTTGGTGGGTCCGACTGTCATTCCACAGAAAATGAAATTTTCCAACCACATGTTCGGGAAGGTGGCGTGTTCCCTCTGGCCTACCAATCCGGTTTTGTGGTATTCCTGGATGTATCCAGTCCAACCGCCGATGTTGCGGGTAGCTACTCGATGCTCAGGTTTTCTGCCGAAGAGGGTGGCATTATCGGCAGAAGAAACATCAAGACCGGTGAGCATATGCACATCAGCAAGGGTGGGGTGGCTGGTCCGTGTCTAAACAGGAAAACATTCATTGTATCGGACCAGAAGTAGGAAGCAGCGATCATCATATTCTCATTCTTGGCCATATCGGCGAGAGACAGTCTGATGCATTGGTCTAACTTGCGTTCTGCCCAATAAACTTGTTGTTTCCCAACCATCCTGAGGTACCAGTTTTTCCACCCTTTGGTGGGTTTAGGCCATGAGCGAAAGGTGTCTGTCCATAACCCTAGATTGAAACATTCAGATCTAAAAGGGATGCGGTTGGTTTCTGCGTTGATAGGCTCAGTTGGATCGGCATTCCCCATTGGGCCCAGACAACACAAATGTGGTTGATTAGTGGGGATCACTATCTTATTGTGCGTCTCCTAGGTTTAGAAAATCAGAGAAGGGAAGGGAAGAGATTAACCGCAGAAAGAAAAATGATATAGAAAGAAAAATCGCGGAATGCGAAGCGAGAAGGGAAGAGATTAACCGCAGGAACTTCGAAGTTGATCGCCATCGTATCTGGGGGGGTCCTTGCGGTGTATGCTCTGCTGGTGGAAGAAGCCGCCGGTTGTCGTCGGAGTGTTCTTCAGAGGCGCCGCCGAGTTTGGAGGTGAGAGTGAATGAAGGTATGAGCTCAGGGTGAAGAAGAATTCAGGTGGTGGTAATTTTTATAAGCCTGGTCAGGGGCATTTTGGAGTTTTATTTTCGGTGAACAGGGGTATGGAAAGGTATGGTAGTGGATTCGCGCGATGATCGAGGAATTATGAGGGTAGATTATGACTGTTGGCTGCAGTTGCGGTGTTCTGTTGGTAACTTGTATTTTTTGCGGGGGGAGGGGGGGAATCTAGGAGTTCGTGCAGGCATTTTGGAGGGAAAAGTTTACATAAGAGAAATTTCGGCGCATAAAATATCTTATACTCTGAAATTGGGGGGCATGTGTTGACACCGTTTTTCATACGTGTCAAAACGAGTCAAGTGTGCCGATCGGCAGGTGTCGATGTTCCCTATCGGCGTCAAGGTATTATCGGTTAGGTTACCAATAGAGGAGAAGGAGGTCGCCGATGGTAAATTTAATTGAAGAGACATCCAGAGAGGAGGCTGTTTGCCGGTTTGGAATGTTGGCGATAGAAGCAGAAGAATATTGCCGATTAGAAGTGTTGCCGATAGATGCAGGGGAATATGATGACGTCAGTAGAAGACTGCCGATGGCAATAGAAGGAAGTTGCGGATTGAAGGGATCTGCCGATGGAAGGTTTCATCGTAAAGAAATAGATAAGAAAACTGGTGATTTTATACCAGCATTATTATAAGTCCGACTCTTGCACGAGTCATTTATTTCCTTAAAAATAGTTATTGTTGTTATGGTTAGGTCCGACTCTTACGCGAGTCGTTTGTTTCCTTTTAAATAGGGATTTTCTGTTTAGGAAAGTTAGAGTCGTGCTTGTTTACAACTCCCTTGGTCGGAGTATAAATATGTACCTAGGGGTCGTGTGAAAAGATATACAATCAATCAAATACATCTATTATTTTCATCTATATTTTCCAGCAATTCTACTTTTATCGTACTAGCTCTAGTTTATCTACGAGTTCTTACAAGTTTTGACAGGCTGCATCTACAAGATCTTCGTCAATCTTGCGAGTTCCGCGTTTTGAGCAATCTGAGCCTTGACGTCCGGGCGCATCGCCGTCTTCTCGTTCATCGTTGTTCTAGTTATTGTCCTTCTCGATTAACTGGTCAAATCGACTGGCACACCTTGGATATCGATTTCGGGTATAAGCCCGAGGTGTTCGCGGATCTGACGCTTTTTGTGTCAACAGAAACGGTTGATAAAGTTGTGCCAAATAGGTCCTAACCATGCTACCTAAGGGCATGTTTGGTACATGTAAGCTGTTTCTTTTTGCCAAACATCAGTTTCTAAAACAACTTTGTGGGTGAAATTTTTCTTCTCTTAAAAGGATGAGTTGGGAAGAAGTTGAAAAGTAGTTTATTCCAGCTTCATCTCTTATATTATAATTATTTTAATCATTGTTCTACCATGTGAAACTGTTTTGTCATATACTTTTTTCAAAATAGCTCAACTTCAACAAGAAAGTTGCTCATGAAGCTATTTTGTTAAAAGAGTAAAATTTACCGTTGGTCTGTGAAGTTGGCCGGCATGTCATCTAGATCCCTGACCTTGTAAAGTGCTAACTGTGGTCCCTAAACTTAGCCAATAGTATCATCTAGGTCGCTGAACTTATAGGTGATCATCGTGGGTCCCTAAACTTGGTCAATTGTGTCATCTAGGTCACTAAACTTGGCTGTAAGTCTCATCTGGGTCTCAATAGGACCATCTATATAAAAAATAATTCATAATTTTTTATATGAAATCGAGTAAAGACAAACGTTATATCAAAATTATAGCCCTCAATGTGATCTACAACTTTCCAGTTGAAACTTGTTGAATTTAAACAATTTTGGAATTTTAAATTTTTAAAATTATTTTGGGACATTAAATGCCTTCAAATAAAAAAATAACTACAAAGTTGTAGATCAGATTGGTAACTATAACTTTCATATAGATCATGTCACTATCCAAGGTTGCTTGATATTTTAAATTTCAAATTTCAAAATCCGTAAACATAGAATAATATTTTGGGACTCTAAAAAGTTTTATTTCAAAAAAGTTTCTACTAGAAATTTGATCGAGGGCTTCAAATTTGATATAAAGTTTGTCTTCATTTGAGTACATATGCAAAAGTTATGAATTATTTTTATATAGATTGTGTTGTTTGGATCTAGATGAGACTTAAAAGCCAAATTTAGAAACCTAGATGATACTATCGACCAAGTTTAGAGACCCATGATGATCACTTTACAAGTTCAGGAACCTAAATGACACTATCGACCAAGTTTATGGACTCATAGGCCATAGCTAGCATTTTACAAGTTTAGGGACCTGGATAACACTGTCAGCCAACTTCAAGGACCGACAGTGAATTTTACTCTTGTTAAAAACAACTTAAATGGTGAAGCAAAGTTATCAAATGGGGCCCAAGGATTGTGTTTGGGACTGCTTCATAAACTCCACCGTAGAGTAACTCTATAAAAATCTAGAATTGTGAAGCATCCTTTTATATGTTCTCATAACTTTACCTCTTTTCTTAAACAGAGTATCTGGAGCTGAAACTGTTTAGTAAAACAAATCTAATACTAGAGGTAAATTGTTCCATATCCAAATAATCATGGACGTATATTATTTCAAATGCAAGTTTCTCGACGAAGGAACTACGTTACAATCCTTCAACTTCAACTGAGACAGCTACTCCTTACTACTACAAAGCCCAAAAGTTGAAATTACCAAAGGTTTAGACCAAATGCAAAGCAACAGTTCTAGTTTATAGGGTCTACTTTATTCCTGTGTGTGAGTCAAACTTTGTTAAATTTGATTAGGCTTATAAAAATATTAGCAATATCTATATCTCTACAAAAGTTTATTATAAAAATAAATTTAATAATTTATTTAAAGATATTAATTATGTATTATATATATTACCAATATATATATATATATATATATATATATATATATATATATATATATATATATATATATATATAGAACGCGTTTTCTATACACGCGCTGGTAATTACTCCTGCCACCCGTATGTAGTCCTCGGATGAAAACTAACGGGTGCTTTGGAGAGTGCGCGGCCCATTAGCGAAGCAAACGGGTTTGGATAGGATCCTATTGTATCTTAGGTATGGAAGAGTATGCGGAGAGCTGCTTATATACAGATCTGTTCGTATATACGTGAACATTTTTTAAAAATAATAAAAGGTGTACCTGGAGGGATAAATAAGCGGATCAATTCTTTACGGATGTATATGCTCTTTTGTGTGAATAGAGTATGGACGTATACTTCATAAGAAAAATAAGTACGCATACTTTAATAAGAAAAATAAGTATATATATATATACTTATAATCGGAGTAAGAGTATGTACTTACATCGACACGTTTGGGGATAACTTTTTGGCAGAGTATATTAGTACATACACCACGAAGCCGTATATATATTTTTAAGTATGAAATCATACATGTTTAGGAATGAGTATGAAACCATACATGTTTACAGGAAGTATGGATACATACTCGTGGCAGAGAACAACGTACAGATACATGCAAACGAGTATTATTTTATTTCAAAAGAAGTATGTCCGAAAAACAAGATATAGTATTTTTGAATCTCCAAGCAGAGTATAAAATTCAGAATATGATATGATATCATTCCAAACTCGTAAGACATGCAAATGAGCTGAGTATATACGTACGTACATACATACATACAATAATTTAGTAATAAAATAATATTATTCGGAGAAAAATTGGTGTGAACTAATACTAGTAGTATATATACTGATATTTGCACCAAAAGAGTATGAACAGATACAGGAGAAAATGCCGAACAACAAATAATACTACTTAAGAAAAATGTAGAACAAAGTATGAATTTCCGCTACTAGAATCTGAAAAAGTATCGTTTTACAAACAAAATTCCAGAAAATATCAAGTGATGTTTCAATCTAAAAAAAGGAGTATCCAAAGATACTCATCAAAACTAAAAATTATCAATTGATGTTCTGATCCCATCTGAAAAAACAAGACAGGCTCACGTAGGGTTGAAAACGAAAACGGTAATTCTCGATTATTGGAAATTGTTTTTGAGAAATCACCGATTTTTCTCCCTAAACGGAAACGGTGACGGTAACCGAGAAAATGGAAACGAGAACGGCAAAATAATTCGATAATGAAAACGAAAGTGACTCAGCACTCTTCCGATCGTTTTCGAGAAATATCGTATGCAACCGGTAATTTTCATCGGTAATTACCGATAGAATTGAAGTCCGCTAAGCGCCCCAGCCTTACGAGGCACCTGCCGCTGCTGCCGGCTGCAGATCACTATATTTGCTTCACGATCACGATCGACTCCGGCACACTAGCACAGCACTCCAGCACACTTTGTGAGGTTGTGACTACGGTTGTGTAATTTGTGTGCTTCTGAGACATAATAATTATTATTATCTTAAATCTTTGATCTCAGTATGTCACGCTGTGCATATTGGTGTGTTAATTAATTATTATTGTATTTTAGATACCGCTTTCATAATTTTCGATCGTTATCGACGTAATTTTGATCGAATAAATCGGAATATCGATACCGTTCTCGCTACCGACAATATCGTATCGATTTCGTTTTCGAGAAAACAATATGAAACTGAAAGTGATTTGACCTCTTACCGATCGTTTCCGGCCGTTTTCAGCCCTAGGCTCACGTGTGCAGATCCGAGCTGGCCTTGAGGCGCCCACCGGCTTGTTGGGGTAGGAGAGGGGGACGCCACCGACGATGGAGTAGAAGAGGGCGTCGCCACCATTGGGGCATCCATTGGGGGAAGGAGCCTGCCAGGCACCTTCGGGAGGGTGGAGGGCTTGCCGCCGATCACTAGGAGCGGCGGAGAGCACTGCCGCCACTGGTTGCGAGAGAAGGGCACCACCACAAGATCCACAACCATCACCGGGAGGAAAGGGAACAAGGCTCGCCACCAGATCCACGTACATAGTGCATTGGGAAGGAGCATCGATGGATCCACAATGTCGGGGTAGCGCTGCCGAATCAACTGACTTTGATCTGCAAGTTGCATGGGGATTAGATTGGAATAAACAAATTGATCCTAACAGGAAAAATCTGGACTCTCAAGTCTCAACGAAACCTTGATTCCATTGACGGCGTGACAGGGTATCCTAGCAGCAGCGCCGCCGCCACACCCGTCCTGGGAAGCCAGCCTTGAAGCCATCCGCGCGGGCTGGCGGCGCCGTCGTGTGGAGCGCCGTGCGGGTCGACCAGATGATATCGTGGATACGAATGAATTTGAATGGAAGTCATAATTATCTCATCTAGCGAATCGATCCGAAAAATAATGAATAGATTATCATTTAATTTGCTCGGTGGATGATAACTGATATACGTAAACCGTATACATGTTTTATTGGGTTTATTTGCTAGGTCGTGACCCGCTAAGAGTATTTGAAGGTGTGGCTGCGTGGGCAGTGCAGGATGACGGAGGGAGTAGCTACACGAGAGTAAAAAGGAATTTATATATATATATATATATATATATATATATATATATATATAGATATATAGATATATATATATATATATATAGATAGATAGATAGATAGGTGTCTTAAAAACGAAAACGATAGGTTATTTAAGAGCGGAAGGAGTAAGCGACAACTGCACGTTTGAAAATGAGAATTTAACTTGGCAAGTTTTTTTTTTCCAACGGTTTGACTAAGGAACAGAACGAAGAGAACATAGGAGAGACGAGAACCTCTATTGATAACAGTCGTGAGAAAACAGCACGACTCTATAGCCCTATGCACGCGGTCAAATTGTAGAATTTTTATGGTGTCATGCGCCAGCAGACAACCTTAGAGCCAAAGATACCAACAGCGGCACGTGACCAATACAAAACAGCATCACTTTGGTGTTTGGGTCCGTGCTCCCTGCCTGCACCAGCCGCCAGGATCGGGTAATAACCCCAGGGCAAGTGGGGCTTGTTGTCCCGTCCCGTGTCGTCTCGCCGGTTAAAAATGCCGCGCCGGCCGCCCGCCGGCAGACACCGTCGTCGTCACGGGTGGCAGCGTCCCACTCCATTTTTCCACCAAAACGTCTCGCCAACGTACCATACTACTGTCATGTGGGGCGGACGTCCATATTCCAGCTCCCCAACAACCCCGCCGGCCAATCCGAGCCGTCCACCCCCCACATTCTTTCTACGCCCCGTCAATCCCGGCCCTCCACGTGCGCTCGCCACGTCCCTCGTGTGCAGCGCGCCGGTGCCTCCTCTGGGCTAGCTCCTCCTCCGCTCCATGGGAAATTTTAGACTTTTATTTACGACACCCGCAGCGGGTCGCGCATTAACGCCGCTACGCGCACACGCAGCAGTGGCCAAACAACCACCACGGCGAGGCTGGCTGGCACTGGCAGGCATTCGCAAGGCAAAGGAGAGGCACCGACGCCCAAAAATAACTAGGCGTCCCCACAAATCGCTCCACCTTTCCTTTCCTCCCTCTCTCTCTCTCCGCTGCGCTTGCGCTGGCCTGGCCCCGAGATCCACGCCGTCTCCTCTCCGGCGCCCTGCACTCGCCTCCGGCGGCCCACGCTGCCTCCTCGTGACCTCCGCGCGGCCGCCACCGACCCGCCGGTTTTTGCTGCCTGGTCCAGGGAGCGGAGCACTGGGGCAGGAGGGCACGAGGAGGTGGATTCCCAAGAGGGGCGGTGCGGTACCAGCCTGAGCGAGAGGGCAGCAAGCCGGCTGGTGGCGCCGGTGACGTGCTCGGCTTCCTGCGAGCTCGCCAAGTTGGCGGGCGGTGCTGTTGGTGGCCTTGCTCTTAGCTGCATTGGCCGAGCGCGGGCGCCGAGCTAGGAGGCAGCCGATTCAATCGCTCCCGGCCGGCGCCGTCCGTAGGTGCCTCTCGCTCCGCTTGGTCCATGGTCCATGGGGTGCAAGGTGGCGTCAGGGGGTAAGGCGACGGCGGCGCCCGGCGACAAGCTCAGGTTCCCTCCTTCCTCCTCCGCCGCTGCGCGGTCGCGGATGAAGCTCTGGCTGGTGCGCGCCACCACCACGGTGCTGCTCTGGACCTGCGTCGTGCAGCTCACCGCCGTCGGGGACACCTGGGGCCCGCGGGCGCTTAAGGGCTGGCCCTCCTGCCTCACGCCGCACGACGAGGAGGCGGCCGCCGTCGCGCGCCCGCGGCCTCTCGTCGAAAGGGCCGCGCTGCCGCTGCCGCTGCCGCCCAAAAGTGAGTTTTCGTGGCCTGGCTCATCGCCATCGTCGTCGTCATTTCTCTGGTTGCTTGCTCGCTTTCCGCTGCCCTGTTCCGACCTCCTTTTTGCGCCGGCCGGGACAATCACGATGCGGCTCCCAGCTGGACATTGACAGCCCGCCTGCATCGTGCCGTGGTAGATCCCTCCAAAGCTCCCGCGTACATTTCCTCGGTCTCGCATGAAAACGACTGGTGATTGGTGAAGATTTCGGTCGTTTTCGTGTGCGCTCCGCTTGGCAAGCCCAGGGCGTCACGCGGATTTCGTTCTGTGCTGCTGATGCCACCTGTATGTTGTATGTGGTGCTTTCCGCAGCATTTGATAATGCAGTCATGCTCACATCGTTTCGACGTTATTGGAACAGTATATCGGTATAAAAATTCACATCAGGTTGTGCATGCCGTTCACATTGCATTGGCGTACTATTGGGAATTACAGTGTTTTTTTTAAGTAATTGCATTTGCAGTATCTTCTTTTGGTCGGTAGGACAACAGCTTTGCCGTTCTGGTCATTGTATTCTGACCATGATATTTGCGTTTCGGGTTATTTTCATGCATACTTTTTTGGTATGCCACATTTTCATAGGCTTCTCAGCAGCTCTTCGATAGCTGCATCATGGGCCTTTTTCCTAGAACCATAATTTCATTTGGTGAAACCACCATTTGATTTGGTCAAGTTGGAGGTAACTTAGCTCTAGGACACATTTCAGCTCAGACAGAGGATTGATTGTAGGAGCCATGTTAATTGGACCTTTCAACAGAGACCTTGGTTGTTGTATGACATGATATTGCACAGTGCATTTCCATTAACTGAATGTGTTTCCTAATGAATGGACGGAAAAGTGTGATCATAATTTTGTTGTTGCTGTTCAAGTACTCAATGCGCACCAGTATTATAGCTACGGTTCCAATTAGTAGAAACATGTTCTAGAGTTTCCTTCCGCTGATGTTTTGTTGCCAATGCATTCCAGGAATATATAGGAACAATGGTTACTTGATGGTTTCATGCAATGGTGGGCTTAACCAAATGCGAGCTGCAGTAAGCAATCGGAAAAGCCTTATTTGTATTGATTCAGCAGTTTCCTTTACAACGTCTGACTCTTAACACTGGCTTCTGGTCTTTCCTACTTTTTTATCAGATATGTGACATGGTCGTAATTGCAAGATATTTGAATGTCACTTTAGTTGTGCCAGAGTTGGATAAGACTTCGTTTTGGAATGATCCAAGGTTCTGTATGGCGACTTCAAATTGCCTTTTAAACTATTACTGAGACCTGTGTTTATGTCAGGGAAGCTAACTGCAGCAATCCATTTTATCCTGCAGTGAGTTCCAAGATATATTTGATGTCGAGCACTTCATAATCTCATTACGAGGTGAAGTTCGCATTCTGAGAGAATTACCCCAAGAGTAAAGAGAAGAGTTGAACTTGGAATGTTTCACTCCATGCCTCCAATTAGTTGGTCTGATATCTCCTACTATCAAAATCAGGTAGGCAGCATCATATTCAATGCCTAAACTAGACTACATTGCAGAATTTACTGTATAAGCTGACACTAGGTTGATTTTGAATCAGATTCTTCCTTTGATTCGTAAGTACAAGGTTCTCCATCTGAATCGAACTGATGCCAGGCTAGCAAACAATGGTTTACCAATGGAGATTCAGAAATTGCGTTGCCGAGTAAATTATGCCTCCCTCAGATTTACCCCACAAATTGAAGAGTTGGGCAAGAGAGTAATTAGAATTCTTCGCCAAAATGGACCTTTCTTGGTACTTCATTTACGTTATGAAATGGATATGCTCGCTTTTTCTGGCTGTACACAAGGTTGCAGTACTGAAGAGGCAGAAGAACTCACAAGAATGAGGTGAAATTTTGGAATCTTACCTTGAACCTGCAGTGAAATTTAGTCTATTTTTTATTTGTAGTTGTTCTGTTGACTTGACATGCTCCAAACCACTTGGTTTCAGGTATGCTTATCCATGGTGGAAAGAAAAGGTGATTGATTCAGACTTGAAAAGAAAAGATGGCCTTTGCCCATTGACGCCTGAGGAAACTGCTCTTATCCTCAGAGCACTTGACATCGATAGAAGTATGCAAATATACATTGCTGCCGGGGAAATATACGGTGGAAAGCGCAGGATGGCAGCTCTAACTTCAGCATACCCAAATGTGGTATGTGCACAAATATATTATGCATTTATGCATCTGTTGCATCGTACTTGTTATACAGTACTCCATCACTCCTTTTCTCATTGCTGATGTCTCGCTACAACCATTATCTGTAGGTGAGGAAGGAGACACTTTTGGAACCTTCTGATCTGATGTTCTTCCAGAACCATTCATCACAAATGGCAGCACTGGATTACTTAGTATCTTTACAAAGTGATATATTTGTTCCAACATATGATGGCAATATGGCTAAAGTTGTTGAGGGTCATCGGAGGTTTGCACTATTCCACTTTGTCACACAGTTATATTATGCATATCAGCAATGCAGTTTCAACATACCAGGCAGCATGCTACTTGTATTAGCATAATTGTTTCTTCCGAGTGTTATGTCCTGAAAAAGATACTGTTCATGTTTTAAAGCACATTGATGACCTTGTGTTCAACACCATCAATTCTTCATTACTAACAGTGTTGCTTCAAGATTTGTGCAATTGAGTTTTAAGACAGCATAGCAACCCTAGAACTTTATCTTCCTTTTTTTTCCGAACTGAAATCTGGCAATATGTTCATCGAAGTTTATTAGTGACTAGAAACTAGATATCTTATTTTTGCAGTTTCTTAATAGCATATTAATTGCTTGTAATTTCAAACCGATAGCTATAGGGATATTTCATAATTTCATCATGCTTTCTGCTATATTCTGCAAAGCTGTGCAGCTCTTAAATTGTAGTATTTACTTGTATTCTTTCATTTTATGTTTCTAGATTTATGGGTTACAAGAAGACCGTGTTGTTAGACCGAAAACTCATTGTTGAGCTAGTGGACCGGTACACAAATGGTTCTCTGCGATGGGATGAGTTCTCTTCATTGATCAAGGTTGCCCATGCGAAGCGAATGGGATCAGCTTCAAAGAGGATGGTGATTCCTGACAGACCCAAGGAAGAGGACTATTTCTATGCCAATCCCCAAGAATGCCTCCAGGATCGTGATCTTTTGCAAACCTCATAATATCCTTTCATGTCTATATACCATATTCACATTATACCATTCTTTCACAAACACAACTGAACCCAGAAAGCAATATTTCGGAGCTAGAAAGGCGACTCGGCTTCTGTCAAGTCATAGATGAGGCCAATCTGTATACTTGAGGAAGGGAGGGAGAAAAGGGGGTGGGGGGTTGGATGTAGTTGGTAAATACACATTATAGAATGGAGGGGGATTTGTTCATTCCCAAATAAAAAAGAGATGGACTTGTATAGATGATGGTGATAGAATTACCGCTAAGAATGTAACTTAAGAGAGAACTGAGATGCAGCTGGCTTCCTGCATCCGGTCTTGCGTTGTGTAACATAGCAGTTGTTCTTGATAGCCGCCCCCACTGTCCCCACCGGCGAAATTTTGGCAATCATGTTGAAAGATGTACACACTTTTTATTGTATCGATGCAACCTGTATTATATATGTAAATTGTGCAGAATGTTTGTACCACATGCAGTTTTTATAATGTGATTAGTACGTTGAATTCCTGTATGGAGGGTGCCTGTTAACCTCTGAGCTCGTGGTCTACGGGCCAAACATTGGTGAAAGTGTTACTGTCGGTAGTGATGATTTCTTCATGTGATCTGGGCAAAAACACCGGCACAGCGGTTTATCAGTTTGCATGTGATGTGTCCGTTGGCATTGTGCCAATGCCAGCGTACTTTTAGGGCGTCCGTAACGGTGCCGAAGAAATCGCTAGCTACTTGAGTCTCAGAAACAATAAAAAACAAAGTGAGAATGCAGAGCTATGCATGTTGTGAGATGGAAGTTTTTGAAGAACGTGCGAGACTAGCGAGTATGCTGAGTTCACCCTACCGTTTTGGATCCGGCAACCGGTGGCCGGCGGTTTGCCGGTAACCGCCCAAACCGGCCCCAAACCGAACGGTTTGCATTTTGAATTCAAATGACGTAGTTCAAACGGTTTGCGACCGGTAACCGGTCGGTTAGGGCCGGTTACCGTCCGGTTTGGTCGATAACCGCTCCAAACCGCCGGGTAGTCTTTTTTTTTCTTGAAACAATCCATTTTTTTCATGACCTTTGCACATAATGATGTAAATAGAACACATAATTCAGGGGAAAATAGTGTGACACAAATGGACAACCCATCGAAATATCATAGTGATGCACTAGTCACAAATTCATGACGGAAATAACGTAGTTCACCGTTGCAACAACAAATCGTCCATGGAAATACCTTGTGTCGTAGACATGCAAACATCATGGTCACTGGCATAGAATATAAGGGAAGATCCCGTTTCGGCACGCCTCCTCATACTCCGCGGTGGACATTAGAGCGATACCGTGCGTTTGGAGCTGAGCCTTGTAGTCTATCCATGATTGGCCCGTCCAATGAGCTGTGGTCTCCCATTCCTGCACTAACATGTTGTAGAAATCCGGGTCTTGCCATTCGTAGACCCATCTAGTGGCCGGCTGCGTGCTGATGTCAGGAACGGGGTAGGTATAACCACCACCGGACGATGTATCACTGTACGAGGAAGAGGAGTACTGTGGCGTGCCGTAGCATTCCGTCGGGTCGTAAGCTCTCCTCTGCGATTCCGGCTGCCCATGGTCACGGTCCTGAGTAGCATGTGTGAAGTCCGTCTCGCCTGCAGCCGACCATAATTAGTACTAGTCAATAGTCATAGACAGAAACAAAAATGTCTGTAGCAATTGACACCTGTGAAACGAAGTCCACCAACATCACCAAGACCACTACCACCACCACCACCAATTGCAGAACCCCCAGCCCCACCACCACCACCACCACCACCAGCAGCTGCAGTGTCATCGTCACCACTATCACCGTCTCCACTGTCATGTGCTGAGCTGCTGTCATCGGACTCCTGGTACCGTGGACTTTCCTCACCCTCCTCGCCATCATCTGTCGAAGCATCGCTGGTGACAGGTTGTTGCACTCGCTTCCCCTTTCGTTTCTGGCTTTTGGGGTCCTCCTGCCTAGGTCCCGTCTGGTATTTCCTTTTGCCAAGATGCGTGTCACCCACATGTCTACGGGCCCAATCACTGATGGGCCCAAGATCGTCGAGGTCCACTTGGTCTCTGTCATCACAAAGAATGAATCATATTATTAAAAATATGGTTTGTTAGTGGCTAACAAAGTACATCAACGTACCTCACAATACGGGACGGAAGAGGGATGTCCGTTTCTTCGTCTTCTTCGTCGAGAACTGGAGCCTTGTTGGATCTGCCATACTCCATCCAGTCTCGAACCGGATTATCCGTATCGTAAAGGGATATCTGCGTGAACTGGTCAATGAAGTCTTCTTCCTCACGTCTAGGTGGTCTGGAGGTATCCGCGAGTCCCAGGCGAAGGTTGTAGTTCACATACACTAGCTTGTTCAGTTTTTTGTGGGACAAGCGATTACGAACCTTCGTGTGCACTAAGGCAAATGTACTCCAGTTGCGCTCGCATCCACTGGAGGATACACATTGTGCAACAAGCCTCAATGCAAGTTTTTGCAGATTTGGAGTGTGCCTGCCGAACAGCAACCACCACTGAGCTGCAAGTGGAACCCATTATGTTAGGTATGTGCTCAAAAAGACAAAAAAAAGGAGTTCAAAAGTACTCTTACATGGGGTTGTATTGGGGTCGATGGCCATTTTCATGGCCAGCTCAGTGCCAAACTCCCCAAGGTGTTGGCGGAATGTTTCTGCCTCCTGTAATGCCAAGACAGCGGTATGCACATCCGTCATTTTCCCAAATGCTTCCCTGAGGCCACCAAACATTTGCGGAGTTGGATTGTAATGATATACAAGCCTTGGGTTCAGGACAACAGCTGCAACATATGATGCACGACAAATTAGCATATGGTAAATACTCAATATGTAGAGATTGCTATTTTAACAATGGTTGTGATCGTACCTGGGCCCACATACGTGCCATAGTACACGTCCGCAATCCTATCATCCATGATAGCCTTGTACTCATGCCATGTTTGGGCATTTGTTCCAAAGAAGGTCTCCATCTCCTTTTTGCACTCTTGGAAGTTGTACAATATGTCACACAGGTTAGGTCGCTTATCTTGATTAGCGAACCGAAGGAACCTATAAATTGGTGCCACTGAATCGATGATGTATTTAAGTCCATCCAAGCACTGTATACTAGACAATCTTGCGTGAGCATAATGTCCTTCCTTGGATTTTCCCCACCTACTATGCAAGAACTCGGGAGACCCCATCCACTCCATAAAACGATCACGCTTCCAATGGAAGCTCTCCATGAACATGTAGTTGGTCCCAAACCTAGTGGCATTCCATTTGACCAACTCACCACCAATGGCTTCCCTCATCATTGCATTCAACTAGCCATGGTTGTGCAGCCAAGTTGAAATGCGCTTGCATACAGAGATCATACCTGCATGCTCCGGCCTTTGACCAATGTCCTTCAACATCAATTTGATGGTGTGTGCAAGGCAAGGTGTCCAAACAATATGCTCATACTCCTCGTTCAATCTCTGGCACGTTTTCTTAAAGTTGGAGCCGTTGTCCGTGACGATATGTACGATATGCTCAGCACCTATCTCCTCAACCACCTTGCGAATCAGCTGCACAAGTAGGCACAACATTTAGTGGAACCGAGAAAACATAATGCATGTGAACTGGCACAATATTTTGGACGTACCCCCAACAAATGAGATGAATCTTAGCTTCTGCCAGTCGCATCAACTGACTTGTGGAACCACATGACGCCATTGCTATAGATAAAAAAATTGATGACATTCATTCTTGTCGGGCCCGTCCACGAATCACACATCAACGTGACCCCAAACATGGGCCACTCGTCCTGAAACTTTGCATACCGGCTCTACAAGTCCGCCTCGTTCTGATCGAGGTACTTCCCATCTATATCCCTTGCACTGGGTGACGCGATGCCTTCACCTGCAATCGTAAGCGAATCATGAGAATAGAGAAATATACGTAATGACATAGGTCTCCAAGTATATGTACTTACCCCACTTCTGCGTCTCCCTGACCGCACTAACAAAGTACGGATTGTCTGCTTGTCTCCCGGGGATTCCTGCAGTATGGAAAAACTTTCCCCAAGCTTTCCCAATTGCATCCTTCGCGTTCCTTCCCCTCTGCGTCCATGACCCTGTATCAATCCTTGTCTGCTTCAGTCCACCCCTCGTACCGGCTGCCAAGTTGTAGTCATCCACCGCCGTAGGGGTCTGCCTCTGTGAAGCAGACCTCTGAAACATCCTCTGCAAAGGATTGCCCCCCTGCGAAGCAGTACCACTACCACTGCCACCTCCACGCTCGTAAGCGCCTCCTCTCCGCTGCACCCCGTCTTGGTACTCATGTTCTGCTCTGGACTGATTAATGGCTGCCTGCAACTGAGCCTCGTATTCGCCATCGTCAAGGGGGTGGTTGCCCTCCGCTGCAGCAGCCTCTCGTGCAACCCTCTGCCGAGAGCGGTCACTAGTTGCCTGCCTAGTTCTGTCGATGTCCTGCTGAAAGTACTCCCGGACTTCTTTGGGCACCTTGCTGCAGTGGATCACCTCCGTCCTGCGCGCAGCCAAATGCTGCTTCAATCGGGAAGCACCACCCCCGACTTTTTGTGTACGGCAGTAATTGCATCTCCAACCGGGAGCAAGATTCTCACCATGCTCCCATACCACGTCTTTCGGCATTGTCTTCCTGCACAAATGGACAACACAAACAAATCGAACACATGCATCAAATCATACCGCAAATAAACCTAAATCCTAACATACACCTAAATCCTACCTAAATCCTAAATCCTATATCAAAAAAATCCTAAATCCTACATACATCCTAAAGCAAATCCAACCGCAAATCCTAAATCCTAAACCAAATAAACCTAACTCCTATATACATCCTAAGTCAAATCCTACCTAAATCCTACAATAAATATTTTCTACATCCTATACTCCATCAATACTACATCCTAGAGCTTGTTCTAACTAAATCCTACAACTAAAACAACTACAAATGCAAGGAAATGAAAAAAACAAAAAAGCTTACCTTCGTATCCCGGTCGGTTACCGTGCGCTCGGTCGATAACCGCTCGCGCCCAGTCGGTAACTGCTCGGGGGCGTCGGATCTGGCGACGGGGGCGGTTACCGACCCGTTCCCCTCGGTAACCGCCGCCGGCCGTTCGATAATCGAGGCGCGGAGGCGGAGCGCGGGGCGCTCAGGCGGAATGGGGAAGGGAGCGGGTGGATAGGGTTGTGGGAGCCGATAGCCCCCCCCCCCCCACGCCCTCTGCCTGCCTTGTATGAGGCGCCTGGACGAAATGGGCCGCATGGGCCCTTAACAGGCTGGCCGGTTTTTTTCTTTTTTCTTTTTTTTTTCAAACTTAAACACGTCAAAATAAATAGCAAACGAACTCCAATTTGAAAATTTTTTACACCATTCGACTCTATAAATCATGAACTATTTTTAGGAATTTTTTCAGAATTTTTCATTTTTTGAAATTCAAATTTGAAATTTGAATTCAAACCGGTACCGAAACCGAACCGGTTGTGGGCGGTTTGGCCGGTTACCGCGGTAACCGACCGGTTCCGGAGCGGTTTGGTGAACCCTGCTATGCACTCGCTAGCGCATTGCTCTGCTATTCTTGAAACCAATAAAATGTCATCTCGACTAGCTATTTGATACCCGTTAGGGACTCCCTTTTTTCACGGTTGGCAGCTTTGTCAGCTGTTCAGTTATCACTTGTCATTTGTCGTATCCAATATGCCTTCTTGAGTAGATTTCTAGAGAGGCTGTCTACTGAACAACCGTGTGTTTTAGGCCTTGCCAACACATGGGTGTTGGTAGGTTGTAAAACACACAAATTGTATTTGTAAAAAATCCGTGTGTTTTTTGGGTACCCAACACACGGTTGTTGGGAGCCAGAAAACACATGAAAATGTACACAAAATTTTTTTGTGTGTTTCATAGAACACCAACACACAAATTACAGTACACTAAAAAGACCAAAACCCAACTCAGCAAACAAATTACAACCCAATACTACTAGTATTACAAAAGCCCAACTCAACAACCCAACAGCCCAATAACCAAACCCTACGTAACACTACTTGTTTGGTAAACAAGAAGCACAATGTCGGGATCGGGAGGTTTACCGTGCGGCGGCGATTTCATCGCCGTCTCTCCCCTGCGTAGACATCTCATCTCTACGTGGGGGAACAAAACAGATCTTGGAGCAGGGCAGATCAGATGAACTGTCGACGAAATATGCGTCGCAGTCTACCTAGGGGGTACCCTACGGTAGTAGATTGTAGGCGGAGGTGTGGCGACGGCGATTAAGCGTAACACAGAGAGCGTAGATATGGCGATTTAGATAGGTTCGGGCCGACAAATCACCGTAATACCCTACGTCCTGTGTTTTGGTGCCTGGATTGATCTGAGTATTAGATTACAAGATCCGTAGATCATCTGAGAGAGAGATTTTGGAGGGGGTCCCTGCTCGCCTTATATAGCCGGGGGGCAGGGTTATAATTTCTATATCCTAACAGATTACGATCGGTCCCTTAAGGCAAGGGATCCGAGTCTATCTACTAGGATCTTCCTTAGCAAGCAAGACTTCTTCGGAGTCCTTGGCGAGCACGACGGGATGGTCGCGTGCCGCAAGGCCTCGCGGGCTGGGCCGTCTTCTGGTCGGTAGGCCCATAAGGTCCCTGGGGATATGCCGAGGTAATATCCCCAAGAAGTCCCCGAGCATGTTATATTCTTCCAGCGAGCTCGAGCTGCGTAGTCGAGGTGCTGCTCGGAGAAGCCTCCCGACCAGGTCAGGTTGGTCGAGAGCATCGTAGCTTGATGTGCGACGAGGTCGCTTCATCGGATGTTGCGGCTGGTTGCTGGGAGGATGTGACGAGCTAAAGAAGAAAAAACTTTTGAAAAGTCCTTTCCTGGTGAAGTGTACCCACTTAGGATCTGCAAAAACAACACAAAAAATAGCAGAGCTTTGTCGAGAAGAAAATCAGTACATTCACCGCGAGGTGAAGTGTACCCACTTAGTCCCCGAGCATGGTAGCAGGTGAAGTATGCACGTGGTGCCATGCTTTATAAAAAGATGCATAAGGTATATAAATTGAAGCATGATTTTGGTAAAAACGACTACGAATACTCGTAGTCCCCGAGCCTGATGTAAGAAACTGGAGGCTTCTTGTATCAGGATCATATATCGAAAGAAACCTAATATGAGTTTAGTAAGAAACGACTACAAATACCCGTAGTCCCCGAGCCTGATGTAAGGAGCCGAAAGCTTCTTGCATCTGGATCATGTTGCTTGATCCGCAAGCCCCGGGCGTCAGTCCCCGGGTGTTGTCCTTCTTTGCGCCACCCTTCTGTGTCGTGGGCGCAGTCCCCGAGCCGCGCTTGGTGTAAACTAGATGAAGTCCCCGAGCCTGGTCGAGGACGCGACCAGGCAGCTAAGTCATGGTTGCCGTCGACGAAGTCCCCGAGTATCGTTGTTGGCAGCCAATTTTCTTGCACTTTGCCGACTAGACTGCTGTAGCCATATTACTGTAGCTACAGGAAAGAAATTATAACAAAGTTGCATGTCCAGTCCCCGGGACTGAAGTGTTAGTGGTATTCCGGAAAAATAGTCAGCCGTAAATTGTTGAGATTTAACTAGGAGTAAATATATAAGGAGAACGAGAAAGGAAGTAAATGGGCCGAATTAACCGCGCAGTTAGCAGCCCAAGCCGCGGCGCAAAAGGTGGGCATGGCGGTTCCTCATTCGATCATTGCGGTTTCCCAACAACCCTGGAAGGCGAAGCGGCGCGCCACTTGGTATAAAAGGCAGGACTAGCGGCGGCGGTTTCCATTCTTCTATTGCGGCGAAAACTTTTTGTCTTTCACCATAACTTTCCCAGCACTTCTCCCGTCGCTTTCTTTGATTCTTTCTCTGTCTCGATGCTTGATTACTCTGCTTGCCAATGATGGCGCCAAAGAAGGGTAGTGTTTCGAAGCTATCCGCGGCAGCGGGTGCGGGCACGAGGTCATCGGCAGCGGCTAGGAAAGCTTCTGCATCGTCGTCCCCAAATGTTAGGGTTGAGGAGCTGGTGGTGCCACCTTGGGCGGAGCATTGGACTCCGAGCACCCGGAAGGAAGATGATATTAATGCTCCGGTTTTTGGTGGTCTACTCCTAGATAAGGAGGCCGGTGGATGGTGGCCGGCGTTCGGCGAGTGTTTCCGACGCCAAATACGGGTGAGCTTGTGGTGTTCGAGCCTTTCTTCCGGTGTGGTTTCGGAGTTTCGGTCCATCCTTTCCTTCATAGTCTTTTACGATATTATGATATCTCGCTCTGCAACCTGAATCCGAACTCGATTGTGCACATTGCGACGTTTATCCACATGTGCGAGGAGTTTATTGGGATCTATCCCCATTTTGATTTGTTTCGATACTTCTTCTGTTTGAAGATGAATGAGACTGGGTCATCTGGTGTTATGAGTTCAGTGTATCTTCAACTCAGGGATGGCATGTCTAGTCAGTATATTTCGATGCCTCTGCATTCCAAATTTGCTGGGCACAAATTGAGGTGGTTTTATGTTCATAAGGAAGAACCCTTCGCACCATGTGACCTCGCGCTGGTGTCCACGGTACTGGAAACCTAGTCAGAGCCGCCGTCCGAGGCTAGTTTGGATAAGGTGAAGTTACTGTTGAAGTTGCTCGATCGCCGCACCCTTGACGGCGTGCGGGTTGCGTGTAGTTTCATTGCCAGGCGATGTCAGCCTTGTAAAGATAGGGAGCATCCAGCTTTCGAATATACTGGTAAAGGTGACAGTACTCGGGAGGCGCCTGAAAGTATTGACTCAGCTGTTGCTGACAAGCGTTTGAACTAGATCTTTCAAAGCGTTCTTTGCCGCGCCATCCGAGGGAGGCATTTTCTAGTCGCCGTCCTCCTTCTCAGGTTTTGTTGTCTGCAACTTTGTCATGATTTGTATTGTCTTGGCGCTCGTCGCGTTTTACATACGTTTGTTGGTTGTGTAGATTCATGGTGAAGACCGCGCCTCTTATTTTGCCCTATTGCCGGCCTCCGGTGTATTGCTAGAGTTTTGTATGCCTCCAGCAGTTGATGATACTGCGGAGCCGAGTGGTTCCTGTTATTATGACGAATTTCCACCTCCGCCAACCCGGGGGTGTGATGCTTTGTTTGGGTATGAAGATGTCCCGCTTGGCGCGTACTCCGAAATGAGGACCTCAGGGATGGTCGGTTCTTCGAAGTCGCCTAGGGTGGCCGGACTCTCTCCTCGGGAGGTGCCTGACAGGTGATTATCTTTCTTGACGTGTTGATTTTGGACGACTCATGGTTTATGATATGGTACCGCATAATGTGGCTAGGTCGTTGCGCAGCGTCGCGTCGGAGGCTTTTGACAAGGGTTCGGCTAGCGAGGGGCTGCCCAGGGCAGAGATGGTTATTGCCGATCGAAGCCGCTGAGGTCGGAGCCCTGGACTACGGATCACCCGAGACTTGGCGGTGACTTGGATTTTTTGGGAGACCTAGGGATTCCTTCGGAAGATGATGGTGTGCCAGTGACGTTTGGCTCTCATTCAAGGAAGAGGCGGAGGCGAGCTTTTGTTGTCATTGAAGACGACTTCGTGGAGCTGCCCCACTCACGGGAGGGCTTCGTCGATGATGGGGGTTCTGACTACGATCAGGGCATCCTAGATAGTGTTAAGGTGAGTCGTTGGTTCCTTTTCCTTTGATTAATCGCAGGCTTAACCACAATTTCGCAGGCATTGCTGAGGACGAGTCGGGAACGTAAGCTCCGGATCGTGTCTTTGGAGGAATCTTTGGAGGAATCCCGTTCGCGGGCGCGTGAACTAGAGAGGGCCCTTTTGGATAAGGAACGTGACAACTTGAGTCTGCGCAAGTAGCTATCAAAGGCGAAGAAAGGTTAGCTTTGATGTCCTATTTGTTTCCCGGAGTTGTCGCCTTGTTCTTGTGCTTACATTCTTGGACTTTTGTAGAACTAGATGGCGAAATTGTTGCTGGGCGCAATCGGCTTTGGAACCTGATTGAAGAGGTCAGGCCGGTTATGGCCTGCGTGGACAACGTTACCTTCGTCTCCGCTCCTCCATCGGACGAGGCTATTGCTGATGTTTTGTCGATGGCACGAGGATTTTATGGGCGCTTCAAGTCGTTTGCGACATTGGTGGCTCAGGAGATGCTCTCCCACGGGCTTGCGATGCTACGGTCGTACTATCTGCGAGTTGATCTTCAGAGGGTGCGGAGTGTTTACACAACAGGTACTTCGGAGTTGGATGTTGGTCGCTTGGAGGCGGAGGCAGACATGGTTGCTGGGGATCTACTTGCTGACATGGAGTTTTTTGCTACGAGGTAGCCGTCGTTTGTATATAATACAAGGTTGGTGTGGACTTGTAAGTGAAATGTATCAAAGCTTTGTTTATCCGGGCGGTGAGCTTTTATTTCACATGTATGTCCTTTCGTGCCAGCTGAGTCGTGAGCCGTAGCGATGAATTGTTCGGCCTTGGGTCTCAAATGGTCTAGATCATAGGGCTAGCGCCACTGCACGCGTAGGATACATAAGGACCCCCAAGGAGGCACGCTGCTGCCAACCCGCGGCGCAGAGGGCGAACAACTCATGCACGCTTAGGGAGATGCTAGGGACAGGGCCTTTTTCCGAGAGGCTCGATCGTGGCATGACCAGGGCCTGTGGAGACCGTTCCTGCAGACGCTGGGCGAAAAGCCGTGCTGCTTGTAGAGTCGTCGACCGTACCATGGTCGTATATAGATTCTGGGCACATAACCTCATGGCTCCCGACCCAAATGATATCGCCCGGCTTCTGGGGAAATATCATTTGGGAGGCCTGTCAATGTATTCGTAGCGTTTAGGGTAGCTACTTCTATTCGCTATGATTCATTGGCAGGCCAGCTTCGGGTGCTTTCTGGTTATGGCCAGGCTGTTTGGAGAAACGCCCTATTGCGTTTTGGAGAGGTCGTCGAACACTATGGGAGTGTTTTGGAGAGGTCGTCGAATGTCGTATGCATTTTGTAGAAGTCGTCGAACGCCGTAGTCGTTATGCAGATGACATCGAAAAGAAGAAAGTATATGGGCAGCATGTCAAACTTTATTGATATGGGTGGGACAAATGATACAAGTATTTCAGGCGTAGAAACGCCTAAGGTGTTCTATGCTCCATTAGTTAGGTACGTCGACGCCTTCCTGGTCTGCGAGCCGATAGGACCCTAGTTGGGTTACTTCTTTGACGATGTAGGGGCCTTCCCAATGTGAAGAAAGTTTGTGCATGCCTTCGGTCTTGAGCTTCCTTTTGAGGACGAGTCCTCCGACGATGATTGATCTGAGATTGACATTGCGGTTGTAATATCGGTGAACGCCTTCTAGGTACTTGGCCGTGCGTATGCATGAGGTTAGCTTCTGTTCTTCGAGATGGTCGATGTCGTCAATCCGAGCCTGGTCGGATGTTTCTTCGTCGTAGTGCTCTACCCGCGGGGAACCGAAGGCGACATTGGCTGGCATTACAGCTTTGGCGCCGAACACCATGAAGTACGGGGAGACGCCGGTGTTACGACTGGGTTGGGTATCCAGTCCCCAAAGCACCGTAGACAGCTCGTGCAGCCAGCGACCTGCGTTCTTTTTTCCTCCTGATATAACCTTTTCTTGAGTGCATCTAGTATCATTCCGTTCGCGCGTTCGGCCTGGCCATTTGCTCTGGGGTGGGCAACGGAGACGTATTTGACTAGTATTCCGTTATCTTCGCAGAAATCCCAGAAAAGGTTTCCGGTGAAATTTGACCCCAGGTCGGTGATGATTGAATTTGGCACGCCAAATCGGTGTATGATTTCGTCAATGAAGGAGACCGCGCTCGCGGCCGAGGCTTTGGTGATCGGCTTAGCCTCGATCCACTTGGAGAATTTGTCGATGACCACGTAGATCCATTTGAGTTTGCCGGTGCTGGCCGGAAGGGTCCAAGCATATCAACACCAAGGTGGCAACGCTGGGCGGGGAAATGGGCCAGGAAGCTGGTATTATCTGGAGTTGCTGGGCGGGGAGGTGAGTTTGCTTGGCGAAGAATTGGCACCCTTTGCAGGTTCGCACTATTTGTTCCGCGTCAGCGACCGCTGTGGGCCAATAGAACCCTGCTCAAAAAGCTTTTCGCACCAGCATTTTCGTAGCGACATGATTCCCACATGTGCCGGCGTGAATGTCTTGTAGGATCGCCGCGCCATCTTCCTTGGAGACACATTTTTGTAATGCTTCAAACTTGGAGTTCTTCCTCATTAACGTACCGTCAACTAGGACGTAGTTGTGAGCTCGGCGGGTTAGTCGCTCTGCTTCTACCTCATCTGATGGCACCCTATTGGAGAGATACTGGATAAAATCGTCTTGCCAGTCGAATGATCGGCTGGTGCTTGTGGCGATCAACATGTTAGCTTGTGGTGGTGGTACATCATCAGGTGGGGCTTCATGTTGATCGACAATTGATGGCTCGCGTAGGTCTTGGACAAAAATTCCCATCGGGATGGGAGATCGCGATGATCCTAGTTTGGACATTTCATTTGCTGCCTGGTTTCGATCGCGCGGAACGTAGTGATATTCAATCCCGAAGAACTTGCCTTCTAATTTTTGGATGGCAGCACAGTATGCGTCCATCTTCTCGTTGGAGCACCTCCATTCTTTGTTGAGCTGGTTGATCACCAGGGCTGAGTCGCCGTTGACGATGATGCGCTTTATGCCGAGGTCACTCACGATGCGGAGCCCATGTAGTGCCGCCTCATATTCGGCGGCGTTGTTGGATGCCGGGAATAGTAGTCGCAGAACGTAGCGAAGCTTATCTCCGGATGGTGATATGAATAGAAGGCCGGCGCCTGCTCCGTGAATGGATAGTGAGCCATCGAAGAACAAAGTCCAGTGCTCGGGTGCTTCAGTGTTTACTGGGACCTGGATGTCGGTCCATTCGGCGATGAAGTCAGCAAGTGCTTGTGACTTGATTGTATGTCTCCCTTGGAAGGCTATGTTGAATGTTCCCAGTTCTACTGCCCATTTGATTATTCGCCGTGTAGCGTCCTTGTTGCGCAGAATGTCGCCCAACGGGAATTCGGTGACGACTGTCACCTTAGCCGGTCTTTGAAAGTAGTGCCGGAGCTTGCGTGTGGTGATGAGGACCGCGTATAACAGCTTCTGCACCTGAGGATATCTTGTTTTTGACTCGTTCAGTACCCCACTTGCAAAATAGCATGGTCGTTGGACCAGGTATACACGCCCGCTCTCTTCACGTTCGACCACCATGATGGTGCTGACAACTCGATTGGTGGCGGCGATGTAAAGCAACATTGGTTCGTATTCTTTCGGTGTGACCAGGACAGGTGGTTCGGTGAGGTATCGCTTAAGGTCAGCGAAAGCGCGATTGACCTCGTCATTCCATTTGAACTTCTGCCCGCCCTTCAAGAGTCCGAAGAAAGGAAGGCCTTTTTCACCGAGGAGGGAGATGAAGTGGTTTAGGGCAGCCATGCACCCAACGAGTTTCTGCACATCTTTGGCATTAGATGGAGGCTTCATTTGAAGAACTACAACAGTTTTTTCTGGATTAGCCCGAATGCCGGACCGACTGACGATGTTGCCGAGCAAGTTTCCTGATGATGCCCCAAAGATGCATTTCTTTGGGTTTAACTTCCACCTAAACTTGTTGAGGGCCTCGAAAGTTGCCTCTATGTCGGCAATCAGCGTCTCTGCGGAGTGTGTTTTTATGACTACGTCGTCCACGTAGGCCTCGACCTTCCCTGGAATGAGTTCTTTCAAGCATTCTTGTATGGCGCGCTGGTACGTGGCGCCGACATTTTTTAGTCCGAAGGACATTATTGTGTAATAGTAGGCGCCGAAAGGAGTTATGAACAATGTTTTGATATGATCTTCCACCTTCAATGCTATTTGGTGGTAGCCGGAGTAACAGTCGAGGAAGGAGAGGAGCTCGCATCTAGCAGTGGAGTCGACAACTTCATCGATTCGTGGGAGATGGAAAAGGTGTGCTTGTTGAGACTCGTATAGTCGACACACATTCTCCATTCATTATTCTTCTTTCTTACAAGCACCGGATTGGCAAGCCAATCAGGATGATTTACTTCTTTTATGAACCCTGCAGCCAGGAGCCGGGTTATTTCAGCTTTAATAGCCTCTTTGCGGTCCGGTGCGAACCTTCTAAGCTTCTGGCGGGTCGGCTTGGCCCCGTCTACCACGTTCAGGGAGTGCTTGGCGCGGTCGCGGGGGACTCCTAGCATGTCCGCCGGTTTCCAGGCGAAGATGTTGATGTTGCGCCGCAGGAAGCTGACGAGCGCACTTTCTTTTTCGGGGTCGAGGTCGGCACCGATCACGGCGGTCTTCTCAGGGTCGTCATCGTCCAGGGCAACCGTCTTCGTTTCCCTGGATTTCTTTGAGGCGCGTGTGGTCGGGGGCTCTGGGATGTCGAAGTCCCCTGCTTGTGGCTTGGCCGCATCGGACAGGCAGACTTGGGTGCCGCACTGTTGCTCCCGCCTGGTCGCATCACTGATTGTCTCTTGCTCGCACTCGTAGGCGACCTAGAGATCAGAGTGGAGGCTGATGACCCCTTGTGGTGTTGGTATCTGGAGTAGGTATAGTGCGGTATCGCCATGAGTCTTGATAGCGCAGGTCGCCCGAGGATAGCGTCGTATGGAGTATCGAGGTTGGCGATCATGAAATCGATAGGGTCTTCACGTACTAGACGGTCGGATTCAAATCGTACTGGGAGGGTGATCTATCCGGACAGCTTCGAGCTTTCACCGGGGATTATACCATGGAAGGAGAAGTTCACCGGGCAGATCCTGCTTTCCCGGAACTCAAGACGTTGGAGCGTGCTCGGGAAAATAATGTTAAGAGAGCTGCCTCCGTCGATGAGTATCTTATTGAAAAAGTTGGTCGCGACGGCTGCGCTGATGGCCAGGGGAAAGCGACCAGGGTAGTCATGTCGTACCCGATGATCGTCTCTGGAGAAATCGATTCGGCGCCTTGTCCAATCTGGAGTAGGGACATGAACGCTATTGCTTTTAATAAAAGCCCGGCGACACTTACCGTTGCCACCTTGGTGTCCACGGAATATGGGGAAGATGCGCGTGGCCTTCGTGAAGTTGGCGGTCGGAGCCTCCACCGTGTCCTCTTTTGAAGGGCCATTGCCTTGTCGCTTTGCTTCCGCCTTGCTCTGGATGACCTCCTTGAGGGCGATGCACTCCCACATGGTGTGTTTTCCTTGTTTGTGAAGGGGACAGGGGCCGTCGAGGACCTCCTTATGGCTGTTGTTGCGTCGACGCTTCTGCCCGGTACCATGGCTTGCGGGATCAGGTGTCAAACGGTGTTGTGGTGCTTCCGGGGTGATCTTCTTTCGTGCGGTCGACGCGTGTGGACGGAGTCGGCGGCGAGCGGCGTTGATGAGGCGGAGGCATTCAACGTGGTCTTTGTCAACCTGGTCGACAACGCTCTTAAGATCGTCAGGAACGACGCGGCCTAGAGCGCCCTGAGCCGTCTTGGTGGTTAGATCCTCGATCAAAGGAGAATTTTGGAGACAGAGACGGTGCCATGGATAGTCCAGACCATAGATCCGATCTGGAGGGTGGCGCCGCCTGTGGGGATGACCATGGATCCAGGAAAGGTGACTGCTTGATGAGCCATGGAGTCGATGCACACACCCCCTACCTGGCGCGCCAACTGTCGACGAAATATGCGTCGCAGTCTACCTATGGGGTACCCTACGGTACTAGATTGTAGGCGGAGGTGTGGCGATGGTGATCAAGCGTAACACAGAGAGCGTAGACACGGCGATTTAGACAGGTTCGGGCCGGCAAATCACCGTAATACCCTATGTCCTATGTTTTTGTGGCTGGATTGATCTGAGTATTAGGTTACAAGATCCGTAGATCATCTGAGAGAGAGCTTTTGGAGGGGGTCCCTAGTCGCCTTATATAGCCGGGGAGTAGGGTTACAATTTCTATATCCTAACAGATTACGATCGGTCCCTTAAGGCAAGGGATCCGAGTCTATCTACTAGGATCTTCCTTGGCAAGCAAGACTTCTTCGGAGTCCTTGGCGAGCACGATGGCTGGTTGCGTGCCGCAAGGCCTCGCGGGCTAGGCCGTCTTCTGGTCGGTAGGCCCATAAGGTCCCTGGGGATATGCCGAGGTAATATCCCCAACATGAACCAAACAAAGCAGAGCAGAGAAGAGCAGATCAGATCAAACATGAACAAGTCTGATACATGGGGTCAAGCATAGAAGACAAATCACAAAAGCAAACAACAGATCCAGGAGGAAACTCTGACCTCAACTGACAAGGTAAGGCCAAATAAAACTTCACTTCCTCTGTCAAGTACCTCAGTAAACAACTATTACTCCAACATTCAGATTCATATGAATTCCTGCACTCAATTTTCTAAAATAACAAAAACATTTTATGTTACCACTTTCAGAATATCAACTCTAAGGAAGTGCAAGCAAACAAGAAACATGATTTGAACAACAACGACTTGTATGAGGTAAAAGTACTTCAGATGTTTAATGCATACAAAGACATAAATTATGTAAACTACTGAAATCTACTATTTACTGCAGCATTCTTTTGGATCACTGATGACTTTGCTACAATCACCAATCCAGTATAATCACATATAGAGGTTCAAACTTATTGCATAGCTACCATGTTTCAATACATTAAATTATGAAAGCTCAAACGAAATCATTATCCATGTAAACTGTTTTTTACTAGCAGAACAGTATGTACATGACAACTAGTAGAACAGAAGATAATACAACATTAACAAACTCACATGGTACACAAGCATTGAGCGGGACACAGTGTAACACCCTAAAATTTCCTTTTTTTGAAAATAGGGTTTAAATTGATTTATTTATGTTGTGCTCATGAAAGCATAGGAGAATAAAAACTTTTAATCAAATTAAAACTTATCTTAAAGTTTAGCAACATTGTTGGTGCATTCATGCTGGAGCATCTGGTTTATTGTCTTGAGTGTAGGTTTCCAAAAATTCAAAACTAGATTTCCAAATGTTTGAAATGACTTTGAAGTAAAAGAAAAGCAAAAGAATTTGAAAAGAAAAGAAAAAGAAAAAAAGTTAGCTCTCCCTCACCTGCTTTTGGCCCAACACTCTTTCCCCTCTCCCCGCGCGAGGCCCAGCAGGACGGCCCGTTCCCCACTTGCACGGACGCCTCCTTCCCTCGCTGACATGGTAACCCCACGCGTCAGCCGCCCTCTGCCTTCGTCTTCCTCGCGACGGAAAGCATCATCGCTTTCCTTTTTCTACCGTCGGCGGAGATCCTTCTCAATCTCCCCCTTTCCTCCTTTGACGAGCACCCCGGGCTATTTAAGCCGAGGCCCCGTGCACCACCGCCCCCCTCCTGGGCTTCATCATCCGTCCCTATGCCCTAGAGCCCCGCCGCCTCGAGCTTTTGCTTCAGCGCTGTCGGTCCTCTCTGTTCTGCCGTCCGCCGCGTCACCGGCGTCAAGAACTCCTCCACGTCCTTCGCGCTGAGGTTAGGAAGGTTCTGGTACCGATATGTCCCTCCTTTTCCCTCTCTGTTGTGCACGCCGCCCACCGTCACAGTGCCGCCGTAGCAGCTCCGCTCTGCCACCCATGCCGCCCTCTCCATCATCCGCCTCCTTCCAACCGGAGTAGCCCTAGTAGTTTCGTCAAGCCGCGCTTATCATCCTGGACCAGACTGCGTTGGCTATGGAGCCCTGCATCACCGTGGAGCAGTTTGCCGGCGAGGTCCAAGCCACCGGCCATGGCGCCACTGCCCTAGCGGCTCCGAATTGCGCCATGCTGAACCCACCGACGAGACGATCGCACAGCTCCATGCAGTCCCTTTGCACGCAGGCGCATGAAACGCCGCCGCGTTGAAGCACCGGCACTGCGTGCTCTCCACTGCTCTAATTTGATTCCTAGCTTGATGACATCATGTGATGTCATGTATCTGTTTTTTGGCCATTTTCCTTTATAAAAAACAAATCTAGAAATACAATGGAAATACTCATATTTGGCCATCAACCTGAGGCATCCACGGATGGATCTATGGCCTAGATTTGTTGCCTGTATCCCTTCCAGCACTAAACCTTCCTCCGTGTACTAATTTGTTTTCAACCTTATAAATATTCTTCTTAAATATCATAAATAATATTTTTAGAACTAAAATAAATTTGATAAATATTTCATAGATGTTTATAAATAATAAATGCTTAACATTTTCTATGTTCCAAAAATCAATGACCCGTTTAAGTACGTTGGAATCGTAAAGATATAATCTACGTGATCGTAACTTTATTTAACATGTTTTGTGCTTCCAAATAAAATGATAATTCTATTAATCAATATGTAATAGTTTTCTAATTAAAAGTAATGTAGATTATTCACCTTGGTCCCTTCTATGATTAGTTTTACTTGTTTCTAAAGTCAAATATAATTGAACTTAACTTAATTAGGATATTTCTCTGAACTATCTATTTCATGATTTATGATAATTAAAATAAACAAGCCTATAGTTTTCTTTTTCTTTTATAAAGTAAATCTTCCGATAAATGTATCTTTCGCACCGTAGCTCCGTTTAGAGTGGTTTTCGCATCGATGTGATCGTAGCGATATGTAGATCCTTTTTATAAACCTTTTAATTTGTTTTATCACTGCTGGTGTACTGTTCTCATCATTGTTTATGATTGCTCGTGTATGGATGCGTGGATGCTTGTGTGGTGCTCTATGGTCATGTCCAGTCAGTGAGATTTACGTGGTGCACAAGAAAGAATCTTTTGGAGCTGCAGGTCAGCAGAAGAAGGATCTAAGTGAAAGGCAAGTATTACATGGGATCATCCTTGTTGTCCTATTCATGATAATCACTCATTAATCATATGCATGAGTTTCCTTGTTACCCCATAAGGTTATCCTAGTATTGTGGGAATTTATGCATTTGGGTAGTAAGATGCTAGTGCTGAGAAAATGACTATGATCATGTAAACTTGATTAATGATATATGCAATGACATTAAAAGATGACTTTTTAGCAACATGGACTATAGGTGGAACAACAGGCACCTCAACCTGTGTTCTTACTCATAGGGATATTTCGGTAAGTGGATTACCCCAGGACTTACAGTGCAACCACAAGCTATATGGCTCTGGCTTGACTCAGTATTAGACTTCTACTGGTTTGTGACAACTTACCCGAAAGGGCGCAAGAAGGGCTCACCTTAGTGCCCTTGTAAGAGGGGTAGCACTAAGCATTAAGGAAACTTGTAGCGGGTTGTTATCTACCAGTGGAACCTATGAACGGTCTTGTAGTGTACCCTGCTCCACTTCTTTGGTAGAGGTGATTGCATATGGGGATCACGACTTGTGGGTAAAGATGTACGACCTCTGCAGAGTTTAAAACTATTATAATAGCCGTGCTCACAGTCAAGAGTGGCTTGGGCTCCTTACTGTGTGATGTCTTTATGTCATAGCTCATCAGTTGTTATTCGTTATTAATTATTGTTACTTATTCATATAAGCATTATATCTTGTTCACCTGATCATATGGTTATTGGGCTATTGATAACATTGATGCTACTATGATGCTAAACTTGAGATAACCTAAAAGCTTATGCAGTTAAACAGTGTCATACCTTTTTGAGCCTCATGAACCCCCTGTATACTTGTTGAGTACGAAAGTACTTACGCTTGTTTACTTTTCAATATTTGGATAAAAATCCCGGATGGGTACCAGATTGCAAGAGTCTCGAGCAGTTAGGCTTGTGATCAACCAGTCAGTTGATCCCTGTGGAGTGGAGTCTTCGCCAGAAGATCGGAGTGTCTTTTCGCTGTTTGCTCTCTTAAGGTTATTTCTTTGACCTTATATGTTATGTATTTAAGTATTGTCTTTTGATATTACCTTCTTCTATGGCTATATGTGATAATTGACTTCCTGGGCTCACATATAGTGTATATCCGGTTTTGTCCTTAAAACCGGGTGTGACACATAGCCAGCTCCATATCAAGTATTTGGAAGCTCAAATACTTCATCTCAGCTGTTCAATCCCTACACATACAAGAAGGTATTCAATGGATTCTTAATCAATTCAAACACATATTATTTTCACAATATAATTTTATATTCTCTATACAGGGAGGATACGTTGAACTTATAATGAAACATATAAACAACTCTCAAGACGACAATCAGGCAAACAAGATTGCACAGGTACAATTTTCTCTGCAACTATTCATATATTGCAATAATGATACATAAAAATTACACACATTTTAACAGTATAAATTCAACAAATATTAAGTGCAATTATTTATTACCTATGTAGTTAAATGAAGAAATGCAAGGTTCAATACATACAAACAAAACAATGGGAGGATCATTAACTGAGATGGCACTAGGGAATGACATGTTTCAGGTCAAAACATATTATACACCAATCTTTTACATATCGCCATTATCATTATTATTTATCTACAACTAACAGAAACATGGTTATCCAAAAATTTCAGAATATCAACCTTGATGACTACTATGCCATCTTTGGACCTCAATCTCAGTGGTCAATATCAGAGTCAGCAAACATATCTCAGGTAATTATCACAATTATTACATAAATAAAGGACACATAGAATGTACTGGACATGAAGCATGATAAAACTTATCTTTTATAAAAAAAACATGGTCGACATATTCCAAGTGTTGCTCATGAAGACAGAACAAGCACAAGCAATGCTGATGATGACATAACAAGCTCAGTGATAGCTGATGAAGATATATCTGAAACAGAAGAAGTCCATTGGCAGACTCAACTATTCAATTACATGAACCTTGATGAGGTAAGTGAATTTTACAAAAATTCATGTCTTACAACAATAATCACTTAAGCAAAGGCCAAAAAATTATAAATAAACTTACTAAATTCTCACAGAAAGACCATGGACATGAAGCCTTGACCGCCTGAGCACCAAAACATACAAGTCCAGACACTACATCAGCAGGAACAACTGAAAATGAAGTAGATGGCGGCCAACCACTCATTGAGAAAGAGATTGAAGATTTCATTTAGAATGAGCAGGTGGCAGCATCTGAAGGAAACAACGCACCTGTCAGTAGCGTGTATACACCCCAGATAGGAATGCAATTCAAGGATACGGATGCAGCTCACCATTTATTCAACTTTTATGCCTTCCTAGCTAGATTCGAGGTAGTCATAACACATACTACAAGGACAACGAGCAGAAAAAGGAACAATGAGATAGTCAAAGTGATAATGCGATGCAATCGATATGGAAAAGAGAAGGAACCAAAGACTGTAGAGCAAGAAGAAGCACAACTGGACAATGACATTGGAAAAAAACCAAAAGCAAAAAGGAAAACAAATGTGTAGATCAAATCAGGTTGTCCTTGTTACATGATGGTGAAAGAAGAAAATGATTATTGGAAGGTAATGAAGCTTGACGTGGACCATAATCATGAGCTAAGTCCTGGACAGAGAGATCAACTATTTTCTGAACACAAGTACATGACTGATATGGAAAAAGCATTGATCAGGACTCTCAATTACAATAACATCACAACCAGAAAGATGATATCTATCCTATCATATCTCAGAGGGGGGTTCACAACACTACCTATGAAAAAGAAAGATATCAGCAACTACAGGACAAAGATCAATAGAAGGGTCAAAGGATCAGATATGACAAAAGTGCTGAATTACTTCAGAGATAAATAGAAACAAGATCCTGGATTGTATTACAAGTTCAGCCTAGATGAAGACAAGAAAGTCAGTAACCTTTTGTGGGCAGATTCTCATCACTCAAATATTACAGAGATTATGGTGACTGTGTTAGTTTTGACACAACCTACATGACTAACAGATATAACTTACCGTTTGCACCTTTTGTTAGAATAACTGGACATGGTCAAAGCTGCATATTTTCATGCGCCTTCCTTTATGATGAAACAATCGAGACATTCAAGTGGGTGTTTCAAACTTTCCTAGAAGCAATGGGGGGGGGAAACACCCTAAAACTATCATTACAGACCAAGACAAAGCAATGAAAGCAGCTATTGAACAAGTGTTTATCAACACAAGACATAGAAACTGTTTGTTCCACATAAAGAACAAGTGCTACAACAAGAACCTCAAGGTGTTCACAGCAAATGAGGGACTCTATGAAGACTTTGAAGACACAGTCAACAATTCTCTAACAGTTGAGGAATTCGAAGAACTGTGGCAAACAATGATACATGACAAGAACCTACAAAGTAACAAATACTTCACAAAGATGTGGGACATGAGACACAGGTTCATACCAGTCTACTACAAGGATGATTTTTTTCCATTCATTCAAACAACTTGTAGAAGTGAGAGCACAAATTCATGATTCAAAGATAATGTTGGACCAACATACAACATCATTAGCTTTTGAAAGAATACAGTCGAATAGTTAATAACATCAATAAAGTAGAAAAATTGGAGGATACATACAACAACCAGAAGAGGCAGAAAGAATTACTTTTTGACTACACAATAGAGCAGGAAGCGGAGCAGATGTATAACAGAAATATTTTCAGAAAGTTTCAGCTCCAGCTAAAAAAAACAGCAAGGCTGAACTACAAGGAAATAGAACCATGGAAGAGATTTCTGTTATACATCTCTTCCAAGGTTCATAGGCTCAGGACATACATAGTACAAGCTGACCTAACTGAAGGCAAGGAACATTTTCTTGCATTTGTGGAAAATTTAACAAAGACAGACTACTTTGCTCACATTTCCTCAAAGTTATCACTGAAAAGGAAATGAAAACAATACCACAAAAGTACTACATTGACAGGTGGAGGAAAAAAATATCAAGGAAAATGTTGAAAGAGAAGATGTTCAAACAGTTGCAACTAGTGCATTGCTCAGATACAACATTTTGTCCAGGAAGTCAGCAGTGTTGAATTCTAAAGCATCAACAAACGAGCAAGTCATGAAATTCATCATGCAATAGTTATCACAGTTGGAAATCAGTGTTGATGAAATGCTAATTGCTCAACCCATACCTGAACAAACTATCCTACAAGACATACAAGAGCCTGAAACCAGAGCTACAGAATCTGAATCATCACATGTTGAAATTGATGAACCAGACAGTATTCAAAGGAAGGGAAGGCCACCAAAACCTAAGAGGATGAAGACATTAATAGAACAAGCCAAGAACAAGGCACTGGCTGTAGAAAAGAAAAAGACGATGGCTGCAGAAAAGAAAAAGACAATGGATGAACAAAGAAAGAAGAATAAGAAAACCCAGGACACAGGAACTAAAGGTTATTTCAAATATACTTATGTTCTACACTTGTACACTCAATGAAGTCAAAATTAATAGTTTCTAACTTATACCAACATAATATGTTTCTAGGATCCCCAGTGAAGCCAAGAAGGAAGAAGATGAAGGAATCAACAAGTGCTAGCAATGCTGCAGATGCACAGAATACAGAATGAGAAGAAATTAACTCTTTTATTCTCCAATTAAATTATGTAATGACATGGATGTATCAGTACATTGAGCAGTATCAAAAATTACATATCTCTAAAACTACAATTTCATAATTAAAAAACTGTTATTTATTTTGTACCATTTAGCAATTATTCTTCAGTACTCTAGTTCAGTGATAGATATGCTGTACATGTTACCAAATAACATATCATGTCATGAACAACAAAAAACAGTAGCAAATGATTGCAAAAAAAAACACCATACCAAATCCTTTTTTTCACAGCCGCTGCTTTTGGAAATACCACCTTCTGAACATCCATAAGAAAAACAAAATCATTAAACAAATAAATAAATATGAAACATTAAATTGAACTTCATTAAAAGACAAATCAACAAACTTATCTTTTTTCATGTATAATTGCGTGTTCTCTACATAGTGACGTACTTAAACATTTAGGTCTACAAGAGCAAAAAACAACTAATAATCAATGTTGTAACACAAGACAACAACAAACTGATTAATAGAACAGACTGAAAAAACAGTGCAAAAAATGCACCTTACAAAATCGACAAGCTTTTCCACCACTACTATGATGGGACACTAAGACTAAACAACAAAAAATGTTAAAACAACAATAGTTAATTCAAAACCCTCCTTTATTAGGACTTGGGACCTGCTATGATGAGACACCATAGGTACCCCACTATAGGCAGAGTTAAAAACATTTTAACATTTTTTTTACCTATGGAAAATAACAAATCATGAAACAAATAACAATAATATAAGAAATAGTAGCAGTAATATAAATTATTAAAAACAGTTAAGAAATAGTAGCAGTAATATAAATTATTACAAACCACAGTCCAACCAAAAGACTTGCATTAAAAGATAAGAAACAACTAACATCTTGAGATAATAGAAAGATGACCTCATCAAACTCAATAAAACATGCACTGCACTCTACCGGGTCTGAGGCCAAATTCTATCACACACAACACTCTGATAGAAATCCTCTTCTGCAGCTCTTACTGATAAACTAAGAATACGGTACAAACAAATTATTTATCCATCAACAGTCCAGGAACGTCCAGCCATCATTTTAGCATCAGCTTCATCAATCACCAAAATATAGACAGTCCCATTGGTTGAATCCAAAACAAACTTATAGGTAGACATATACTGTTTGCCACGATTCTGCCTGATAGCACGAGAAACTAGTTTCACACTGCCAACTCTTTTAGCAGCAATTAAACGACTTTGGTCATCAGGAGCTAAGCCAAAATAGTCAACAACAAACAACGAAACCTTTTCATTGGCTAATGTGAACGGAATTGCAACATCAAGAGCTAGTGAATTCTTGGCAAGAACAACCTACCAAAATTAACATAACTCAAATCACAAAAATTATATATTTAAATTACATCAACTTTAATTTAAATTTACACTATTGAAGTATATGTAAAAAATATGTTAAATAATATGTATAAATCATAATAAATAATCCAGAACACACAAAGAACATGAATAACAAACAAAATATAAAAATGGCAACACTTACACAATAAAAACTTACATGCATTCTGTTTGGAATATCCCTAAATGATTGGATAGAGCCTTCCAGTATGCCAATGCTTAAGACTTTAGATAGATCAACAGATACGAAACCAATCAAGACTCTCCAAGCACAAAGCTGAGAAGGAATATCATTCTGATTAGCCAAAACATACACAACCTTATCTTCCTCATCAAGGCAGAACTTGAAACTCTAAAGAAACAAAGGACTACGAATGTGTTTAAAGCCCGAGCAACTATCATAACTCTGTCTTCAACAACACTAACCCTGTTAAATTTCACTACCATTAAACAATTCTGATCACCTTCATTGACACCTAGAACTTTTAGCACATAACTAGAAACATTCTTCAGTTGCATGATATACTTTGCCAACAAACGATCCATCTACAATAAAAAAATAAAAGAATACTGTCACAACTCTACTCTACTGTAACTCACTCTACTGCAACTTAAATAAAGGAATGCGAGTGGTCATAATTAATCGAAAACGGTCATAACATGCAAACAATAGAAAAACGGCCACAAAAGCAGGAATCCAAAATAGATAAATAGAGGGTCGAGAGTAAAAGCTGCAGCAAAGAAAACAGAAAAAATCAGCAAGTACATCAATACTAAAACTGACCGATTCAATAAGACTGACCGATTCAATGCCATGCATAACTACTAAAAAGTTACACACAGTACACAAATTCAACCACAAAGAAAAAATAACCCTCCTCCTTTACCAAGGCTTGAGACTTGCTACAATGACACACAATAAATATACCACCATAGGCGGAGTTAAAAACTTTTTTACATTTCCTATCTATTGAACCTGAAGGTTAGATCAAGGACAGATCAGAATTTATCTATGCAAATATAGGAAACATAATTTAAACTGCAAAACCACATTCACAATCAAACATCACAAAACCACAAGGGACAACTTTTTTCTATGGAGAGACAAATCACAGATTATTAACTGCAAATGCACAATCACAATCAAATAACAAAACTAACAAATTTTTCTATAGAAAGACAGATCACTGATTTTTAACTGCAAATGCACAAACACAATCAATTAACAAAACTAACAATTCTATTTATATGGAAGGACAGATCACAGAAATTTAACTGCAAATGCACAAGCACAATCAATTAAAAAAACTAACAATTCTTTTTCTATGGAAGGACAGATCACAGAAATTTAACTGCAAATCCACAAGCACAATCAATTAACAAAACTAACAATTCTTTTTCTATGGAAGGACAAATCACAGAAATTTAACTGCAAATGCACAAGCACAATCAAATAACAAAACTAACAATTCTTTTTCTATGGAAGGACAGATTACAGAAATACAGATCAAAATTAATATCATTTGGTTTAGTTTAATCTCAACATAGCATATTAATATAGAGTACTAATTAACCACCACATGTTCAAATGAACCTAGCTGATTCATTACAAGCTCCCGTGCGCTCATAGCATGAACCATAACAACTCAATAACTTGAAGCCTAACCACAACTTCTAAACAAATTACACTGATCATGCTCTCTGCTCCAACATACCATAGACCTGACAACAGGAAAAAAAGTAATTAAAAAATTCAATGCATGAAGAAACATTAAAGAAAATGACATCGAAAAAATTATTACCTCCTTAACTTTAGATTGGCCATCAAAGGCAGAATTGAACTCATTGGAAATTATATCATTCACATACTTGATGCGAAGGTTCCCAATATCATCTTCACTATACCTTTCAGCCATGTTAACATTTACTTCAAAGTACTCTAGGTTCTTCATAGCATAGATACCACTATCATTTATTATGCTACATACAAAACAAAACAACATTTAGGCCATAATTAATATAACAACCACCAGATAAAATTAATAAAGAAAATATGTTTCTTAGTATATTTTAAAACACTTTCTACTTCACTTACTTTTCAGACTGCTGAGGTACATCTGCAAAGAAAACAAGATATCCACGGATACCAAAATCAATCTTCACAACTTCAGCCCATACAGTGCACAAGTTCTCTATCTACAAATTTGATCAATGAAATAGATTACAGTACATTTCAATATTTCTCCTAATTCAAATAAAACTAGACATTACATTATAACAACTAATAAGTTAAACAAATATAATGCTCATACTTACAAATTCATCTTTCATAGCTTTATAGAAAGCTGAGTCTCCTCTAAAGTGTAGTGTGCATGAATCCAAAATTATACACCATCTCATACTAATATACAAAACTACCACATACCAGCGATCACGGAAAAGAATTGGAAAATATAGCTGAAAAAACCACAAACAAATAAAAAACAATACATTGTTAAAGAAACTAACACCTGTGTGATAATAAAGAATAAAAAGTTCACTTACATAGTTGCTATATGATAATGACCTTGCACGGTTAGCACCCTTGAAGCATCTAACAACTGTGTCATATAGCTCTTTCTCTTTCTCATCATCACGACCATGATTTCCAATAAGATAATCCTTCAAAAACCAAATAATCAGTATTCTTTTCAATATAAATTACAAAAAAATTAAAGAAAAAACAATAAAAGAATACTCACACCAACTTTTGAAAAGAAATAATGCTTGTAACAAGTCCTGGGGTGATTCCTATCGAATAACAATCTACATAGAGCATCGACAATAAAATAGTGCACATTTCCTACAGGTTTAAGAGATTGAGCAAGTGCACCTAACTTCACAACCACACTCCCATAATTGATTTCTAAAACACTGTAACAATAAGGTTGTTAGGTCACCAATATATACATTACTTATCAAAATTGGTGCAGTAATAAAAAAACCAAAAGTTTTCACAACTTAATTAACTTGCTCCAACTACTCAATACTTTTTGCCATTTGTAGTACAGAATGATAGATATCAACTTCATGTCTAGACACCTTAATTTTCACCTCTGACTTACTGTAAGGGCTCATCTTGTACTTGTTTGGAACCACTACCGTCTAGGACGATGAACAACAAGTTTTGCACTAGAAGACTGCCAACCACACTAGACAAAGGAGTCCCATTGCTGGCCATAGTCCTTGAAGAACAAGAATTACCACCAACCATTGAACCTTCTTGACGGAATGGAAGAGGCGTTTCAGTAGGTGCCTGTAAAAAATAAGAAAAAAACATTAAATTGTTCACAAAATCAACTCTAAGAAAATTAAAAAGCATTTCTAAAGATAAACCAAAATAAAAAAATACAAATGATCCATATACAAAGGTACACAACACTATCCACGCTAATTCAGCTACTTATACTTAATATTACAAGATCCATATACAAACTCCACAAATGTTCTAAATGTTTCAAAATACTCCCAAACTTTCAACATAAATGATCCAAAACATAACAGTTATTTCTTCCAGTTTACAATATCAATAAGGTCTCCATATGGACTGATTGCAGCAATAGGAACAGGACAAGTTGAGTCTTCATCATGATCAGAATATTCAGTAAAAGGAATAGACTCCATACGAATATAGTCCTAAATCCAAAATAAACACAACAATTTAGTCAAATAAATAAATAAAAAAGAACTTACAACATATATAACAGACCCACTAACCAATTGGTATAATAGAACAAAGAAATAATTACAGTTCCAACATTCTCCTTTCTAACCGAACCATCATTTCCATTGCCTTCAGTTTCCTCATTGACATCAGCCTTGTCAACAAACACAAAAGTTTTGAGATCCAGAGGTACATTTAAAGTTGAAAGCACTCTCAGGTTGAGCCTATTATAAAAAGAGAAGTAAATCAGGTACTACTACAGTAAAAAATAGACATACAATACAAACCACTTTAACATACATTTCCACCAACACCTCCATGGCTCATTTTGTTGACCTCAACCAACAAACACAAAGTTAAATTATACCAATCAATTAGCATGACAAGAAAACCAAAGATACAACAAATTTTTACCATAGATGCAGCCCTCCCACTTGGACAAGATGTAGACGGAAATGTACCAATTGGACGTCTCAGTTTAGGATCTGCAACAAAATTTCCTAAATTATCCTGATCATCAAACAATCTAAATGAAGGTACACTAGGACTATAGAAGACCGGAGTATTCATCTTAACACAAGGGTCCTTTGCAGGTCCTTTCCCTGCTTTCAATTAACATAAGAAAGTAAAAAAGCCTAAACCTTACATTCCATAAAAAATTTCACAATAAAAATAAAATAATTACATAATCTCAAAACTATAACTTGCATGTACACATAATACCATAAACACAATATGAGCTCACCATTACGATCCAGAGTAGTAGTTGCATTTCCATCCATTCCAGTTTCTTTTGAACTGCAGGGGATAGTTTCCTTATTTCTGGTAATAGGAATACCACTTCCAGTAGCACAACTAGGTGTTTTCGCTTCGTGAACAATAAAAATCACAACTAACATGTCACTTCAATACTATATTTCTTTTACATCATAAGTGCCTTCTACTGTATCGCACAATAAGAAACAAGACCACACCATATATCACTAATACAAGTAACAACATTCAGCTTCAGTGTCATCCATAAAAAATACAAGTACAAACATTATAGCAAAAAAAACACATACTCTTTGAACTCTCCAAAGGGTCTTCCTCAAGTACTATAGGATTTCCCTCTGAACCGCCAGTTTTAGCTTTCAATTCATTAATGCGACTAAGAGGAGATTTCCTAACCCTTGAAGACCTTCGTCGAATAGAAGAAGCAACACTGTCAGGAGTCAAAGACTCTGAGTCTAGAGATTTCCTTTTCCTCTTGCTATTCCTTGAAGATGAACCTGTACATCAAAATATATTTCAAAAAATATAAGATCATCAAAACAAAAATAAAAACTAACAATGATGAATCAAATATACAAAATAAGAATAAAAAAATAAAAAACACATACCACGAGCAGAAGAGTTATTCGAAGGCAGAATTTATGTTTCTTGAGAAGGACGAACATCCTAACTACCATATCCATCGTATAATCCATCAGATGCAACTTTGTCTGTCACAGATTCATCTACTACATAAGTTTCATCAGCACCATCATCACTTGCATCAACATTCACATCAGCACCATCATCACTTGCATCAGTAGGCACTACATATTCATATACATCAACCATCACATCAACATCTTAATAAAACAACATTAACTTGACAAGGCAAACTACCTTTAGAGTTATTGGGAACTACATCATCATGAACTTCTTGACCATAAGCACTGTACATGTGCTTGAAAATTGATGTCACAAGGTCCCAAGGCCTCCTAAAACCATGAAGTCTGTGGTGCTCTTCAAAGACAACAGATACACTTTCTCTATCCTGTTTATATGCAAAATACCAGATCTTAACATATAAACAAAAAACCAACCATTACAAATACAAAATACAGCCACACTCAATAAGCAACCTACCTCAGGAAGCATATTACCACACTCATTGTTCAAAGACTCCTTCAACAATGAACAAGCATCATCCGACAAAAAAAGACTCAGCATAACAAGTCTCATTTATTGATTTGATCTATAAATAATAAATAACATCCTTTCAGGCAACTAATTAAAAATCAACAAAACAAACAGCAAAATACAGAACACTAAACAAACAAGAAACATATACTTACTGGTCGCTTGCCATATTTTCCTCTACAGACACAATCAAAGGAAGCATACTTATTGATCATGGAACCTTTCCAACATAAAATTCTAGGCAAGGAAGGAGGTAGCTCTTGACCAGATCTATATTTTAGAAAGTCTAGATAGTAAGACTAGAAAACAATACATAAGTTAACAGCAACAAAAGACAAACTAAAGAGGCAGTCAAATAAAGATACAAGCAATAGATACAATACTCACTGCAAAGAAGTATCTGCATCCTCCGATAGTGTTCCTTTTCTTCTTCCTGTATGTTGAAATAGATCTAAACAACCATAGAAATACAAACTTTGACCAATCCCAATCCTTTACAGTCTGAATATTGACCAAAGCACCCATATACTTCGGACTTGGAAAAGTACTCGAGTTTGGACAAAGAAAACTTGACAAGGCAACAACCATAAAGAATCAAAATATGTCATCATCAGACAAAGAGTTTCCTAGCAACTTGCTGGCATACCACTTGATATTCATATTGGTATTCTGATCAATCTCTTTCAGAAATCTGGACTTCCCAGATTCTAATCCTGTGTCATCTTGCTGCTCACTAATGTCCACACCGACAATCGGAAGCCCTAAAAACATATGAATGGATTGGGGAGAAAAAGGAACCACTTTACCTCCAACAGTTAGATCAAAACAATTCAAATCAACCTTGTCAGCAAGCCATTGAATCAAATTCCTAGGAACCGAGCACTCATCATACTCAAGAAGCACACCAAACCCATGATCAATAATGATATTCCTCTTCCTCTCATCCAAATTACTAACTATCTTCCCAAAGAATTTGTTATTGCATCTACTACCAACAGTACTACTCTCACCAACAGTGCAATCTACTCTACCAGTTCCTTTTGGATCTCTCACATTCTGAAAACAAAAAATTATACACATTTATAACTATCCAACATATCATACATTCACTAAAACAATAAGTCATAAACCATACATCCAAATAAATTAACCTTTGCAGCACGCTTCCGAGCACCCAAGCCTCTGGAACTTCCTTTCTTCTCAAAAGACTTAGAAAACTGAAACAAAACAAATTCAGTAGCCATCAGCTACAGATCAAGAACTACTAAAATCTATAGATGAAGAGAAAAAAATCCAACTAAGAGCAAAAAAAACTACAGATCAAGCACTACCAGACATATGAACAAGCACTACTGAAATCTACAGATCAACAACAAATAAATAGAGTAAATAAGAAAAATTCCAAGTAAGAAGTTGTAACACCCTAGTGTTAAGCACTGCATAATCCACATGATCATTGCAAATTATTCATTGCATAAGCATCATCATGAAGCATCATGGCATCTCATATTGAAATCAAATTTAAGACTAACTTTGCTTAGAATGGTGAAGTAAAATGGATTCATAAAAATTGTGATGTTTGAATCAAGTCTTGAAAACAATACACTTAATTAATCTTGTATTTAAAACCCTAGGTTTAATATGAGAAATAAAATTTAAAAGCCATTTTAGAAATAATTATCTTTTATTAAAAGAAAGGCTTCGCATTTGATTTTAAATTATAATTCAAAAACTATAGAGAATTTGACCTAGACCTTTCAAGCAAAAAGATAGTTTAAAATCTTTTGAACAACTTTGGTATTTACACCAAAGCTTGGTTTTGATTTTTTATACCTGTTTGAAAAAGAAACCAATCAAAACAAGAAATGAAATTAGAAAAGAAAAAGAAAAAGGAATTTCCTTACCTTACTAGGCCGACGCCAACAAAGCGGCCCAGCAACGCAAGCCGGCCCGCGCCTCAGGCGCCTCACGCGCAGCGTGCGTCCGCCCGATCGCGCACAGGCGCCCTGCGTCGCGTGGCCGCCATGCCTGCCGGCGACGCCCGCGTGGCCGTTGAGCCCTGGCCAAGCCCCGCCTACACCCGAGGTGGACGCGCCCCGGCTCTCCCTCCCTCCACTCTGTCCCCTACCGATGCGCCCTCCTCCTCTCTCGCTCTCGCCTCGCCCTCGCTCGTGCGCGCAGCCGCAGCGCCACCGAGCGGCATTACCGCCGTTCCGGCCACCGGTGAGCCTCGGTAAGGCCCTCTCTTCCCGGTCGACGGGAGCCGCAGCTCTGCACTGGCTCCGCCGTGCACCGCGCCATGGACCGCACCCCTCCGGCCACCGTTGTCCCGCGTTAGCGCGAGCCCCGTGCTCGCCATAGCACCGCGAAACCCTAGCCTCGCTCAATCGCAGCCGCCGTGGCCTATCTCGGCCTGCCGTCGTGTGACCGCACCGCCGCTCCGCCATGGACGCCGGCGAGCTTCACTCCGGCCACCATTTCGTGCGATTAGGGTTGCGTTGGGTCCGTCTCGCGTAGTTGTGTCCGTAGAGCCAGACCGCATCGCCGGAGACCTCGCCGTCGGCGAGATATCGCCGGCGAAAGCTTCGCCTCCGCCCTGAGTCACCAACGCGTGGGGTCCTCTCGCGCGGGCCCCCGCTGTCAGGCGCCGGCTCCCGCCGTGAGTGGGCCGCCTCTGCCATTCGGGCCTGCTCGGCCTGTTGGGCCGAAAGGCCTGAGCCCTTTTGTTTTTCGATTTTGAGAAAATGTGAAACATTTTGTAAAAATCATATCTCACTGAATAATGATCTAAAAATCATAAAAATAATTGTGAGTACTTGTTACAAGAAGATCTACCCTGGAAAAATATTGCATGTGTATTTGGTAGTACTTTTCTGTGTGGGATTAAATAAATCCTGAAAATGATTAAAATTGCATAAATCAGTTAAGCTATTTTAGGCTTGTGCTAAAAATGTAATTCCTGTTCCAGTAGATCTTAAATGGTTGTTAAAAGCTAGGAAAATTATATCCTGAGTAGTTTCTGTGGAAAAATAAATAACTAGCAATGTGTTTTGGCTGTTAACTTGAACCATTTTTGTCACACCTGGTTTTAAGGACAAAACCAGATATACCTTATATGTGAGCCCAGGAAGTCAAATCTCACATATAGCCACAGAACAAGGTAATATCAAAAGACAGTACTTAAGTATATAACATATATGGTCAAAGGAATAACCTTGAGAGAACAAACAACGGAAAGACACTCCGATCTTCAGGTGAAGACTCCACTCCACAAGGACCAACTGACTGGTTGATCACAAGCCTAACTGCTCGAGATTCTTGCAAACTGGTACCCATCCGGGATTTTTATCCAAAGATTGAAAAGAAAGAACAAGCGTAAGTACTTTCGTACTCAACAAGCATATATGGGGTTCATGAGGCTCAAAAAGTTGACACTGGTTTACTGCGATAAGCATTTTTAATTGATTCAAAATTTTACAATTGATGTGTCATAAGTTATGCTTAAGCCCCCAAATTAAACCACATGATCATATAGCAAGTGAATGAATAACATAACATCATGATAAAGTGATTCATAAAGATAACCAACAAGTAACCAAAGAGTTCTGTGAGTTTTCCGGGCCACTCGTGTCCGTGAGCACGGCTATCATGATAGTTTTTAACACTCTGCAGAGGTTGTACACTTTACCCACGAGTCGTGATTTACCCTTTCGTCCAAGGGATCAGCCTCTTCACCCACTTCCAAGGAAGGCCGACAGGGTTCACTATGAAGTCTTTCAAAGGGGCTCGCTGACAAACAACAGACACTACGGATCCACGGGCAAGGGGTATATAGGAGCCCCGGGATGGTACACACACGCAGCAGTCCCCACTCCAGCCGCTCCGCAACCGCTCGGCAATGGTAACTTTCGCGAACTGCCACATGCGAGAGAGTTGCCCTCATACTGAACTAAAGCCAGAGCCATTATAGCCCTCGTGGTTGTACTATATGCCCCAACTTTTGCTGACAGATAGGGTCCTAAATCCATGTTACTAAAAAGTCAAGTTTTACTTTATCATTTCGTATAGTCGTTAATCAAGGTTAAAGATCATGCTTATTTAATGGAGCACTAGCAATAACTACCCATATGCAAAAGTAACCCATAGGATTTCAAGGATCAAGGTAATCAAATCTAGGTAAACCCTATGGTAACAGTATTAGACACATGCATATGATTTTATTGAAAACATCATGAATAGGACGTCAAGGAAGATCCCATATAATACTTGCCTTAAAAGCTTAGATCCTTTGCTCAACTGCTTCTCAACCTCAGACGACTTCTTCTTGATCACCAACGCAACACTCACCGATTGGACAATTATTAACAAATCACCACACAAGCATCTGATCATACAAAGCATACAAACATGGCTAAATTAGAACAATACACCAATCAATGAAAAGGATTTAAAGAGAAATCTACGCAACTCTACGATCACACAGTCGCGAAGATCACACTAAACAGAGCTACGATTAGAAAGATACAACTAACGGAAGATTTGTTTTTATAAAAGAGAACTACGAGTTTTATTAGTTTTACTATATAAAAGAGTGTATAGGGTATTTCAGAGAAACACCCAAGTTAGATTAAGTCAAAGTTATATTTGGATCTCGAAATAAAAGTAGAACTAATCATATTTTATATATAAAATAAGTTGCATAGTTATTAATCAAGTTAGGAGTTAAACATAAAATTACAGAGCTATTAACATGGTATTAAAGATCACTAATAAAAAGGTTACGCCGCTACGAAGCCAACGCAACTTGAACGAAACGAAACGGATTTGAAACGGAGAAGATATGATTTAAACAAGATTTAAAGATTAAACAGGGAATTTAAAAGACATTAAATAAATATTTATTTTCAAAGTTTGCAAAACAGATTGATTATAGTTCTAACATGTAGATAAAAACTCTATGAATCTAACGCAATTTGAATGGATGAAAACGGAGTTAAAACGAATATTTTATAAACAAAAGAAAACTGATGGTAGAACCGAAATTTATTTTTGGAAGAAAAAAAATTACCGCGTAGAAACACACTTTCCGAGGCAAAAAGCGCAAGGCCGGCAGGCGCTTTAAGTTTGCCCGGTTATTGTTGGAGCAGTGCCGGCTTGGTGGCGGCGGCTGCCCTCGGCGTGGGGAAAAGAGGGGGCTATGGGGTTGTATTTATAGTGGGGAGGGCGGCTAGGGTTGGGGCTGAGCTGCTGACCTCGGTTGGGCTGGGCCGCGCGCTGCGCTGGGAAGCTGGGCCGGCCGGCTGCCGGGCCGCGCGATGGTGGCCTCGGGCCCACGCGGGGAAGGAGGGGAGGGGGAGAAAAAAAGGAGGGGATTGGGCCGGCCTGGGTGACCTGCTGGGGCAGGGGGAAGGAGGAGGGGAGGGAAGGGGAGGTGGCCGGTTGGGCCTTGGGCCAAAAGGAGGAGAGGGAGGTTTGGCCTTTTTCTTTTTATTTCTTTTATTTCAAAGCAAAATTTCCAAACACCCAAATTTGAAACCATTTTGAAATTCAAATGTGAAGCTTCATTTAAATTTTGAGACATGACAAACAAACAAATAAACAAATGCAAAGGCATGTATGCTCAAACAAGTTTCTAACAAAAGGAAATTTTTATTTTCAAGAAAAGTTTTTATTTTCCTACATTTTCATGAGCACAAAAAATCACAATTAAATCAATTTAAATCTATTTTCAAAAAGCGAAAATTTGGGGTGTTACAATTTTTAGTAAATAGGGTTCTAGTTTAATGAAGTTGTAACTTTTTGTGTAGCTTTCCAGTAAGGAATAGTAACTAGGAAAAATGCTAATCTAGCTAGTTCTTCATTTTCACTGTACTAAGTATTTTTAACTATTATTTAGCTTTAAACTTGTTAATTTTGCACAGAATAAAGTACTATCCCTTTAACATGGAAAAATTTGAGTATGATAGTTTGCCCCTGCTTAAGCTACTGTAATTTTTGTAGAATTTTATGAACTGTTTTCGTAGGGTGTGTAGTTCTGTGTTAATTTCTAGTTAGCTAGCTTGCTCCTAAGAAAGGTTAGATAGTTAATTAAGCTTTGGTGTATCTTTGAAGCACTAATCAACCAGTTAGGTTAGTAACCTAAAACTGAACCCTGCTGCTAGTATTAGTCTCTTGTTTGAGAAGTTGATTTGCTTAATTACAATTATAATAAAGAATTACAAGCGAAGAAATTTGTACCTACTCGGAAAACACTAAAGAAAGGAACATCATGAGCATGTCACATCTTAGCATATCCACCATCTTGCATAAGTAATAATATACCTTGTCTCATATCATTTGCATAAACGCATCATATAGGATCGTAGGAGGAAGCACAGTACGACCTTCCCTAGGAGCAGGACGAAGCTAGTAAGCAAGGAGCCAACGAAGGGCACGTGAACGAGGAACCAGAAGAGGAACTCCAGTAGTGTCCCGATCACCAGCCTAGCTCGTTCGAGAAAGGCAATCCCCGGTGCATTTTAACCGTATCTTATGCTATTAACTTACTATGTTACACTATGCTGTTGCATTAAGTATAGGAGTTGAGTGAACCTAATTGTTGCATATCACCCTCCTTGCTTTTGATATCCTTATATCCTTGTTAACCTGTTAGCATAGTAAAGATAGATGCTTAGCCCTGCTAATTAAATATGACTCCCTCGGTAACACAAGTCACGTATTGCTCTACGTGGCGAAGCCGGGGTATGAAAGATAACATGGAATGGAAAGGCAACCGGGAAGGTTGGTAAATTGTCCGGCCGTAGGATACCGGCAACATCTAGGAGAGCTGTGCGCCCTAGGCTGGTAGTTTACGGATGTGTCTGCCTTTTTGGCAGGCCGATCGGGTGGTGTCCCTCTTGTCATGTTGAACGCATGCCTCAACCCTTAGCTGGCAAGATAACTCGTTCGAGCCGCGAAACCAACCTACTGGCCGAACCAAGAATGAAGCTAACTGCAAGCCGGTGCGGGTTGGTGAGGACGCGGAGAGTAAGTCCAATGGCCGGCTAACTGATCCTTAGCCGGAGCGCCCTAGGTGTCGGACGGTCCTCGAGATTGTTCGTGGGGTTATGAATCGATCTTGGTTTGAATGGTCGAATAGACGACTGTCGCGCCCCCGTTCAAGGGCTGCGAGGTTTGGGTGAGGAATAAACCCTCCAGCTGGATAGGAATTCGATTCGAATCGCGGTCTCTCCCCGTTAGTGACAAGTTGACAATTTCTACACTGGCGTGGGAACAATTAATTACTTGAATGGTTCTGATGGAATGATATGATAAGACTAGAAGGGCAAACTGGTCATTCTCTGTTTAATCAAGTGTATTGTTTAGTACAGGTGCTAACCTAGAAGACAGGTAACGATTATAAAACATGGCTTCATTTCTAAGTATTCAATAGTAGATGTTTTTCCACAAAAGAGAATTCGACCTTGTACCACCATAAAAGCCTACATTATCCTTGGTGTCTTTATTTTAGTTTAAGACGGGTAAGTCTAGCTGAGTACACTCGAGTACTCAGGGCTCTGTTCCCAATGTTTTTGCAGATGGACAGATGTACTATGGGTACTGCATCAACTGTCTCTACCTAGCTATGGGCGAATACTAAGACCATGGGCGATGGTCACTTCTGAAGTCTCATCTATGCTTTTATGAGAAACGACTTATTACTGGCACTGTAATGAACTAAGTGTGTGTGAGTTGGTTTCAAAACTATTTCCGCTGCAAGAGATTTGGTTCTGTAAGAACCTTTAAACTTCGTACTCTGATGTATTCGTATTTGAACTTTATGTAATGTATGGATGGTCTGTTGAACTAAAGCTATTCTCGGCTAAGAATGAGCAAGGAATGAAATCCGTCGGGGTTTCACGGACTACCGGGGTTATAAAAGCCTAAGAACAAAAATTTATCGCATCAGCGTTGAGTTTTTGGACTTAAGTTTTTGTAATTTGGGCGGTTCTGTTATAGAAGCCATCAGTTGGTTTTGACTTCAGCAAAGCAACTCAACCAGCTGATATGAAAATTTAAAAAAATCATATCTACAATTAAGTACATACCAGATTCATATGCTACACAAGTACATACCAGCTGGTATTTCTTATCAACAGTTAAGTACATACTAGATAGATATTGCAAATGCTAAATATTATAAGTACAGTAATTTAAGTCTACAATTTATTACTTATAAATGTGCAAAAAATTGACACCGAACACAAATTTCTTGTACACTATATACTCACCACATACAAATACCAACCATGAATAGTATACAACTATACAAATTCAAAATAACAAATAAATAGCTTCTGTTTTACAGTCCATCCTATACAGTAGTTCACAAACATGCCTATGCTCAGATTGCAAAACAACCCCCTGTTCCTAACCCAATCACGTCTTCTAAACCCTTTCAACTTAATACACCTAATCAACAAAAACCCACCACACTCCTATCCATTTTCAGATCATAACATGATAAAGCAATATTATCCATATCTTGGATAAAACAGACATGATCTAGAAATGCACATACTACATGTACCAACAAACATCATCCCTCACATATTATACTCATCAGATCCTAAACATGTAAAAAGATTAGCCAGCAAAGACACATTTCACCATGATTGATGAACCCATTAACAGAACTATTTGATCAGGAAAGCAGTACTCACTCAATTACAAACATAACAGTGGTGATATGCCAGACCAACATAACAGCAGCGCCAGTAGAGTACAAGAAATCAAACAGACAAAGAACTACTACCTCCCTTGTTCAACTACTACCTCCACTGTGGCATGTGCAGTGCAAAGCCACCCAAACCAACAAAAGCATAAATAAGCATAACGATTTTAAACACTTACTCCACTAAAAGCTCCTTTCAGATTCTTGAAAGCTTGCAAAACATTTGCAGGATCAATGTCATCATTGGAAGCATTAACATCCTAAAAAGAAAACAACAACCATGTTAAAAACCAATAAATTAGCATTCGCATAACCAAACTTAATACAAAAACCTACTTACCTCACCAATATTCAAGGAATCTGACTCATTATCTTCTTCAGAAACAATCTCAAACTCATCTTCACTACCAGCTTCAGTAGATTGACCATCAGCAAACAAGTCATCAACATCCATGACTTTAAAATAGAAAACTAATCATGTTATTCCAACTAGAACTTTTAAATAACCTGAAAGGAATAAACTACACTGACAACCATGATGCTTCATCTTAAACACAAATAAAACAACCTACACTGACAACAAGATCATGTTCACTGCATGCTTCTTAAGGAACAACTACAACACCAATGATAAACTACCAGAATATGACACTTCATCTATAAACAAACCAAGTTACATACTATGACAACAATTAGGTTTACTGAAACCAAGTTAACTCAAACACATAACACCACAATCAGGTTTACTGCATGCTTCTCATAAAACAACTACACCACCAATGATAAACTAACAAATTTTGAAGCTTCATCTAAACACAAAGCAACTAAACTACACTCACAAGAATCACCAAATATAATCTTCAACTAAACTGAATCACATACCAACAGGATCAAGTTTACTGGATACTTCTCATGATATAATAACTACACCATCAAATACAATGAAGTACAGTACACTAATCTCAAACCCTAACTCGGGAAAAATAGCAAAGCAATTTATGAAAATTGAAGTATAGTAGACTAATATGAAACCCTAACTCGGGTAAAATATCAATGCAATATATGAACAATGAACTACAGTAGACTAATCTGAAACACCAAATAGCCTCAAATCCAGAATCCTAATTGGAACCGGCAAATCTCAAACTCTTTCCCAAAAACTCTTTGCCAAACTTGGTTCAACCCCAAATCCAAACCCTAGTCTCTGCCGCACAGTCCACAACTCTTCCCCATGCTCTCCACAGACCGAGAAGGAAAACATCGAAAATCATTTTGAAACAATAGATGCACCCACCCTCAATCCAAAATATCAACAAACTACAACCACCCCCAACAAAATCGCGAGATCCAAACAGAGCACATGTCACACCATCATGTCGTCAGATCCACAACCAGGACACCTAACCTCGCCAGATCCACCCACCCAAATCCAAAAAAAACCCACAAAAAACCAACAAAAAAACGAAACCAAACTCATCCTCTCCGCCTCATAGTGTCGCCAAATCGAACAAACAAAGAACAGACAAAGAGAGCGGGGAAGGAAGAGTTGCGCAGCAGCTCTCCACTGACATCGCTCGTCGACTCCACCAGAGATCGAGATGGAGCGGAGAGACGGAATCGCCAGCGACGACGACGAGAGAGGAGAGAGACTGAGAGAGGAAATGAAAAGGCGCCGCTCGGCGGAGAAGACGAAGCGACAAAAGAAGATAAGGACGCGTGCGTCCCAAAATTGAAACAGTAGCCGAGGGACCCACCTGTCAGACAAACAACAAGAGGGGGGGAGGCAGACCGTCGGATGGAAATTGAACGCCCACAAATTCGTGTGCCAGGAAGACAAGAAACACACGGGTGAGCTGTAGCATTCCTCTTTCTAGAAGTACTCGTTCCATCCTAAATTATAATTCATTCTAAGCATCTAAGTTATATGACCAGATAATAACACTTAAGATGTTAACTAAGTATCGTTAGAATTTTCATTAATTATATTTTTATAATACATTTATTTGATGACATAAATCCTTGTTATTTTTTTATAATTTTGATCAAATTTAAGTTGCTTTGATTCATCAAGATTTAATAACTTATAATTTGGAATAGAGGTACTATCAGTTTATGAATGGTGGGAGTCGCAGTTTAGGGTGAAACTGGAGTGCAGCCCAGGGCCTGAAAACGTGGAATCCTTTTTCCGCCCCTCTTTTTCAGTTAATAATACTCTCATACGGCAATACTTAGAAATTCAGCAGTGTGGCCATTAGGACTACTGAAAATCTATTTTCACCATTTGAAAAGTGGATAACATTACATAACTTAAGTTTGTAAAGAAACTAAGCCATATCTTTTCACTAATTCAGAAAAGAAGTACATAAAATTTCCATCAGAAATGGAGAAACTACATAATGAATCAATAGTCTTCCAAAACAAATAGATAACACGCGTTGCAATTCGCCGGCAAGATTTGCAAACGTACATGTGCAGGGTGTATTTTACACACGTGGTTATTCATTTCGGCGTATAAGTGCAGCGTGGGCTCCCCAACGCATCTTGCTGGACATTAGCCCAATTCTGTACGTTTGCACCAAACAGCAAAGGCCGAAGTGGCCCCGCAGGGGTTAGTGTCTTACGGCCCAGAGAAAGGTTTAAGCTGTTGTCGTTGTAGTCGAGGATTTTTTTATATTTTTAACCATTTTTATTAAGTAAATTTAATATTAACAAGTTTTTTTTTTATTTTTGCATCTAACCCCTTTGGCCGCGCCATGCATGACAGCACGGGCACGCTGAGTCACCTCGCTGACGTGACAGGGTCTGCCGCGCCATGCATCTTGACGCGGCAGACCTGATACAGTTTCGGGCCCGCGTCCTTCTTTCCTTTCTCTCCCTCACTTCTCTCTGCCCGAGCCCGCGCCGCCCCTCCACCACCGCCGCCGCCGTCGGCCGAGCCCCGCCTCCCCCGGCCCTCCCAGCGCCTGGCGGCGCCGCCCCGGCCCCGGCATTGCCGGCCCCGCCGCGGGAGCCCAGTGTCGGCCCTGCGCCGGGCGCCGCTGCCCAGGCCGGCCACGCCGGCTACCCCGGCCACCCCGCCCCGGGCACCCCGGCCGGCCCCCGTCACTCACAGTCCCCGCCCCGTCCACCTCATCCTCAGTAGTAAGGTAGTTTTTTAGTTAATATTAGTTTTTCCTAAGTAGTTAGTGTATTATAATTAGGTTATAATAGTTAGAATATAGACTTTAGATAAGTAGAATTAGTGATAGTTAGTTAGTAGAATTAGTGATAGTTAGTTAGTACGTCATGTTTAGGGTTTAGATTTTGTTTGGTTACTTAGTTAGACATAATATTGTTCTTAGGGGTTAGTGTTTTATTTAGTTGTTTAGGCTATAATTAGTTAAGATTGGAACCGGTTTGATAAAGTTTAGTGAAATCATTTTGTAGATGGATTGTTGTGTGCGGGTTTTTTCTGGAAGAAGTGTTAGGAGAGAAGATGGAATGTTCGAAGATATGGAAGAAAAATTGGAATGGTTTGGTGACCCTCCTAGATTCAACGACCTTTGTGCTCGTTTGGGTGCAAAGTTTAGTGGTGATTTCACACTAAAGGGGAGGTTTTACACCGACAAGACTATGCATAACTATGTCCTTATGCCTTTGTGTGACTCTGTGGATTGGTCCCGTTTCAATAGGGTCATTCAAGGTACGAATGCGCCCATGCCTGAGGTTGTGTTGGAGAATAGGTACAAGATGCGTAGTTTCCATGAAGGCCCTTCCAATGCCGGTGTCGGGCATGCTGATGAAGATGAAGAGTTGTGGGTGGATGGGGAACAGACTCAGGGTGATATGGACTTGGATGGTTAGGTGACACAGGAGCATCCAGTAGGACTTATGAACAATGATTTTGATGCCAACGAGTTTGAGGAACAAGAAGAGGAGCAGAATGAGGAGGACGGGATTGGTGATGCAGTTAGCACTGATTCAGACGATTCTGATGACGGACAGGACGGTATAGATGTTATTCCACCACCGGTTCAAGCCATGAATGCACCTGTTCATGTCATGCCAGCACCGATTTATGTCATACCATTCTCTATACCAAATGAGGTTCTTCATGCGGCGCCAGCTTAGGGAAGCTTAGCCACGGAGCCACCAGAGGGTGGTACCTCCTATGATCCATGGGGAAGAATTAGCAAAACACAACAGTACGTTGCACCTCCACCATACACAGAGCCGGAGCTAGAGCAACTGAGGGCTATGAACATTCATTTTAGTAGTGTTCCAAACTATAGGGATGTGAGCATGGCTCATATGGCTGTATGTGACACGGGGCTTTCGATGTGTTTGAGATCTGTATATAACCCGGAGGAGCCAATACTTAGCAAGGGGATGGCATTTAACACAATGGCAGAGATGAAGTTGTTTCTTGAGGATTATGCTGTGCACCACCATAGGCCGTACACTGTGACTCATTTGGACCAAGAGTTGAGGTAACATGTCATATGCAAGCTTGGTTGTCTATGGAAGTTAAATGCAAGGTGATGACCGAGTGATGGCAAGTAGAAGATAACTAAAATAGTTCAACCCCACACTTGTGTTGATAATAGAAATAATGAAAATCATCAGCAACTCACTGCACGATACCTTGCCCGTCGTATACTGACGCTTGTTGATGATAACAATGACATTTCAGTGTCTTCTTTACAGAAATCCATATTCGGATTTGTTCATTGTAATGTCAAGTATGGCAAGGTTTGGCGTGCTAAGCAAATTGCTCTTGCTCTTCGATGGGGAAGTTGGCACGAAGCATACAATAGAGTACCTAGAATATTATGTGCAATGAGTCACTACAACCCGGGAATGAGATGGTTTATACACATGGGAGATATGCGTTTACGTAACTCGGGAAAGCATGTACTACTTCGTGTTTTTTGGTTCTTTGCACAGACGTAGCATGCATGGCAGTTTTGTTGGCCAGTGGTAGTTATTGTTGGCACTTTTCTGACTGGAAAGTACAAGGGCACACTAATGATGGCTGCTGGTGTTGATCCTGACAACCAGATAGTACCCATTGCTTTTTCTTTGGCGGAGGGAGAGAACAATGAATCGTGGTCATGGTTTATGTGACTACTTTGACTTCATGTTCTAGGTACACAGCGTGCTGTATGTGTGGTTTCCGATCGTCATGCAGGGATCCTTAATGCAGCAGTTGAACATATCGATGGCTTCCCTCCCATAGTGCATAGATGGTGCATGCGTCATTTTGCAGCTAATTACTGGCGCCGACAGAGAGACAAGGAGGTATGTGCTAAGGTAAAGGCGCTATGTTGTGCACACACACAATACAGGTTCAAAGCGACAAAGAGAGAATTAGACAAAATGACAAATGAAGCTGGTAAGGCATGACTAGAGTCACAGATGGAAGATAAGGCAAAGTGGGCGTTAGCATATGATGATGGGGGGTTCGGGTATGGCATTATGACCACAAATGCATCAGAGTCATTCAATAATGTATTCAGGGGAGTTCGGTCATTGCCTGTATCAGGCATTGTTGAGGACTCTTTTCTCAAGTGCAACGAATACTCTGTGCTGAGGTGGCAGATTGCATAGAGGAATGAAGCAGCGCTTGGTATGTGGGGAAAGGTAGCCACAGAACATTTAGAGGAAGCAAAGAAATGGGCCAAGGAAAGTTCGGCAACGGTATATGGACATGAATGTAATATCTACAGTGTACGATCGAAGGGTGTCACAACAGTGGGCGATGAACAATATGGTGGACGTAACTATCGAGTCGATCTTCAGAAAGTTGAGTGCACCTGCAACGTCCCTCAGATAATGCATGCCCCTTGCTGTCATATGATCACCGCTTGCCAGGTCCGTGGATATAATTACGAGCACCTACCGTACATGTCACCCTTGTATTTGTGGGAGAATACCCTTCGTATCTGGGAGAGTAGCTATGAGCCTTACTTAGACCCGTCACAATGGCCACCTTATCATGGTGTTGATTACGCTCCTCATCCAGAGCTGAAGATAGGGAAGGGTAGGAGGAAGAAGAAGCGACTGAAGGGTGACATGGACGCTATGAGAGGATACGGGGATGATACGTACGGAGGTGGCGACTTTGACGAGACTCGTGTCAGAATCTTTGCTCCGTTTGCAAAGAGCCTGGTCACAAGGCTACCAAACATAGACCTAGACGATCTAGAGGGCAGCAGGTGCTTACGACAAACTTTGATATGTTTACATGTCTTAAATTGTTAGTTTATATTTACTTCTCATTTAACACTTAATCATTTATTTTCTAACTATCTTGTAATTGATTTGTGACAGGATGGCTCCTCCCATGCAGCACCCGCAGTACCCCCTTCTTGAGGTGGAGTACGATAGCGTGCACCGCGGTGCCCACTTGACGGATGCTCTGGTCGGAGCCGTCAAGTTGCCCCCTTGAGGCCACACACACACATCCGTTTCCACCGGTGGGACGAGCGATACGCACCGTACATACGGCGAGCTGGCTTCCTCGACCTTGTACGTGTTGTCAACCTCGGTCTTTCGACACTTGACCCCGCACTACTTACGGCACTTACAGACATGTACCAGTCTTTTTGCTTTCACTAATGTTCTGTGACTCATATATATTTATACCTAATATACCTTTTTACAGGTGGCGGCCAGAGACACATACTTTCCACCTACCTAGCGGCGAGATGGCGCCTACGCTGCAGGACATCAAGGATGTATTTGCTTTACGGATAGATGGTCTTCCACTATCTGGCATCATCGACAGCGACACTTGGAGAGAAAGGGTGGAACAGTTCACCCAAGACACCCCCGCGGGGTCCTCGCACTGGCAGCAGCAGTGGGCCCAGGACACCCACGCGGAGTACTCACACCCGCAGCAGTAGTGGTCCCAGGACACCCACACGGGGTACTCACACCAGCAGCAGTGGGCCCATAATACCCCAAGGGGGTCCTCGCACACCCAACTCGACGATGCATCGGGGACCGGGTCTACGAGCACGGGTGGGCTCCTTGGCCAGAGCAGGAGGAGATCCCAATGTCCCAGCTAGGTGGTGCCCTGCTTGGTACCCAAATGGACTCACAGGTAATTCAAGTTTACAAATAAATCGATACATAGTAGTGTTGTAAACAAAATATATAATAATTCACTAATTGTGCTTCAAATTGCAGGGACCTAGCCATCAGCAGCGCAATTCTAGGCGAGACCGCTCTGACGTTGGATACAGTGGCAACGTCTTGGACATGAACCCTGGGAGACGGAGGCGGCGGATGGATCCGTACAATCTAGGAGTGTAGAGGTTGAGGCAGTGGCCAGGACTTAGGAGATGTAGCACTTATGTCGTAATGTTAGACTCATGAATTCTGTAATTTATAACTTATGCACTTCTGTCGTTACGGTGATCTTAGTCGAAATAACCAGTTGTGAACATTTATGCATCATTATTCGAAACAATGAGTTAGCTTCTGATTGACCCTTCCTTATTTGAAGAAACCTTTTTTAAAGTCTAGAACCTTATTTACTAGTCTGCGACCAACTGATAATGCTGGATGGCTGGAAAACTGGTTCTGCTGCTCCTAGGCTTGCCGCGCCATGGACCCTGGCACATCAAGCCTGCCGCGCCGTGGCCTATGGCGCGGCAGGCTTGACGCGCTAGGGTCCATGGCGCGGCAAGCCTGGGAGCAGCAGAGCCAGTTTTTTCAGTGCGAAACTTCTTTTCCGGCATAAGAGTATGCAATAACCAGTTTTATTTTCAATTTATTTCGAATCCTACAATTGTTTGTTAGCCTTTTGAGAAAATGCGTAGGATTTTCAGTGATGGGCTAGACTTTTCAGTGTCTCGTAGGCTTTTCAGTGTTACTTATACTTTTCAGAGCGTAGGCTTTTCAGTTAATCGTAGACTTTTCAGTTTCCCGTAGGCTTTTCAGTTTCCCATAGTCTTTTCAGTATTTGGTAGCCTCTTCAGAACAATTATAGGCTTTTCAGTATTTGGTAGTCTTTTTAGAGCACTCGTAGCCTTTTCAGTGAGACATAGCCTTTTCAGAGCACTTATGCAACAATGCACCGGATACTCAACCTCCTTCCACCTATATATACCCATCCATGTATGCGTTGATGAGAAAAACTGAAAAGAGTAAGCTCTTCTGCGAAGGCTTCAGTTAGAGGGAAGGGTTTTGGCTAGAGAAGAGTAGAAATGTCTGGAGGAGGTTCGTCAAGAGGGAAGGGTTCGGGCAGTGGAAGGGGAAAGGGGAAGGGAGGACCAGTTGTGTGGCCGGGGACACTTGGTCCTGATTATTTTATGGAAGCAGATTATCTTTTTTCAGAGGAGAGCAAGAATGATTTCCGTGGAGATAGGAAACTTAGAGGCTACGATGACCGTAAAGAAGATTGGCCAAGATGCATGCATGGTGAAGATTGTTTAGTGCAGATGTTTCTAGATGGTATTGACGGAGGTCGGCGTTTCTTCAAGTGCCCACGAGCTTTGGTAAATGCTATTGCTATCCTATACTAGTTTTTTTTTTCACAAAATGCCCATAACTCACATGACACTTTTGTTACAGTTTTCGGCGTCGGAAGAATTTTGTGGGTTCGTTAGGTGGGTGGATCCTTCTGTATCTATTTTTCCCCATCAACAATACATGTACTACCTGCAGGATCGCATCCAAGATCTGGAAAGGGACCTTGGCAAGTACGAAGCCGAAGACGAAGACGACGACAACAGCAATCCGAGTTTACAGGAGACACTATGCACCAATTCAGGTTGTACATGTCTTTGTCACAGGAAGAAGGGACCACCGTCACTGCCACCACCTCCACAAACACTAGGTGGCTATTGTGGAGAAGGCGCAACACAGTTCGCTATGTGGGAACACTACTAAAAGTAGGCTATGTTGGGCTATGTCATTCCTATTTCATTTATCTAAGACATGTTAGGATTAGTTTAGAACATTTGTAACCCTGTTTGTTACTTGTTCTCACATGCCATTTCAATGGTTTCTCATTTGTCCGGTTTAGTTTACCTAAGGCATGTTAGGTTTAGCTAAAGAAATATGCATTCTTGTTTAGTACATATTCTCACATACCAGTTCATTGTAGTGTGTGAGTGAAATTTTTAATGCACTACTTCATTACAAATAGAGCAATTGTCTAAATAGAACAGTACGTCATGATAAGCAAGGTACCAAAGTACGTTACAACATAATTTAAAGTTCCGAGAACGGGGCCACTTTCCCTTCCTCAGAGCATCAGGATTATCCTCCATTGCTACTTTCGCACGGCGGGCGCGCTCAAGCTTCTTATTCCTCTCCTCCTTGTAGGCTGCACCTCTTCTCTCTTCCTTCTCTTTCTTGTGCTCCTTCTCAGCTGCTTCCTTTTTCAGTATCTTCTCATAGGCCACTCGACGCTCCGCGTCCCAGTCCTTCATACTTTGCAGAAGACATTTGTCGGACTCCTTGATTTCCGTGTCGATCCACTGCTCAAAGTCACATATCGGTGGAGGGGTCTGTAATACATCCAATTGTTAGGGTACATAGAAATTAAAACAATCTTTCATATGATAAAAGTTGATGGCTATATAAGATAAAATTCTCACCATTAAGTTAGTATGGCGTTGTTCAAGTGTAGGCTGAAAGAAAAAATTAGTACACATCCAATACCGTTGCCTATAGGTTTGCTCGTCCTCGGAAATCTCAACCTTGCAAGGATCACCGCAAAAGCACATGGGAACCGGAACAACCAGTAGGCAAAGGCTTGGGGTCGAATGCATTTCCAGTCAACGGACCCTTCCTAAAATTGAATCAATTTTGGTATAATTACCTCATTACTAGACAATAAACTAAATGTGCTAAATCAAAGAACCGAAACAAATACAACAAATATAGTGACATTACCTAGGTTTAATAGTTTTACCACGTCGTGACATCCTATACAACAATTCAAAAATTATTCAAACCATAACTATTAACATTGCTAGGTTAACAAAATGCAAATCATATTTAACAAATCAAAGCGAAAAAATAATAGAGGAGAGATAGGATACCTTGCTCTTGAAGTTGAACGGATCAAATAAAAAATTTTACGGTTTAATTGAGTGATTGGAAAAATTGGGCAAAAAGGAGAAAAACCCGAGAGAGAGGAGGAGAGCAAAAGGAGACTGAGCCAGCGTCTGAAAGAGGGCCGCGTAGTAGGCTTGTATATGGCCTTGCCGCGCCAAGATCCGTGGCGCGTCACTGCCGCGCCATGCATGGCGGCGCGACAGACTCGGCCACGTCAGCGCGGTGGCATGCTGACTCAGCTCCTCTGCCGCGCCGCCATGCATGGTGCTTTCGCCGTGCCATTTTCCCTTGCGCGGCCAAAGGGGTTAGTTAAAAAAAAAAAAATCAGTGTTAAAATTAAATTTACTTAATAAAAATGGTTAAAAATAAAAAAAAAATCCGTAGTCGACGTGACCTGGTGACGGGGCGTGGTACCTGTCCACCCCGGTGGCAGGAAGGCATGCGCCGACCCCCACACGTAGGGGCCGCCCACGCTCGATTCAACTTACTAGGCCAAATTCCGTGGGTCAGCCCGCCAACGAGATTTCTGCTCCCATCAACCAGGTTCATTCTTTTTTTTTGAACATGGAAAGCGATCTCCATTACGCATTAACTGAGGCCAAATCATTGGCCAACAGAATCTGAGTACAATTTGGAATACTGTCTTGCACCGAGACAGTACCCGGACCAAGACTCCCACAGGCAGCTAAGGAATGAGCTACCAGGTTACAAGAGCGGGGATTATGAACTACTACATATGACGCAAAATTACAATGAATCAGATCCTTAAGTTCCTAGATGAGTCCACTCGCCGAACTTCGATCAACACCTTATTTAGATAGCGCCTGAATCACCATTGCTGCATCAGTCGCTAAGATTATTTTCTGCACTCCCAGTTCCGCTGCTCTCTGTACTGACTGAAGGCACGCTACAAGCTCCGCATGTAGAGGTTCTAATATTTTCTGCAATCTTCCATAACCCGCACCAATGACAACTCCTTCGCTGTCTCGCATGACAAATCCCCAGCCACCAGACAGGTCATGATCTCTAAAAGCGCCATCGCAATTGATTTTAACAAATCCCTCTGGTGGTTTGCTCCATATTGGTTTTGTCGGACGGGGAGCAGGTTCTGCTCTGAATTTTTCAAACACCGAACACTCTTCAGCATATGTTCTGATCATTTGTGCTATCTGTAAGCTACTTCTTGCCCCCTCCCCCTCACGTACAGCACATCGCTCACTCCACCAGAGATACAACAAGATGACCACCGATCGCTGGACTGCATCTTTGAGTTTAATGATTGCTTCGACCACTGCCTTGGCTGACTCAATTGCTGCTAGATTGACTCTGACATGCTCAAGCTGAAGATCATCCCAAACCTGCCGCACCTTCTTACATTTGAAAAATAGATGGGCGCCATCTTCATCCAGTCTGTTACATTGGACGCACGCTGTGTCCAAACTTATGCCACGACGCCTCAAATTAACCCGTAAAGCAAGGCTGTTATGACCAAGCCGCCAAAGGAAATGCAGCATCTTCTTGGGGCATTTGATCTTACATAATTTTTTCCAACATTCCACATCACCAACTCTTGGATATGGACCTGGCCTAGCTTTCGCGCCCGCTGGTCTGTTTCCCGTGAGCCGTCTGTTATTGCGCTACCGCTCTTCTCTTTCTTGAGAAAAAAAGAGCAAGTTAAAAGTAGACCAAACTAGGTGTTGAACACATGACCTACGGTCAATCGTCCGTCATCGAACAACATAATCCTCCTAGCACTACCATATACTCACTCTATCCTAAAATATCTGTCCTAAAATATAAGTCATTCTCGTTTTTTGAAAAGTCAGATTTTTTAAACTTTAACCAATTATATATATATATATATAAAATAATAATATTTATAATACATAATTAGTATTATTAGATAGATCATTGAGTATACTCTCATAATATATTTATTTAGATATATAAATATTGCATATATTAACCTAGTCAAAATTGAAAAAGTTTAATCTGCACGTATCCCATAACATCGTATATTCTGGGACAGAGAGAACAAATATTTGTGTCAGGTATATTGAATCTATGAAAAATATCAATCTCACAAGAATAGTATTAATTATAAAAAAATAAATAAATATTCTAAACTAAATATACTATGGTTAATCTCACGAAATATGGAAAAAATGTGTAAGGAAAATAAACAAGGAAGAATGAGAAAACAAAGTAAAATAAGCAATGTGATACAGAGAAAATAAAATAAAATTAATAATCAAATAATGTGAAAGATATAATATAATATAATATAAAATGATACATAGGAAATAACATAATAAAATATATATATAACATCCCATAGTACGTACATCATGGATTATCCCATGTATATTACACGAACCTCATAATATATCGCAGAACACGCATAAACCACGTGAGCATCACACTTATGTCCTAGAATGAAGGCAATTTAAAAACAAAATTTTTAATAAAAGTAAATTGATTAATTAAAGTAAAATAAAATAAAAAAAGGAAAGAAATAAAATCTAGAGGAAAATAAAAAAAACATCTCATGATACTATTTTGAACAGCTTATGATACTATAGAATATATCATTGGTACTACATGTAATTGTAGAACATCTTGTTTATACGAGGTGAACATCCAAAATAAATTATAGAACATCATGCTTTTGCCTAATTGATATAAGATGTGATAGCTTAAGTTCATCATCACCGCTATAAAAATGACCATAAATTTTTTGTTCTAACTGCAACAATGTAGTGATAGAACTAGGAGACAAAACAAAAAACCATGAGAAAGTTGTACCTGTTAAAGATAAAGGAAATAAACGAACTTTCAACTCATCTATAGAACCTACTTCACCTAATTGAGCAAGATATTGACTAATGTGCTTCCATATGGTTTTGCTATCCTCGCCATTAAATTTAGAAAATTCAGAAACCTTATAACCTTGAGGATAAGCAATAGCATCAAAGTAAGATGGGTATGGATTTTAATAATTTCGTCCTCTAACCTTCGGTGCAACTCTAAAAGATTCGACAAACAACCTATGCATATCTTCTCGTAAACCAGACATAACTTCTTCTAAATTGATTGGGAGAGCCGTAGGTGGTGGCCAAGATTTATAGGAGTGTTGTCCGTATTTAAAACCTATGGCGTAGGCATTGGCGATGTAGAAACTGTGGCATGGTCTTACTTGGCGCCGAAACCCCAAAGATGGTACATTAACAATGGGATTAGAATATGTAGGCATTATCATTAATTCACTTTCATGTTTAGCTTGCTACCTAGAAAAGAAATTCATCAGGATGTCATATGATGGTTGTTGTGACAATTCCGATGAACCAATAGGTGCTGTTGGTTAGGGCTTACTACACTAGTAGATGCACCAACATGACAATTAGAGGGTGGCGTATTTTTATTAGCATTCATCATATTTATCATAGCCTCATTAAGAAGATCATTATTATGTGCAACAGAAAACTCTAATTCGGCCAACTGTTCAGGAGAAAAAGCACTACTTACAGAATTTCGTACCTTTTCTTTGCTTGTAGAGGAGGAAAGGTGATCTTGCCAACTGTTGTGATATTGCCTTGAAGATCTTTGTTGAAGTTGGCAAGAAATCTATCCATATCTTCCTCATCACGCGTCTTCATGTATGCTAAATAAGCTTGGCGATACTCTTCGGACAATTCATCAAAGCTAGGCTTGATGATGTTGTCAGTGCTAATATCTGCGGGCTTCGAGATCTTGCCACCAAACATGACAACTAGAGCGTAGATGTACCTTGATCTTCCTTTGTCCCCATAGGAGTTGCCAAAAAGTGTGTTCGCATACGAACATGTCACGTGGGCCACCCGCGACGAGCGCGATATACACAAGACACATCGGCGAGAGCTCTTGGAACCCGACACCCCATGCTCCTGGGAGGGACCCCGTTAGGGAGCACGTCGGCGATGGGCTGCCCTAGGTCGACCTGACCGCCCTAGGACCTTGTACTAGCTGTCGCAACGAAGTAGACGGTAACAAAGAACAAGAAGCAAAAACTAGAGATGAGAGAAAATAGTAGATATAAGATAATATAGTAGATTGATTTGTGCGATTGTGTGTTGTCAATCGACCATCACCCTTTATATTTATAGGACGACTGGTCTCCCCTTTATATGAACTAGCAAATATGCCCGTGCGTTGCAACAGGGATTAATTTTTTCAGTCTCAACTTTAATGTTGTCGTCGACCCGTGTATGGTCATAATAAGATTTACATATAAAAATATCTTGTTTTATATATGTTTAGTTATGGCCGTCAATGTGGTGTCCTTTTGTTTTTTATTTGAAGCTCTTTAGTTTTGTTTTAGTACCGACGGCGTGAGATTTCTTAATTTCTATTAATATTATCCTATTTCTATTTGGATTAAATTCCTTTTTATGTTACTTGGAAGTCTCACGTGGTTGTCGACACGTGCACAGTCATGATAAGATTCACATTATGAAAATACCTTATGTTTGATTATTTATGCTTAGTCATGGTTGCTAACGTCGTGTCTAGTTGTTTGATTATTTGTGCTTAGTCATGATTGCCAACATAGTGTCCTTTTAAATTTAATTTAGAGTTTTTATTTTTTTATTAGTACCAATGATGTGGGATTGATTTCTATTCTTATTATCCTACTTCTATTTGGATTAGAATTTCCTTTTATATTATTTAGAAGTCTAACGTGTTTCGTAATAGGATGTAGGATTTAGAGCTCTATTTGGATTACAATTAGAACTCCTAGCTTTTATCAATCGACCATCGCCCTTTATATTTATAGGACGACTGGTCTCCCCTTTATATGAATTAGAGTACAACCGAACAAAACAAATCTAATCTAATTCGGTTGAATCTCACATGTACATGTCATGTACCTGTTCGGTGCGATAACTGGTCACATATACCAGGTGGCCAGCTAATTACGTCATTGTGTCTGTGTCGTGTACCTGTTTGGTGCAATAACTGGTCTCGTATACCAGGTGGCCAGCTAATTACGTGACTGTGTCTGCGTTCTGTATATATATCCACTGAGCTTTTACTGTTTATCTCTCTCTTTAGGGCTGCACTTTTCCTGTTGTGCAGTCACGCAGACACATGTGATGCCATCAAGTGGGAGAATGCAACGTGGATGCAAACCAAACCCAAAGAGAGCATGCCTTGGCCGTGCACTTTTGGAAAAAAAATGACTGAACTCTGGGTTCATTCTGTCAACGATGAGCCCCCTTTCGCCGATACATGACGCATGGCGTTCTGATCTTACAGTAGCTATTGAAATATTTAGAAATAGCTAAAGGGGGTTGAATAGCCTAATTAAAATTTCCTACAACAACACTAGACAAAGATGTTAGAATAATAAATGGCTAAACGCGAGTTTGCACTAGCTCTACAAAGAGTGCAAGCCAATTCGAGTTACTAGCAAGAATAAAACTATGTCACACAAGGAGCTAGTTAACTAGAGCTAACCAAAAAAACAAGCTACACAAGAAGGTAACTAAGCTAAAACTACACAAGCTAAATACTCTACCTTGTAAGAATGAAAGAATGAAATGCAAGAGCTAGAGTTAGAATGGTTATACCGCCGTGAAGAGTAGCACCAATAGATAGCCAATCAATCAACAAACACAATAAGAATCCTCGGTAGAGAGACAAGTGACACAATGATTTTTATCGAGGTTCACTTGTTTGCCAACAAGCTACTTCTCATCGTAGCGAATTACCCACTTGGAGGTTCACGCGCTAATTGGCATCACAAGCCAAACCCGTCACCGGGTGTCGCACAACCAACACAAGATGGGGTTCCACAAGCTACAAGCAATCCACTAAAGATGTCTTTCATGAACTACCGCGGGGAAGACTCAAGAACCCCTCAGAATCCACCGATCGGAGCCGGAGACAATCACCTTCCTCCACTCGAAGATCCTCGTCGCACCAAGCCATCTAGGAGTTGGCAAACTCCAAGAATAACAAGAGCTTCCGCGATGACGACGATCACCAAGTACAACTAGTATGCAATCAAGAGTAGCAATGCACTTGGTTCACTCAATCTCTCATGAAATGATCAATTCTATCAAAGAAAGGAGTAGTGGAGGCTCTCACAAGCTAGCACAAGTGTATGAGTGAAGTGAGTATGCAATAGAATGCCCCCATGGGCCAGCCATATCACTTATATAGATCCTCAACCAAAACTAGCCGTTTTGCCCCCAAAACACGTTCTCTGCGTGTGCTCTAGACGCTAGAATAACATAGGGTCCGGACCATTAACAGCGTCCGGACCCCTTCACCAGCACTGTTTTCTTCCTTTGTTACAACGTCCGAACTAAAGCGTGTGTCCGATCACCTCTGCATTTGAATCTGCCCGTTGGTGCGCTCGGTTTCATAGCAAACCAGCCTCTAGACCCGATGAATAGTCCCACTCTAGACCAATTCGCCCATCGTTCGGACTCAACTCAGAAACCACCCGAGAGCACCAAACCTCCGGACGATGAATAGTCCCACTCTGGACCAATTCGCCCATCGTTCGGACTCAACTCAGAAACCACCCGAGAGCACCAAACCTCTGGACACTGCATCCAGAGTCACATGTCCAGACCATCTCGCGCGTCCGGACCTTCTTAACTTCGTTTCTAGAGAGCTCCACCCTCCGGACGCCGCGTCTAGAGTGCCACCTCCGGACCATCTCCTGTGTTCGGACTCCTGTTCACAGCACTTACACGCTAGGGTTTTGAAAGTGCAATCAAGCCTATTGTGGGTTTTGGTGTTGATGACCGCTTAATTCAAGAACTAATGAGATCTATTGAGTTGACAAGCAGGTAATGATAAAAAGAGGAAGATTTAGAGAATGTGGAGGTACCCCAATTCTTATGGTGGCTATCCTACTCATCAAAGGTTTAAATTCATTTATGGTTTGAATTTGAGTATAGGTATGCCGTACTATTAAGGGGGATTCTAGTGCCATATGGTCAAATGTTGAATCACATGCTCAATCTTTATCTATGACATACACTCAGCTAGCTCAGGGTCTAGTTCAAATCTCACATCCAACAGACACCCTGAGCTAGGGAGGCAGTGCCGCCCTCCTTTCCTAGCAAATTTCCTCGACTATAAGTAACCGTTGGAAAGGTCTCCACCTCACCAGTTTTAGTACCCCTTCGTCAACCTCAGAATCAGACCATTGCAAATAGAGTTATCTCTCCCTCTCTCTCTCACTCCATTGTTGCCCCTTCACCCTCCAAGCAATCCCATACTTTCCACCATAGATTCTTGTGGGAAAAGGCAGCAAAACACTTCTAGAGAGCAGATCTACTACTTCCCAAAGTCTAAGAGCTTGTGGTTCTCGTTTGTCCGACAGTGCTAGGGTTTGTTACCCTTGGAGCTTGCTCCTAGTCGGCTAGGCGTCGCCCTAGAGCTTGCCCCTCTCTTGTGGTAGCCTAGGGAGGTTTGTAATCACTATGTGAAGCTAAGAAATTACCCCTCATCTCAAGGATTCACTTCCTTGACTTGAGACCGAGGAGGAGTTGCAAAGCTCCTTGCCTTTGTGGCACCTCAACAACATGGACATAGGCAAGCCTTAGTGGCGAGTTGAACCACGGGATAAATCTTGTGTCTTGTGTGCTAGTCCCCTAGTTCTTTACTTCTTGCAATATATCTTGTGCTAGGGTTTAAGTTGTTGATTTGAGGAAAAGGTACTTTTCTGTGGTAACTAGTCTTCGAACTGGTTCTGGTGTTGAAATTGCAGGGAAGGACTCCACTAGGTATCTAGTTTATCCCTACCAAACCTCTCTCTGTTCTGAGCATTCAGAGGCCGACAGTGCCGCCCTTCCTAGAGCGGCAGTGCCGCCCTAGCATCTAATTGTAGTTTGAGCTGAATTTTTACAGGCCTATTCACCCCTCCTCTAGGCTATTTACCCTTCCTGAGATCCTACAAGTGGTATCAGAGCGTGGTTGCTTCGTATACGCTTAACCGCATGAAGTTTGGAAGGCGGTAAAGGTTCTAGGGGAGCTCAAGTTGGTGAGGCAGCGGAAAAGGTAATTGTGGAGGAGGTAAGTAGCAGCGAGCTATCCGACTCAAGCTACTCTTCACTTCCCGCTGCCAAGCCCACCAACGATGAAGAGCTACAAGCTAAGAAGGAAAGAAGATCTATAAGAGAAAAGAAAAGAGAAGAGAAAAAGAAAAGAAGGGAAGAAGGAAAGAAAAGAAGATAGAAAAATCAAGAGAGAAAAAAGAGCTAAGAGGAGGGCAGCAGGAGCAAGAAAAGAAGAAAAGAAGACCAATGATGCTTCATCTAGTGAGCTATCAAGTAGCTCAGATGATGGAGACGATGATGCATCATACTACGACTCCAAGGGTGGAAAGAAGAAGAAGGAGAAGGATGATGGCAGCATCAACAACAAGAAGAAATACTCCGCCGTATACTTCAACTATTCTTATTTGACTAACCGTGATCGTAAGTCTTTTGTAAATGTTCCCACCGGCAAGTTATCTCATTTCGATGGTACTTACTTTGCTAAGTGGAAGCATTTGATGAAGGCTTACCTTATTGGTCTTCACCCTGGTCTTTGGGAGATCGTTGTGAAAGGTGTGCAGGTGCCGGAGGATCCTAAAGAGCCAACAAATGAAGAGATGATTGTTGTCCATCTCAATGCTCAAGCCACAAGCATTATCCTTAGTGCTTTGGATGGAAATGAGTACAATAGAGTGATGAATGTGGATGTGACCAAGCAAATTTGGGACACCTTGCACCTTGCTCATGAGGGTGTAGACAAGGAGAGAAAGGCAAAGATTGACTTGTTGATGGCCAAGCTCAATAGGTTTGTGATTGTGGACGATGAAGGGCCACAAGAGATGTTTGATCGATTGATGACCATGGTTGGCAAGATTAGAGGCTATGGTTGCGAGGAGCTAGATGATCACAAAGTTGTGAAAATCATGTTGGAAGCTTAATCACCAAGAAATGAAACCGTGGTCACTTTGATTAGAGATAAGAAGAAGTTTGAGCACTTCACTCCCAATAATGTGCTTGGAAGATTGTTGACCTTTGACATGCAAAGAGAGGAAGCAAATGAAAGAAGAAATCTTGGAGAGTTGCAATCAAAGCTTGATGGCATGAAGATCAAGGATGTTGCTCTCAAGTCAAGCAAGACAATCAAGAAAAGCTTCCCAAACAAGAAAGAGGGCAGAAAGCAAGCATCAACAAGCAAGCCCAAGAAAATGAAGGAAGTACAACAAGAGGATGACACCACTTCATCCTCAAGTGAGGATGAAGACGGTGGGGCTGATTTTGCAAAGATTGAAGATGTTGCCTTCTTCATCAAGAAGTACAACAAAGGCTTGAAGCAAAATGGGTACAAGTTTGTGCAAAGAAGGTTCCCAAACAGAAAGAAGAGAGCTTGCTACAATTGTGGTAGCACCGAGGACTTTGTTGCTAAGTGTCCAAATGAGAAAAGAGATGGCTTCCACAAGAAAGAGAGACAAGATGGCAAGTTTGAGCACAAAAGAAGATTCAAGCAAGTGGGTGAGGCACATATTGGCCATGAGTGGGACTCATCATTGGATAGCACAAGTGATGAGGATGGGAAGCTTGCAAGCATTGCTATTCAAGAATCATCCTCTACACCAAAGCTCTTCATCAACATAAGTGATGATGATGACCACCACTCCCCTCATATTTGCCTTATGGCAAAAGGTGAGAAGGTTAAATCAATGCCAAACCCCTTCCTCCCTCTCATGATGCTTCTAGTAGTGATCTTAGTGACACATCTAGTGATGAAGGATCTAGTGATGAAGAAATGGATGAAATCATAAAGAACCTAAATCCTAAAATTACACTAGTGACCACTAAGCTAAAGGAGGAATTAGAGGGCATCCAAGTAGAGTTGGACAATAGAGAGAGTGATCTTGAAAAAATGTATATTGCCAACAACGAAGCTCTTAAGGTAGAGAGAAGTGAGGTGGACTCCTTGCGAAGGGCCTTGGCCAAAGAGCAAGAAGAATATGCTCTCACTAAGAAGGCTAATATTTCACTCCATGAAAAGTATTGTGTCTTAGATGAAAAGAACAAAGAAATGGAGTTGCAATATAACCTTCTTTGGGAGAGCAACTCACAGCCCACTACCTTAAAAGAGACCTCTACTCCCTCCACTGGCCAAGGTTGTGGAAGATGTTTTGAATTTGATATAAATGCTTATTCCACTAACCTTGCCAATATGGAAGCAATGAGAAAGGAGATTGCTAGGCTCAATGCTTTGCTAAAAGAAAAGTACAAAGATGAGAAGAAATTAGAAAGTGGCAAAGTTGAACAACCAAAGAAGCCACAATTCAAGGATGGAAGACATCCCTTCATCAAGTATGGTCTTCGCCTCACTCATGGAGGCAAAGAGAATGGAAGAAAGATTGTGAAAGGTGTTGAATGTGTTCAGTTTGTCAGCAGTGGCAAAATAGGTACAGAGAGGCCTGCATAGCCAGTGGCACAAGCCTCACCCTGAGCAGCACAGCCACCCAAGGGTGGCAGTGCCGCTCCCCGCAGAAAAGGGAAGGCCACCTATACTTCCACTGCCCACAGCAAGCACACCAAAGAGACCTTCCAGGTGAAGAATGAAGTGCAGAAACCAAATGAAACTATCTGGGCCACCCCAAATAGATATTCATATCAATCAAAGGCTCAAGCATCTCGCTCAAGTTTGAAATCTTACTTTGAGTTGAAGAACAACATCAAGGGTGAAGTGATTGCCAAGCATGTTGGCAATGGAAATAACATTTATATCAATGCTTTTATTTGGGTTCCTAAGACTCTTGTTACTAACATGAAAGGCCCCAAGAATCTTTGGGGACCTAAATCAGGGAACTAAACTTGTTTTGTAGGCATACTCCTCCGGTCAAGTAGGGTGCTTGATAGTGGATGTACCAATCATATGACCGGAGAAAGGAGTATGTTTTGTTCATATTCCCCTACAACCGATTCTAGTGAGAACATTGTCTTTGGAGACAACTCAAAGGGGATGTGATCGGTCTTGGTAATGTTGCTATAACTCTAGAACATTCAATCTCTAATGTTTTACATGTTGATTCGTTGAGTTACAACTTGTCCATTTCACAACTTTATGAGATTGGCTACAATTGTCTCTTTACGAATAAGGGTGTTGAAGTCTTTAGGAGGGAGGATTCCTCTATTGTCTTTACGGGTCGTTTGAGGGCAAGCTTTACCTAGTTAATTTCAACAAAAGTAAGGCTAAGCTTGAGACTTGTTTAGTGGCAAAATCAAACATGGGTTGGCTTTGGCACCGCCGACTAGCTCATGTTGGGATGAGGAACTTGGCCAAACTCTTAAAGAATGAACACATCCTTGGACTTATGAATGTTCACTTTGAGAAAGATAGGATTTGTGGAGCATGCCAAGCAGGAATGCAAGTAGGTGTACCACACCCACCAAAGAGCATCATGACCACTACTCAACCTTTGGAGTTGATTCATATCGATCTCTTTGGACCGGTTGCCTACATAAGTATCAGGGGTAACAAATATAGATTAGTAATTGTTGATGATTATTCCCATTTCACTTGGGTCTTCTTTGTTTATGATAAGTCTCAGGTACAAGACAAGGTGAAAACCTTTATGAGAAGGGCTCAAAAGGAATTTGGTCTCCCAATCAAGAAAGTAAGAAGTGATAATGGGACCGAGTTCAAGAACACCATGGTGGAAGAATTTCTTGATGATGAAGGCATCAAACATGAGTTTTCAGCTCCATACACCCCTCAACAAAATGGTGTAGTAGAGAGGAAGAATAGGACTCTCATTGATATGGCAAGGACAATGCTTGATGAATACAAGACTCGAGACATCTTTTGGTGTGAGGAAATCCACACCGCTTGTCATGCCATCAACCGTCTCTACCTACACATGAAGCTTCAAAAGACCTGCTATGAACTCCTGACCGATAACAAACCAAAGGTGTCTTACTTTAGAGTTTTTGGGTGCAAAATGTTCATTCTCAACAAAAGACCCAAAACCTCTAAGTTTGCACCTAAAGTTGATGAAGGCATATTACTTGGTTGTGGATCAAATGAGCATGCCTATCGTGTCTACAACAAAACCATTGGTAGAGTTGAGATTATGATAGACGTGACATTTGATGAATCTAATGGCTCTCAAGTAGAGAAAGTTGATACAAGTGTTGTAGGAAAGGAGGATCCACCATGTGAAGCAATCAAGGATTTGGCCATAGGAGAAATTAGGCCATTGGAAGAAGAAGATGTTGATCATGGGGAGCCTCAAGGTGGTGCTACACAAGATTCCACTATCATACTCGATAACCAACAGCATCACACACCTATTGCATTTTAGCAGGGTGGCAGTGTCGCCCCTAGGGCCGGTAGTGCCTCCCCTAGTGAACCAGCAGCAAAGACTCCAACAAGCACTTCATCACCTCAAGGGTTGAACCTAGAGCCTATATTTGAACAAGAATAAGATGCAAGTACAGCAGAAGATCAAGGAGGTGTTGAGCACCCAAGACTATGTCAAACTATCCAATAGGATCACCCCGTTGACAACATTCTTGGAAGTATCCACAAGGGGGTAACAACTCGTTCTCATATAGCAAATTTTTGTTAATATTACTCGTTTGTTTCCTCCTTGGAACCCTTGAAGGTAGATCAAGCACTTGATGACCCGGATTGGGTAATGGCTATGCAAGAAGAGCTAAACAACTTTGAGAGGAATCAAGTGTGGACATTAGTGGAAAGGCCCAAGACAAATGTGATAGGCACCAAATGAGTATTTCGCAACAAGCAAGATGAGAATGGCATGGTGACAAGGAACAAGGCAAGATTGGTGGCCCAAGGGTTCACTCAAGTAGAAGGCTTGGACTTTGAAGAAACATATGCACCGGTGGCAAGACTTGAAGCAATTTGGATGCTTCTAGCTTTTAGTGCTCATTATGACTTCAAGCCATATCAAATGGATGTCAAGAGTGCTTTTCTCAATGGACAAATACAAGAGTTGGTATTTGTTGAGCAGCCACCCGACTTTGAAGATCCTAAGTTTCCTAACCATGTCTTCCAACTCCAAAAGGCGATCTATGGGCTTAAGCAAGCACCAAGAGCATGGTATGAATGCCTAAAGGAATTCTTGCTCAAGCAAGGCTTTGAAATAGGCAAAGCCGATCCCACCGTCTTCACTCATAAGCTCAATAAAGATATCTTTGTGTGCCAAATATATGTCGATGACATAATATTTGGTAGTACTAATGTTTCATTTGTGAAGAGTTTAGTAGGACTATGACTAAGAGGTTTGAGATGTCCATGATGGGTGAGCTCAAGTTCTTCCTTGGTTTTCAAATCAAGCAATTGAAGGAAGGGACTTTTCTATGCCAAGCAAAGTACACCCAAGATATGCTAAAGAAGTTTGACATGGTGAATGCAAAGCCTATCAAAACCCCTATGCCAACCAATGGACATCTTGATCTTGATGTAGAAGGAAAGGCCGTGGACCTAAAGGTATATCGTTCCATGATCGGTTCTCTACTCTACTTATGTGCATCTAGGCCAGACATAATGCTTAGTGTGTGCATGTGTGCTAGATTTCAAGCTAACCCGAAAGAGTGTCACTTTGTGGCGGTTAAGAGAATCTTGAGATATTTAGTACACACTCCTAACCTTGGCTTGTGATATCCTAAGGGCTCTAAGTTCGATCTATTTGGCTATTCGGATTCCGATTATGCCGGTTGCAAGGTAGACCGAAAAAGCACTTCGGGGATGTGTCAATTCCTTGGACGGTCCTTAGTGTCATGGAGTTCTAAAAAGCAAAATTATGTAGCCCTTTCCACCGCCAAGGCCAAGTATTTTGCAGCTGGTGCTTGTTGTGCTCAACTACTTTGGATGAGGCAAACCTTAAAAGATCTCGAATGTCAATTCACCAAGATACCTCTCTTGTGTGATAACGAGAGTGCCATTAAACTTGCAAACAACCTGGTTAGTCACTATAGAACAAAACACATAGACATCCATCATCACTTCTTGAGAGACCACAAATTAAAAGGAGATATCGCAATTCACCATGTGAGCATCGAAAAACAACTAGCCGATATCTTCACTAAGCCTCTAGATGAGACAAGGTTTTGTGCTTTGCGTAGTAAGATAAATACACTTGATTCTCGTAATTTGGCTTGAACTATAGCACACACTTGATTGTCAACCTAGCGATATAGGAAAAGTTTATGAAAACCTTCAATTATGTGTTTCAAAATGATTTTCAAAAGACCAACTAAGGCTCATGACTATTGTCTGTAATGTTGTATGCTTACTGGTCATGATTCTTAGGCATATATGTCCATATCTAATATAGAGAATAGTCCAACTAGATTTAGCCCACTAGGGGTTTTTCACCTAGGCCGGCAGTGCCGGCCTTTAAGGCCGGTAGTGCCGCCCTCTGTCCTTTGGGCAGAATTGGGTGATTTTTTGTGGGCTCGTGGTCCTTTATAAAATCTATCTATTGCTGAGTGCCGACGACTCCGTCGCCGCCTCTTCGTTCAGAACCTCCCTCACCTCTCCTCTCCTCCATAGAGGTGACCTAGGAGCTTCATTGCTGCCCCTTGGCCAGCATTGCCGCTCCTCAACCCTCCACCATTGACTTTCTGGAAGATTGGTGGACATGCTGCTTGTGGAAGGCAGCCCTCTCTTCTTTCCCCTTCAATCCCACGATTTGAAAGCAAGGTGAAACCCTAACCTAAACTTTTTTGGTTCGATCTATGCAATGTGATTGTTCTAGTTGGGGATTCATGTTTCTGAGAGGTGTATGAGGGGATTAGAACTAGGATTAGGGTTTGGATTTGGTTGATTTGGATTCACCCTTCTCGAGTGAACAGGGGCATGGCGGCAGTGCCGCCTTGGGGGTCGATAGTGCCGCCCCTAGCAGAATCCATCTGCTATGCCTCTGTTTCCTGGGATGGGTAGGCCTAGATGTGCTGAACCCATACCCTAGTTCAATGTTCTAGTCTCTGAATATATCGTATCCTTCATATCCTTAGCTAGGGCATCATGTTCCTGTTTTGTAGACTATGATTCTGAATTTTTGACAAGGTGTAGAAGTTGTCAAAACCAAGATTTAGCGAGAGAAAGAAATCTAGAGAAAATCTAGTGGAGCAACTGACGGCGGTAGTGCTGGCCTCAGGGGGCGGAAGTGCCACCCTACCCCTGCTGATTCAAACATCAAGCTTCCACTTGGGTTATTCTCTGAAATTCTTCCTCTGGTTAACCCCTGTTTTTAATTTCATCTACACACTGTCATGTACAATTTCTTATCTAGTCTCCATGTGTTTGTAACACCCGAAAATTTCAATTTTGAAAATAGATTGAAATTGTGTTGATTTTGAATTTTGTGCTCACAAAAATTTAGGAAAATAAAGACATTTTCATAAAAATTAAAAATTGTCTTAGAGTTAGCAACATGTTGGTGCATTCATTCCTTTGCATTGAGTTTTATGTATTGATTGGTTTTGTTGAAAACTCAAAAGAATTTCAAAATGCTTTGAAAACGGTTTTGGAAAATAGTTTAAGAAAAAGAAAATGAAAAGGGTTTTAAGAAAAGAAAATCAGTAATCTCTCTCTTTTGGCCGAAGGCCCTTTTCTTCTCCTTGGCCAAGGCCCAGTTCCCCCTCTCCATCCTTCCCTTCCCTCTTCCCGCATGGGCCACCTCACCTCGGCCCGCTCCCAACGCGTGGCCCGCAAGCCTCCCTCCTTTTCCCTCTTGGGCTGGTTCGGCCAAAGGCCCAGTGCGGGTAAGCCCGCACCCCTCCTCCTTTCTCCAGCCGAGAGGCCCATCTTCTCGGCCCAACTCGCACAAGGGAAGCCTTCTCCTCCCTTGTTCCCTTTGACACTGACACTGTGGGACCACAGGTCAGCACCTCCCTCCTCCCTTCCTTTTTCTCTCGTGTCGAGTTCGAGCCGGACGCCGACTCCAGATTTCCCGAAACCGAGCCCCTACCTTCCAGGGATTTCTTGTTGTTATTGGGCAATCGGTCTCCGTATAAGTCTCAAAGAACCGTCGCAGTCCCGTTTTCCCATCTAATAGCACCCGCCGCCTTGCAATAGAGCTTTGCAGCGACTTTCGCGAGTTCCCGGAGCCGCCGTCGCCATTGACAGCCACCAGAGCTCCCCTGCCTCCGGCTAGCCATCCAGCACCCTTGAAGCGAGGTTCGGAACCCCCGTGAACCTTCTCCGCCGATCGATTTCGTGTTTCGTTGCCCTCACAGCCGTGTCACCACGAGCAAGAACTCCCGAGCCACCCTGTCACGCCAACTGCCTCCTCTGCGCCTCCTTTGCCCGCGCGGAAGACTCAGGTGAGATCGCGCCCTCTCCCTCATTCTCCTGGTGTCGTCGGTGTCTCGTTTGGTGGCCGGAGAGCTGTTGAGCCTCTGTGCCGCCGTCCTTCAGGCCGTCATCCATGGCGAGCCGCCGTGCCGTCTGTTCTGTGGCTGGCCGGCGCCTCCCAATCCCTCCCCTTTCTAATCCGAACCATCCACCGTCGATCGGACGGATCGCAGGCAAAGATACCCCTTCGACCCGGTCCTTTTGCAAAATAGACCCTGTATATTTTCCTCTCTAAACCCGCCGTCCAAAGGCGCCCTCCATGAATGCGCTTTCACCACTAGAACGCGTGATCTCCGTCGGATTTGTTTTATTTCGAAAATAAATGAAAAATACCTATTTACAGATTTGCCATCTGTTTCCAAATGCCCATAAAATCTTCGTTTTAGATCCGATTCGATCCGTTCAAGTTGTGTTAGCCTCGTAATCTCAAGATATATATAATGGTACAGTTTTCATCTATGCTAAAGTCTTTTGAAAAATAAAGTATAGTTAACCCTTTGTAATCAATTAATCTTATATAGAAAATCTAGTTTAATTCATAACCTCTACGTTCTAGATCTGTTTTGTCGCGTTCGAGTTGCGTTGGTTTCATAACGATAATATCTATGTATTAGTAACAGTATAAAACATGTTTTCTTCTTTCAAATAAAATGATAATTGATTAATCTATATAATCAATGGGTTTCCAATTAAAATGAATTAGGGTTTCCACCTCGGCTTTTCATAAAACAAAACATACTTAGTTTAATCTAGTTTTCTTAAAAAAATATAAAGTGACTTAATTTAATTTGGGTATTTTTCTGAAATATCCTATCTATGCTTTTTATATAGTAAAATAAATAAAATCTAGCTTTCTTTTAAAAGCTAATCTTTCGGTAGTCGTTTCTTTTCCGTTATAGATCCGATTAGCGTGTTTCTTGCGTCTGTGTGATCGTAAAGATCCCTAGATTTCTTTTAAAACCTTTTTCATTGATTGGTGTATTGTTCTAAATTAGATCTATTGTATGCTATGTATGTTTGTCCAACTGCTTGTGTGGTGCTTATGATCTTGTCCAATCGGTGAGTGTTACGTGGAGATCAAGAAGAAGCCATCAGAAGTTTGAGAATCAGTTGAAGAAAGGATCTAAGAGTTTAAGGAAAGTATAATATGGGATTTTCCTTGTTACCTATACACTTTAATATGACTTAATTCATATGCATGTGTCTACCTTGATTCCCGTGAGGAGTGCCTAGATTTGATATCCTGTGCCTTGTCACCTTTGAGGGTTTGCATATGTGTAGCTTTTGCTAGTGCTCATAAATAATAACCATGATCTTGTAACTTGACTAATGATATATGCAATAACGATAAAAGATGACTTTTTAGCAACATGGACTATAGGTGAAACATCAGGAACTCACACCTGTGTTCTCACTCATAGGGATATTTTTGTAAGTAGATTACCCCGAGAAAACAGTACTACCATAAGCTAATGGGCTCTGGATTGACTTAGTATTAGGCTTTTTCTAGTTTCTGGCAACTTACCCGAGAGGGCGCAAGAAGGGCTCTGAGAAAGTGGGGACTTGGCCTGTCGGAAGGTGCACTATGGTGACTTCTGGGAGGGGAGTTCTTACGATCTCGTTAAAGAAAACTTGTAGCGGGTTGTTACCTATTAGTGGAATCTTTGAACGGTCTTGTAGTGAACCATGCCGACCTTCCTTGGAAGTGGGTTAAGAGGGTCGCGTCCTCGGGCGAAAGGGCAATTCACGACTTGTGGGTAAAGATGTACACCTCTGCGTAGAGTTAAAAACTATTATAATAGCCGTGCTCACGGTTAAGAGCGGCTTGGGCTCCTTACTATGTGATGTCTTTATGTCATAGCTCATCAGTTGTTATTTGTTATTGATTATTGTGACTTTCATATAAGCATTATATCTTGTTCACTTGATCATGTGGTTATTTGGGCTTATGTTGAACTTGATGCTACTCCTCTGCTAAAATTATGACTTATTAAAAGCTGATGCAGTTAAACCCGTGTCTATCCTTTTTGAGCCTCATGAACCCCATGTTATCTTGTTGAGTACGACATGTACTTACGCTTGCTTTATTTTCAATACTTGGATAAAAATCCCAGATGGGTACCAGATTGCAAGAGTTGGAAAAGATAGGCTTGTGGTCAACCAGTCAGTTGGTCCCTGTGGAGTTGGAGTCTTCACCCGATGTTCGAAGTCGTCTTTCCGCTATTTGTTGTGCTAAGGTTATCCTTTGACCTTATATGTTATATATTTAAGTATTGTCTTTTGATATTACCTTCTTTTGTGACTATATGTGAGAATTGACTTCCTGGGCTCACATATGGTGTATATCTGGTTTTGTTCTTAAAACCGGGTGTGACAGTGTTGCATAGATGAATCCCGGTGGTGAAGGAAGTGCAGTTGGTGCTATGAGGAAGAGAGTTGGAAAGCAACCAAGTCGCAAGGACAGTGGGTAGGTTCAGATGCCGCATGACCATGATGTAGCCCTTGATCAAGAAGAGAGAGATCAGATGGAGGGCTATGTGATTCCTCAGTGGCTAGAGACACCCCTGCACATCACTGAGTTTGATCATGGGTTCATGCAGGACAGCAAGGGTGAGTATTTGCTTGCAGCACCTCAAGATACCTATCGTCATCCTATCACCGACTACTCCAGAGCTTGGAAGGCTACTCATGAGGCAAGGGCTGTCAATCCCTACACTGTGCCAAAGATAAGAGGTATTGATTATCAATTTTGGAATGTCTTTCATTCCAATTTTTATGCTACCGCCATCTTTGCTAGGCCAGTGATCAAGATTTGCAAGATGCAGTATATTGATTTCCCAGAGCTTGAGAGCAGGTAGGACACACAATTGGCAGCTGCCATCCGGGTGTGTGACAGGTTCCAGATGACTGATCTTATGGGCTTCAGGTATGATTGGAACACAGAGATTCTTGCTTAGTTCCATGCCACTTTCTTCTGGGATCAGGAGGCTGATGAGATACATTGGATGACTGACGGTTGCCACTACCATTGTGAGTATGTTACCTTTTGTTGCATACTTGGCTTTTGGAGGGAGCATAGGACTCCACCTAGTATCCACCAGGGGGCTAGAGCTGAGCCACACACAGTGAGCTACATTTGGGAGGATCAGGACACAGCTGTGCCCAACTACTCCAGGACCAATCTCAGGAGCATTTACTATATCTTGAACAACTTCATTAGGGTCACTCTCAACCCAAAGGACAATGCTACTAATCTAAATGGCTATATCACTAATGTGCTTTCATAGTTTCAGTTGACACCGGTGTGTGTCAATGTAAACCAAGTGTGCCGAACGGCAGGAGAATGGTTGTTGTTCACCATCGGCATTGAAATGCTACTGGTTAGGTTACCGATGGGGTCAGAAGAAGGTCGCTTTGATTGAGGGAGACGTTAAATAAGAAAAGAAGCTACTTGCCGATAAGTAGAGATTGTCGATTAAGTGTTGATGCCAATGGAAGTAGGATAGCACTATTGATGAAAGCAGAAGGGATGTTGCCAATGAGAGCAAGAAGGTGTTACCGATAGGAGCAGAGGTGCTACTGATGGAATTAGAGGAAGGTTGCAGACTAAAAGTTTGCCAATGGAATGTTTCATCATAAAGGAGACGGATATGGAAACTAGTGATGTTTATGCCAGTGTTATTATTATAGTTTGAGTCCGACTCTTATACGAGTCGTTTATTTCCTTAAAAATAGGATTTTTGTTTAGGAAAGATATGAGTCGTTTCTGTTTACAACTCCCCTTATCTATGCACCGAGGGGGTGGTGTAAAAATATATACACAATCAATCAAAGACCTTACTATTTTCATCTACTTTTCCAGCAAATTTACTTTTCGCATTAGCTTAGCTCATCTACGAGTTCTTTCCAAGTTTCGACGGATCATCTCTGTCAAGCTTGCAAGATCCGCATTTTGAGCAATTTGAGCCTTGACGTCTGGGCGTATCACTGTCGTCTCGTTCGATCTTGTTCTAGCTATCGTCCTTGTCGATTAATTGGTAAATCGACTAGCATGCCTTGGATATCGATTGCGGGCATAAGCCTGAGGTGTTTGCAGATCCTGACGCTTTTTGTGTCAACACCTCTTTTGGCACACCCAGTGGGACAGATTCAATCTCATGGAGAATACTGGAATCAATCCAAGCAATGTCATCGACCTCTCCGAAGCGAATCTGAAAGATGATCAGAAGCAGGCTATGGAGCAGGCTATGGAGGAGTACAAGTAGTTGTATCTGAAATCCTTCAGCCTAAACAGGAGTGGCGAAGCTATCCAGAAGCAAGATCCGCCGTTGCCACGGTAGGTCACTTTCGACGCCAATCCGGGTAAATTACAGGAGATGGTTAATTCTGCACTAAATCAGGCATTAATTACCCACTCCAGTGTGTTGTCCAATACTGTATACAATGCTGTTATGCAATCTTTCAAGGAAGGACAAGCACCCCAGTATGTTGGTCCAGCGTATCATCAACCTGGATCGGCATCTATTGCAAATCCATCGGCGGCTCCAACAGCATCTTCCCAACCTGTGGGCCCATCTGCCGATGAGGTTACGCCGCCAAGATCGAGCCCTGCAAGTGTCACTCGATTGAATACAGATCTGGTGGCATCGGCAATGTCAGAACCCGTAACTAAGAGTCAGCCAACTCCCGCTAACTGGTGGGGATACGGTATGCCTCCAAATCCATCTGTTGACTCTAATCTGATCCAAAGTAACAATGCAGTATGGAAGGCTCCTGTGGCATCGGCAATGCCTTCGCAGCCGATGATCCCTATGATGCATTATGCTACATCCTCCCCAACTGTGCAATTGCCGTCGGAAGATCTTCAAGTGGTAATACCCAAAATGCCTCTTATGCCACCATCGGCAAGTTCTTTACAGATGCTACAAGGCCACACAGCTACATGTCAACCCATGTCAGTGGTAAATCCTCAAGCTGGGGTATCCGCACATCAAGGTGGCCAATTTGTTGACTACTCTAGAATGCAAGAGCAATAGGCACCAGCTAGCTATCAACCATCGGCAAATTACAGACCGTCGACTTACAATCCTGGATGGACTGGACCAATTCCAATCCAACAACATGTGGTACAACCTGGGTATTAGTACCTGGAAAACCCTCAGAGTGGGGCATCGGCACATCAACCAATGAGTGTAATGCCTCGGTCTTTCCCAATGGGCGTTCAAAGTGGTCCCTCGGCAAATCAGCCGATGTACAATATTCAGCGGGCTAATGTTGCACCTGCACCAGCTGCTCTGGCCTATCTGCCACAAAGATATGAGGAGGTATATCATCCAGTGCAGCCGATCAACATTCCACAAGTGCATCGGCAAGATCAAGATGCATACTGGACCGATAAGATTGTCGAAGTGATGAAAGAGCAGTTCGGCATCAAACCTAAGGTTAATACATATTCTTATCGGACGCCGTATCCTCCAGGATATGATCTGATTCCTCTCCGAAATCGGTACAAGGTGCCAGATTTCACAAAGTTTTCTGGCCAAGATGACACATCAATTATGGAGCACATCAATCGCTTCGTTATCCAGTGCGGGGAGGCATCTAGTAGAGATGAATTGAGGGTGAGATTGTTCTCGTCGTCATTATCTGGATCGACATTCACATGGTTCATTTCACTACCTCCAAATTTTGTGGTCACTTGGGCCGATCTGGAGAAGCAGTTTCACAAATACTTCTTCGCTGGCGTAGATGAGAAGAAGATTACCGATTTGGTTAAGTTGAGGCAACGTAATGACGAGTCGGTGGAAAGCTTCATCCAGAGGTTGCGAGACGTAAAGAACAAGTGCTACAGCTTGGTGCTTGATGATCGGCAATTGGCAGATTTGGTCTTCCAGGGATTACTGCCACATATCAAGGATAAATATGCGTCTTAGGAGTTTGAAAGTTTGAGCCATCTCGTGCAGAGAATTGCCGATCAGGACGTGAAAGCTTTCGAGCCTAGAAAGACTTGGAATAAGAAGGTGTCCTTTCGCTGAGCAAGAAGATTCTGAGTCGGATGAAGAGCTAAGTATTGGTGCTGCTGAATGGGTAAATGATAAGAAACCGGTATCCTGTCCATTTGGTCAGAAAGAAGCTGAGAGATTCACCTTTGACATCACCAAGGCCGATAGGATGTTTGATCTGTTGCTTCAAGAAGGGCGGATTAAGCTGGCGCTTAACCAGGTAATTCCATCGGCCGAAGAGCTTAGCAGGATCAGGTATTGCAAGTGGCAAATGCAACTTCGCACAGTACCAATGATTGCAAAGTCTTTAGGCAACTGTTGCAGTCAGAAATTGAATCTGGGCGAATTAAGTTTGAAAATTCTAGGGCCCAAAAACCGATGAAGATCGACTAGCACCCGTTTCCAAATAACATGGTGGAAACTAGTGGAAAAACTAAAGTACTGACATCGGAAGCTGCCAAGAAAAGTGCGTCGGTGGATCCTGAACATCAAATAGTCGTGCATGAAGTAAAAGGAAGAAGATTTTCCGATGATAGAAAAGGCAAGAGGGTTGCCGATGAAAGCAGCAATGCTAGGAGATCCCAAGGCGTTGTAATTATGCATAGGCGGCCATGGCAAGATTATCGGCAATCGCAGGAAGAGCGATATCGGCAGCAGGAGGAAGAAAGGCGCCAAGAGTGGTATCGGCATAAAGATCACTGGAGATGTCCCTTCTTTGTTCATTGCTGGGAGGAAAGAATTAAGCTACCCACTACCGATAATTGCCCTGAATGCAATGGGTACTACCCTGCTGATCGGTCAGAAAAGAAACCTTGTTTTGACGACCGGGCATCAAACTATAGCAGGCCGATCAGAGAAAAGAGATCAGTGCATGATTGGCTGGGGGGCAAGTTCAGCATACATGATAGGCTTGGCAGGCGCATTGGTCAAGAAGAGCTTGAAGAGATGGCTAATGCAAGAGTGCCTAATGAGGAGATATTCTCTAAGGATCCAAACATGAGGGTGGTGCAGATACAAGCAATGAGAAACAGTACCAGCTTGTTTGGAAGACTAGGCTTCCTCAATGGTGCCCTAAGGGTCTGACAAAGACTCAGAAAAGAAGGATCCAGCGCGAACGCCAAGAAGGCTTGTATCACGGTGAAAATCCTTCAAGGGAAAGATCTCCAATTAAGCAGTGGAGGCCATAACGCAAGGATAGAGATCCATCGACAGAAATCAACATGATTGTTATATTGTCGATGGAATTTATGGCGCCCGCTGATGATGAGGAAGAGGCTGCTGAGATGGCACAGTTGGTGTTGGACCCGATGGCAGCTGTCTTCGAAAAGTCTGCCGATGATGAAAGGCAACATTTGAGGGCCTTGTTTGTCAAAGGCAAAGTAGATGGGCAGCCAGTGTCGAGAATGCTGGTGGATGGCAGGGCATCAATCAATATAATGCCATACGTCATGTTTAGGAAGCTTGGGAAAGGTGACCAAGACTTAGTCAAAACAGACATGAAGCTCAAAGATTTTGAAGGCAATGTGTCACCAGCTATGGGAGCAGTGTGCATTGAGTTGACCATCGGCAGTAAAATTTTGCCGACGACTTTTTTCGTGGTCAGTGGCAAGGGCACCTATAACTTGCTCTTGGGGAGGGATTGGATCCATGCTAATTGTTGCATTCCTTCAACCATGCACCAAAGCCTCATACAATGGGTTGCATACAAGATTGAAGTCATCCGAAGTGAAGCCCCGTCGATCGTTGCATCGGCAGAATCAGAAACCTATGAGCAAACCAGATGCATGTCAGGAGAAGCTTGGGATGCCGAGTTCCTCAAGGTTGCCGATTATCGATTACACCGTGTTGACACCGTTTTTCGACACGTGTCAAATGGGCTGAGGCTTGACTGGTCAGCGGCCGTTCTCCATCGGTATCAATAGTGCCGATGGAAGGGTGCTGCAAGAAGACTAAGTGTTTTACCAATGGAAGCTGATGAGCCTTGCCGACCAGATCGGTGAAGTCTTGCTGAAACCGATTGCCGATGAAGAGTCCTTGCCGATTGCCGATGAAGAGTCCTTGCCGATTGCCGATGAGCTGCTATTGCCGATTGCCGATGAAGGGCCCTTGCCGATTGCCGATAAAGGCTCATTGTCGATTGCCGACAAAGAGATGCTACCGATTGCCGACAAAGAGATGCTGCCGATTGCCGATCGGGAAAGTATTGCCGATGCCGATGGGCGTGACAGCACTTGGAGGCAGCAGAAGACTACAGGTGGCCAGAGGAGGAAGTTGCAGGGATCTGCCGATGGAAGGTTTCCATCGAGGAAGACTATAAGGAAACTGGTGTTACCAGTATTATTATAGTAGTTTGAGTCCGACTCTTGCATGAGTCATTTATTTTCCTTTAAAATAGGTATGTTTGTTTAGGAGATAAATATTGTTATCCGACTCCTGCGCGAGTCAGTTTCCTTTTAAGTAGGAGTTTGTTTTAGGAAGGGTACGTGTCGTGTCTCTGTACAACTCTCCATGCGGGAGTATAAATATGTGCCCAAGGGCTATGGAATATCAATAAATCCAATTCAAAACAAACCAATTCTACTTTTTATCTTACTTTTTATCGCAATTTACCTTTCTTATGCATTAGTTATAGCTTTAAACGAGTTCTTCAAGCTTTCGACGGGCTGCATCACCTTGATCTCCGTCAAATCCTTGCTAGTTCCGCTTGGGAGTACCTCTAGGCTTTGGCAATCCGGGCGCATTGCTGTTTGCCTCGTCTAGCTCTGCTCTAGTTATCCTTGATCAATCTGAGCCTTGACGTCCGGGCGCATCGCTGTCGTCTCGTTCAGTTTGTCATAGTTATCATCCTTGTCGATTGATTGGTCAAATCGACTGGCACGCCCTCGACATCGAGCTTTGGGTAATAGCCCGAGGTGTTCAAAGATCTGACGCTTTTTGTGTCAACACCTCTTTTGGCACGCCCTCGACATCGAGCTTTGGGTAATAGCCCGAGGTGTTCACAGATCTGACGCTTTTTGTGTCAACACCTCTTTTGGCATGCTCGGTGGGACCCGATTATATAAATACATTTATCATGACTAATCCCAGGAGTGTCATTGAAGTCTCCACAGCAGATCTGACAGGTCATCAGAAACAGGCTCTGGAGCAAGCAATGGAGGAATACAAGCGCTCGTATCTTAGATCCTTCAGCCTAAACGGGATCGGCGAAGCAATACAGAAGCAAGATCCGTCGTCGCCGCGGCAGACCACTTTCAACGCCGATCCTGGTAAAATACAAGAGATGGTTAATTCTGCATTCAATAATGCATTAATTAGCCAATCCAATGTGCTGTCCGATATTGTATGCAATGCCATCAAGCAAATGTTCAAGGGGCAGACACCATATTATGTTGGTCCAGAGCATCGTCAACTCGGATTGGCGTCTGTTGCGGTTCCATCGGCGGTTCCAAGGGTGTTTTCACCGACTATGAACCAATCTGCCGATCAAATCGTGCCACCAAGATCGAGCCCAGCAAGCTTTACTCAGGTGAATACAAATCTGGTGGCTTCGGCAATGTCTGGACCTGTCATCCAGAGTCAGTCAACTTCTGCCAGCTGGCGGGGATATGGTATGTCTCTGAATCCATCTACTGATTCCAGATTGGTCCAAGGTAACCATGCAGGGTGGAAGGCTCCCATGGCATCGGCAACATCCGTACAGCCGATGGTCCTAGTAATGCATTACACTGCATCTTCCCCAACGGTGCAGTTGCCGACAGGGAATCTGCAAACGGCGATACCCAAAGTACCGTACGCCCAACCATCGGCAAGTCATTTTCTGGTACGACAAGGCCCGGCTGCTGCCAGTCAGCCCATGGTGGTAATGAACTATCCGGCGCCACAAGAGCAGCAGGCGTCAGCCGGCTATCAGCCGTTGGCAACTTTTTGGCCGATGCAACAAGGTACGCCAACTGTCAGTCAACCTGCATCGGCAATAGCTACTCAAGCTATGGTACCCATGAGCCCAAGTGATCAATCAAGGGTACAACAAGAACAGACACCCGCCGGTTGTTGGTTATCGGCGAATGCTTGGCCGATGCAACAAGACGCACTGATAGTTAATCAGCCTACATCGGCAAATTCTTGGCCGATGCAATCAACCATGTCGAGCGTCAGTCAGCCTGCACCGGCCGTAGCTGTTCAACAAGCCTCAGCTGGCTATCAGTCACCAGCGACTACTTGGCCGATGCAACAAGGTGTGCCGATTGCCAATCAACCTGCATCGGCAATCACTGCCCAAGTAGTGGTACCCGTAAGTCCAAGCAATCATCCAAGGGTACAACTAGAACAAACGTCAGCCGGTTATCAGCTATCGGCAAATGCTTGGCCGATGCAACGAGATATGTCAAGTGTCAGTCAGCCCGTATCGGCCGTAGCTGCTCAACCCTTGGTACCTACAAATCAAAGCTATCATCCAAGAGTACAAGGGTTGCAGGAATCAGTTGGCTGCCAACCATCGGTGAGTCTTGGGTCGGTGCAACAAAACATACCGAGTGTCAATCGGTCTACATCGGCAATAGCTGCCCAACCCATGATATCCGCAAGTCGAGGCTATCATTTGAGTGTACAAGAGCTGCGGGAATCAACTAGTTGTCAGCCGTCGGTAAGTCATGTGCCGATGACACCTAATGTAGGTTGGATCAGTCAATTGCCGATTCAGCAGCAATGTGTGAGGCCTGAGCGCCAAGTGGTGAGAGCTCTACAGTATCATCCGGTGAATTGGCATAATGAAGTATCGGCACATCAACTGACAAGCACTACACCACAATACTCGCAAGTGCAAAATGAGACATCGGTACAACGATCGATGAATGTAACGCCACAACGCAGACCAGTGACTGTGCAAGATGGCCCATCGGCAGCCCTGCCGATGCATGGTATTCAAATAACTGGCGCTGTGCACTCGCCAATCACCCCAAGTGCTTTGGCATCAAGATCTAGAGAGATAGATCAGCATACTCAACTGGCTGGCATCCAGAATTGCTCATCGGTTAATCAGCCGATGTATAATATTCGACAGATTGGTGTTACTGATATATCGGTTGCCCCGGTTCGCTCGCCACAGGGACATGAAGTACATCAACTAGTGGACATCCGGAGTGGCCCATCGGTCAATCAACCGATGCACAGTATTCAACAGGTTGGTACTGTCAGCGAGCCGATCGTTCCGGACTGCTTAATGCAAAAATCTGGAGAGATGCACCAATCTACTCAGACAGTAGGTGTCCAGGATTACTCATCGGTCAGGCAGCCGGTGCATGATGTTCAACAGGTTGATGCTGCTGGTGCATCAATGGCTCCGACTTGCTCACCACGGAAATATGAAGGAGCACATCCGTCTGCCCTACTAGAGAACGAATCTGCGCATCGGCAAGGTCCGGGCACAAAGGCGTTCTCGACCGAAAATAGAGAACACTCAGAGCTGGACGAAGAGCCAAGCCTTGATGCTGCCAAATTGGAGAAATTCGCCTTTGATATCATCGAGGCCGATCAGGATGTCAAGCCATTTGAGCCCAAGAAGACTTGGAGCGCAAGAGTACTCTTTGTTGAACAAGGGGATTCCGGGTCAGGCGAGGAGACGAACGTCGGCACTGTTGAATGGGTGAACGATGAGGAGCCGGTGCCTTGTGTGCTTGACCAGAAAGAGACTGGAAAGTTCACCTTCGATGTCACAAAGGCCAATGGGATATTTGACTTATTGCTTCGGGAAGGGCGAATTAGGCTAGCCCCTAATCAAGTAATTCCATCGGCCGAGGAGCTCAAGGATACCAGGTACTACAAGTGGCACAATACAACTTCTCACAGTACCGATGACTGCAAAGTGTTCAGGCAGCGGCTGCAGTCAGAAATTAACTCTGGATGGGTCCAATTTGAAAATCCTAAAGTCCAAGAACTGATGGAAATTGATCGGCGCCCGTTTCCAAATAATATGGTGGAAGCCGGTGGAAAAACTAAGGTGCTGACATCGGACGCTGCTAGAAAGAGTGCATCGGTGGATCCTGATCATCAAGTGGCCGAGCATGACGTCGGAAAGTTTGCCGATGACAAGAAAAGAATTGCCGATAAAGATGCCTGTGTCAGTAGGGCTCCTGGCATAGTAATCACGCACAAGGTACCAAGGCAGAACTATCGGCAATCACGAGATGAACGATATCGGCAGGAAGAGAAAGAACATCGGGAGTGGCTTCGTCGGAAAAATCATTGGAAGTGTTCCTTCTTCATTCACTGTTGGGAAGAAGGCATTAAGCTACCCACTGCCGATGACTGTCCTGAATGCAACAGGTATCACACTGCCGATCAGTCAAGTAAGCCTTGTTTGAATGATCGGGCATCTAGGTGCGCCAAGCCACTCAGAAAGAGGAGATCGGTACACGACCAACTGGGGGGCAAGCTTAATGCTCATAGCAGGCTTGGCAGGCAGTTTGATCAAGGAGAGAGCAAGGAGTGGACCAAGACAGAAACACCCGATGAAGAAGTGCTCTCCAGAAATTCAAACATCGGAAGAAATACCGATGTAAGTAATGAAAGGCAGCACCAGCCTGTCCGGAGAACCAAACTCCCTCAGTGGTGCCCTAAAGGTTTGACCAAAACCCAGAAGAGAAGAATTCAGCGCCGACGCCGCAAAGACTTGTACGATGATGCAGAACCTTCAAGGGAGAAGCGGTGGAAGCCAAAGCGCAAGGATGGAGATCCATCGGCAAACAACAATATTGTGCCGATGGTCTAATCAAAGTCAATCTTGGACCTGCGGGTTTGGGGGCTGCAATCGGCAAATTGGCGATTTCAATTATTATACTTGGGGATACCTACCGATGGTTTGTGTATGGAACGCCGCACTGCCGATAAATTCGTTAATTGCCGGGAGATAGTTGTAAGGACGGTTCTGCTGCGCTTGTGCATGATAACTGAGTGTGTGTTGCGTTCGTCCTGGGAGTTACATACCTTGTGGTGGGTCTATCGGCATTGTCCTGATTCTGATCCGATAGAAATATGGAGCCTCGTTGCCGATTGTTGTTACAATCAGGCTGAATACCAGGGTCAGTTAATGAGTTGGATTACCCAAGATTTTAGCCAATTCAATGAGTTATGCTATCGGTGATGATTGCCAATGACTGGGTGAACAAGTTTGCCGATGGGACTCTAGCATGGAGATTGATTTTACCGATCAGGATTGAATTCTAGGCCTGGAGTGTTTCCTAATCAAGTTCCTATTGGATAAGACAGTCTGCCTCTAGCAAAGCATACATTCCAAAAACTCTTGAAGGAGTTGACACATGACGTGCTCGTTTGGATGCCGATGAAAAGGAATTGTAATACATCGGTAAAAACATGTAAACATTATATTGCAAGGCCCAGAGTCAAATATCAGAGGTACATTGTTGCCGATACATAAATTACAGCAAGGAGTAAATGACTGATATCGCGCGCAGGCGAATCTGTTCTATCTCGTCTATCTCCTTGGCGTCAGCATCGGCAGAGCCCTCAACCGGCTTGATCTTCTTCTTCCACAAGATGGCTTGCCAAGCGTGCTGGTCCCTTTCTTGCTGCAGGACCTTGATGGAGTCGGACAGTTGAGTTTTCTGCTGGTTGGCTGCAGTCAGATCCCCTCAACCTTGTGTAACTCCGCCAGTAGCTCCTCCTTCCTTGCCGACAGTCGAGAGATTTCTTGGTCCAGGTTGCCGATGGAAATTTTTTCTTGACCGATGCTTCTGTGCTTCTCATCGGCAAGGTGTTTGAATTTGAGCTTCTCTCCCTCGCTCTTGGCTTGGGCCGCTCTATCGGCAATGCGACGAATAAGCCTCTGGTACTGGATCTGTTTGGCGTCAATAGAGGCTGCCTGGAGAAGGACTTCTGCTACGTCAGCAGAGAGATGGCTTCGGATGTCCTTGAATGCATCCTTGCTGCCGATGAATCTTGAATGAGCTGGGATGTATCTTGTAGCAGCAAGGAAAGCAGTACCTCAAGCTTGGTCTTGATCTCTGCCGACAGGGCTGGGACAGAACTCTCTTCCTCCCCATTGTCATCGGGTATGTCGACTGAGAAGGAAAACAGGCTGTCTGCTTGGAAGGGGCCTTGGCGTCTATCTTCGTCCTGCGGGTTGAGACTGAAGGAGAATAGACTATCCGGAGAATCTTGGGCCTGAAAACAGAAGGGTTATAATATGTCGATCAAAGGATTATACTAGAATTTTCAAGTGATTAACTTACCATCTTGAAGCGGATTTCTTGCCCAGGACTTGGCATTCTAGATGGCCCAGCCTCCTCTTGGACATCGGCAGCGGTGGCCGATGAATGAGCTTTTGCCGGGGGAACAATTGACGTTGTTGGTGATGGTAGTGTTGTCGCTGGCGTTGCTTCTGGCATGATACTTGGTTGTGGCGGTGATGCCGCTCTTTCATCGGGATCTTCGGATGGTCCCGATGCCGATGTTACCTTTGCCGCTACGATGGGCGGACATGTCTCATCGGCAACTTCGACTAATGGCACCGATGCTGATGTTGCTTCAGCTGCTGCAGTGGGTGCAGTCGCCTCATCAGGAATATCGGCTGATGTCGCCGACGCTGATGCCACCTCCGCCGCCATGATAGGTGTTTCTTCATCGGGACTTCAGCTGATGGCACCGATGCCGATACCGCCTCCGCTATTAAGGGTGTTTCTTCATTGGGAGCTTCGGCTGACGGTGCCGATACCGATACCGCCTCTGCTGCAGCGGACGGAACTGCCTCCTGACCGAAGGCGTCGTCCATTGGCTGATCTGGGATAGGAGCTGTTGGAGTTTCTGCCGATGACGCACCGATAGTTGGCGGTTCAACTTGTGCCGATGACGAAGATGGGCTAGCCAGCCTCAAACGCCTTCTCTTCCTGGGCGCGGAAGCGGAAGAAGATCCAGCCCATTTCGACGACTGGGGGGCATCGGCAGCCGAACTTGGAGGTGCTTGTTTGCTTGAGGCAGTTGTCGATGACCTCATAGCCTGAAAATATTCAATGCAAGTTACACGAAGTAAATGTTGCCGATTAAGCAGTATATAATCGGTATGAGTGAAGGTGAGTTTACTGCAAACACCCACGTCAGGGCAGCAGCAGCGGCCGATGTAGCCTTGGCTTTTGCAGGTGTCGGTGCGGGTACCTGTCGAGGGATGAAGGCAGCTAACGAAGGAGATTTATTGCCGATGAGTGATACGGGACTCATCATCCGAAGCTTGAAGGGCTTGCCGCTCTTGCTTATCGAAGGAATTGGGTCATCAACCTGTCAAACGCAAGAAGGTTAAAATACCGATGGCGAAGATAAAAGTAAGGAATGCATCGGAGTGAGGACTTACTGCGTCGTCGGGGATGATATGATCGGCATCGATCATGTGCCGATAGTAGTGCGACGATTTGGCGAACAGTTGACACCTCCATTCTTGCCACCAGGACTTGTACTCGTTTGTGATAAAGGAGGTTGGTGACCAGGAGGACAAGTCAAGATCTGATACATCGGCATCGGCAGGAAGGTTGACAACCTTGTTCCAGTCCAGAGCACTGGAGAATGTTTGCCTGGGCTGCACTACCTTGGAGTAACAGAGCTTGATCGGCAGTTGGCCGAACGCCAGTTGTCTTGCCGCTGCCGATGGGTAATAAAACTCAAATGATGGAGGGGCGTTCTTTCCCGATCCGAATATGTTCACTGGGATAGCTCGAGGAGTAATGCTGGCCTTCATCATTATCTGGTTTTCAGGTACATTCCCATCGGTAAGATTAAATAGCAATGGGAACTGGTTATCTACATCGGTATATGGCCACCAGAGCCGTTCTGTGGCAGGAATTCCATTGTAAAACTTCTGAAAGAAGAGATCGAATTGCTCCGCATCGGCATCAGTCCCTGGCAGCACAATAGTGGCCTCTCGAAAGTTGAGTGGAGGGCGAGTTGCCGATTCATCCTCCCCACACTGGTGGTCTTCTGGTATGTCTCTCGGGAAACGTTGAGCGAACAAGTCAAGCTGGAGCGCTTTCTGCGTATGTGCGTGCAGCCACATGTTGATAAACCACCAGGGGCCTCCAAGGTTGCCGATGTGTTCGCCTAGCAGCAACTTCTGGGATACTTGATGGAGGAGACGATATACGGATCCTAGAAGATATCTACCCAAGGGAAGCCTTGTCCCATCGGCAAGCAGCTCTGCTGCTGGAAGGTACATGGTAGTGGGTCCAACTGCCCTACCACAGAAGATTAATTTATCCAGCCACATGTTCAGGAAGGTGGCGTGCTCTCTCTGGTTTACCGATCCCGTTTTCTGGTATTCCTGAATGTAACCCATCCAACCGCCGATGTTCCGGGTATTTACTCTGTGCTCAGCTTTCCTATTGAACAAGGTGAAGGTATCGGCAGAAGATATGTCCAGACCAGTCAACATGTGAACATCAGCAAGAGTGGGGGTGGCTGGGCCATGTCGGAATAAGAAAGCGTTCATGGTGTCCGACCAGAAATAGGAGGCGGCTATCAGCATATTCTCGTTTCTCTCTATGTCGGCAATGGAAAGTCGAATGCATTGGTCCAGATTGCGTTCTTACCAATAGATTTGCTGCGACCCAGCAACCCTGAGGTACCAATTTTTCCACCCCTTAGTGGGCTTAGGCCATGATCGGAAAGCGTCCTTCCACAGCCCTAAACCGAAACATTCAGATCTGAAGGGAATTCGGTTGGTTTCTGCATTGATTATGTAACTGGGGCCCGGATTGCCCATGGGGCCTAAACAGCTAAAAGTGGAACCAGTGAGTGGAATCACTACCTTGTTGTACAGTTCCTAGGGTTCGAAGGAAAGACGAAGAGCAGTCAGAAAGGAGCAGAGACAGATCCAGATTCGTGCAAAAATTGGCAGGGGGCTGGAAAGGGTAAGTCTTACCTTTGGGATGTCGACCTGGATCGCCATTAGAGCCGAGGGAGTGCTTGCAGTTCGTCCTTAGATTGTGAAAGAGTACTGTTGCTCAGGTTCGTATTCTTCAGAGCGACTGGAGGTTGAAGACGATGGCAAGGAGATGAAAGTGAAAGTGGACTCAGGGTGAAAAGTAGTACGGACCCTGGTAACTTTTTATAAGCCTGCTTAGGGGTATTTTGGGGTTCTATTTCACATTGTGCAGGAGTGCGGAGAAGCCCGCGGTAGATACGCGCGGTGATCGAGGTGGTCTGCAACTGTTTGTGCTACAATCAAGGGATTTTATTATTAAATTACAGTTCCACACGCGGGGATCGAGGAAACCGTACGCTTATCTCGGGGGTAACGGCTACAGCAACGGCTACAGTGGAGAGAATTTCGGCACGTAAAGTTATACGCTCCGAAACTGGGGGGCATGTGTTGACACCGTTTTTCGACACGTGTCAAATGGGCTGAGGCTTGACTGGTCAGCGGCCGTTCTCCATCGGTATCAATAGTGCCAATGGAAGGGTGCTGCAAGAAGACTAAGTGTTTTGCCAATGGAAGCTGATGAGCCTTGCCGACCAGATCGGTGAAGTCTTGCTGAAACCGATTGCTGATGAAGAGTCCTTGCCGATTGCCGATGAAGAGTCCTTGCCGATTGCCGATGAGCTGCTATTGCCGATTGCTGATGAAGGGCCCTTGCCGATTGCCGATAAAGGATCATTGCCGATTGCCGACAAAGAGATGCTGCCGATTGCCGACAAAGAGATGCTGCCGATTGCCGATCGGGAAAGTATTGCCGATGCCGATGGGCGTGACAGCACTTGGAGGCAGCAGAAGACTACAGGTGGCCAGAGGAGGAAGTTGCAGGGATCTGCCGATGGAAGGTTTCCATCGAGGAAGACTATAAGGAAACTAGTGTTACCAGTATTATTATAGTAGTTTGAGTCCGACTCTTGCATGAGTCGTTTATTTTCCTTTAAAATAGGTGTGTTTGTTTAGGAGATAAATATTGTTATCCGACTCCTGCGCGAGTCAGTTTCCTTTTAAGTAGGAGTTTGTTTTAGGAAGGGTACGTGTCGTGTCTCTGTACAACTCTCCATGCGGGAGTATAAATATGTGCCCAAGGGCTATGGAATATCAATAAATCCAATTCAAAACAAACCAATTCTACTTTTTATCTTACTTTTTATCGCAATTTACCTTTCTTATGCATTAGTTATAGCTTTAACGAGTTCTTCAAGCTTTCGACGGGCTGCATCACCTTGATCTCCGTCAAATCCTTGCTAGTTCTGCTTGGGAGTACCTCTAGGCTTTGGCAATCCGGGCGCATCGCTGTTTGCCTCGTCTAGCTCTGCTCTAGTTATCCTTGATCAATCTGAGCCATGACGTCCGGGCGCATCGCTGTCGTCTCATTCAGTTTGTCATAGTTATCATCCTTGTCGATTGATTGGTCAAATCGACTGGCACGCCCTCGACATCGAGCTTTGGGTAATAGCCCGAGGTGTTCACAGATCTGACGCTTTTTGTGTCAACACCTCTTTTGGCACGCCCTCGACATCGAGCTTTGGGTAATAGCCCGAGGTGTTCACAGATCTGACGCTTTTTGTGTCACACCGATTCAAACAGTCAGTTTTGAAGAAGAGTATTAATGGATCAGTTCGTCGATGATGGAAAGCTGGGGCAGGGGTTCACGTCCGCCGATGATTTACTAGAAATAGATATCGGTGATGGCAGTAGGCCCCGGCCAAATTTTATTAGTGCTAAGTTAGACTCCCAATGTAAACAACAGTTGAGTGATTTATTAAAGGAATATAAAGATTGCTTTGCTTGGGATTATACAGAGATGTCTGGTCTAGACCGATCAATAGTTGAACATCGGTTACCTATTAAGTTCGATTTCCAACCTCATCAACAACAAGCACGCTGATGCAATCCTAATGTATTACCTGACATTAAAGCTGAAATTACAAAATTGATTGAGGCTAGATTTATTCGGTAATGTCGATATGCCGATTGGATTTCTAATGTAATTCCTATGTATAAGAAAAATGGAAAACTTTGTGTTTGTATTGATTTCAGGAATCTCAACAAGGCTACGCCGATGGACGGTTATCCGATGCATGTTGCCGATCTACTGGTTGATGCTGCTGTTGGACATCAAATCATTAGTTTTATGGATGGTAATGTTGGATAGAATCAAATATTTATGGCTGAGGAAGACATATCCAAGACTGCTTTTAGATGTCCGGGTCACGTTGGTTTATTTGAGTGGGTCGTAATGACTTTTGGTTTAAAGAACGCCGGTGCTACTTATCAGAGAGCAATGAATTACATCTTTCATAAGTACATCGGCACAATAGTTGAAATTTACATTGACGATGTGGTGGTTAAATCCAAGAACTTCAAGAAGCATCTTGTCGATTTACGGAAGATTGTAGAGTGCACAAGGGAACATGGGTTGAAGATGAATCCTAATAAGTGTGCATTTGGTGTATCAGCAGGTCAGTTCTTGGGTTTCATGGTGCATCAGAGAGGTATAGAGATCGGTAGAAAGTCTATTGATGCGATTAATAAGGTGGTTGCTCCTACAAATAAGACTGAGTTACAATCCTTAATCGACAAGATTAATTTCATTAGAAGATTTATCTCTAATTTGTCTGGGAAGATTAAGTCTTTTAGCCCTCTGTTGAAGCTGAAGGCCGGTCAGGAGTTTGTATAGAAAGAGGAACAGCAATCAGCCTTAGAAGAGATTAAGAAATATTTGGTAAATCCTCCAGTTTTAGTTCCACCTCAACACGGGAAGCCTTTTAGGTTGTATTTGGCTGCCGATGATAGCGTTATCGGATCAGCCTTAATCCAAGAATTTGAAGGGAAGGAACGGGTGATTTATTATTTAAGTAGAAGATTGGTGGATGCTGAGACTAGATATTCACCCGTAGAGAAATTATGTCTATGTTTGTACTTCTCTTGTACTAAATTAAGGCATTATTTGTTATCAGCCGAGTGTACTATCATATGCAAAGATGACGTCATTAAATACATGTTGTTGATGCCGATATTAAGTGGAAGAATCGGCAAGCGGATTTTGGCACTGTCGGAGTTTGATTTAAGGTATGAATCGGCTAAGACAGTTAAAGGTCAAGTAATGGCCGATTTTGTTACTCAGCATTGTGGTACAGTGAACTCCGTACATATTGCTCCTTGGACTTTGTTTTTTGATGGATCCACGTGCAAGGAAGGAGCAGGTATTAGTATTGTTTTAATTTCACCGAGAGGGCAGAAGTATGAAATCTCATTGCCGATTGTTGCTACTTCAACAAATAATCAGGCTGAATACCAGGCTTTGCTGAAGGAGTTGGAATTACTCAGGGATGTGCGTGCCGATGCTGTTGAAATCTTTGGCGATTCCATGTTGGTGATCAATCAGTTGATTGAAATTTATGAATGCCGAAGCGAAGTTTTGATTGCGCATCATGAAAAGTGTTTGCAATTATTGAGGGAATTTAAATAATACCACTTAGATCATATTCCTAGATTGCATAATGAAGAAGATAATCGGTTGGCACAGTTTGCTTCAGGATATCATCTAATTCGGGGGATAATAACATCGGTGATGGTTGCTGATGATTGGAGAAAAGAGATTGCCGACTACTTAAGGGATTCGTCTAGAAAGGTCAAAAGGCGTCTAAGGTTTCAGGCTACCAAGTATGTACTCCTTGACGATGAGTTATATTATCGGACAATCGATGGAGTTTTGATCAAATGTCTTGGTAAAGAAGAATCAAAGGAATTGATGGGCGAAATCCATGAAGGAGTGTGTGGAGCACATCAATCGGCATTTAAGATGAAGTGGATGATTAGACGGAATGGATATTATTGGCTGACGATTCTTGAAGATTGCTTCAGCTATTTTAAAGGGTGCCAAGATTGTCAGAAATTTAGAAATGTTCAGAGAGCACCTGCATCGGCAATGAATCCTATAATCAAGCCTTGGCCGTTTAGGGGATGGGCTATTGATCTCATCGGCCAGATTTATCCACCGTCTAGTAAGGGACATAAGTTTATACTTGTTGCTACCGATTATTTCACAAAGTGGGTTGAAGCTATTCCGTTGAAAAAGGTGACATCGGCAAATATGATAGACTTTGTGAAGGAGCATATTGTTTATCGATTTGGCATGTCATGGTGCAACTAAAGTTTCGCCGTATCACTTGGTCTGTGGACATGATGCTATTTTGCCGTGGGAGATTAAAACTGGTTCTAGACGTTTAACTTCCCAGAACCAATTAATAGCCGATTACTATGATACTCTTATGAAGGATGAGTTAGAGGATTTAGCAATTCATCAGTTGAGAGCTCTGATCAGCATAGAAGAAAATAAGAAGAGGGTTACCAGGTGGTATGACAAGAAAGTGAAGTTGAAGGAATTTGCCGATGGTGATCTGGTATGGAAGCTGATTTTACCGATTGGAACTAAGAGTTCAAAATTTGGTAAGTGGTCCCCTAATTGGGAGAGTCCGTTTTGGATAAATCGATCTATTCCTGGTAATGCTTATGTTTTGGAAACCCTCGAAGGGGTTGCATTTCCCAGAGCAATCAATGATAAATATTTAAAGAAGTATTATCCTAGTATCTGGACGGATGCATAAGCGATGCATATACAGCTGCTGATGGTAAGATTATCATACATAGCGTCAATAAGAAAGGTATTAATTATACAAACAAGTCAGCGATCAAGTTTCATCAGTGAAATAAGATTACAGCAAGGACTAAATAGAGGAAATCGCACGAAGACGAATCTGGTCTGCTTCTTCTATCTCCCTGGCGTCGTCGTCGGTAGTGCCTTCAATTGGTTTGATCCTTCTCTTCAACAGAAGGGCCTGCCGAGCATCGGTATCCCTTTCTTGTTGTAGGGCTTTGACCACATCGGGAAGTTGAGCTTTCTTTTGGTTGGCCATATTTAAGGCTTCATCAACTTTTTGCAGCTCTGCCATCAGTTCTTCCTTTCTTGCTGATAGATGGGTAATTTCTTGCTCAAGCTCGATGCTGGAGGCTTCTAGGCGACCGATGCCCTTATGCTTTTCCTTAGCAGTTTGCTTGAATTGGAGCATTTCCTCTTCAAGTTTTGACTGAGCGATCCTATCGGCAATGCGGTGTGAGGCCCATTGATATTGAAGTTGTCGGCTCTCGAGAAACGCTGCTTGGAAGAGTGTTTCCTCGATATCGGCAGGCAGCTGGTCTTGGATCTCCTTGAAAGCTATCCTTACTGTGTTGGAATCTTTGACCAGTTGAGATGTACTCTGCTGCAGTAAGGATAGCAATGCTTCAAGTTTGGATTTCACCTCTGCTGACATGACATTTGATGGTGGAGCGGAGCTTTCTTCTTCTTCATCATCGTCTGATATGTTGATGGCAAAAGAGAATAAGTTGTTGGGAGAGTTTTGGGCCTGAAAAGAGGAAAATTAGAGTTTGCCGATCACAAGTTTGTGTTTTGCAAATTTTTATGACAGTTAGTTTACCATCTTTAGACGGATCTCTTGTCTCGGACTCGATAAAGCGGCTGGCGCGGCGGTGTCTTGAATATCGGCGACGGTTGCCGATGAACTCGCTTCTGTAGCTGGCGTTGTTAGTACCAATGCTGATGTCGATGCCAGTAGCAGTTCTGTTACCACTAATTCCTGCGGCGCCGGCGCTGCCCCTTGGGTGGAGACTTTGACTGGTGTCTGGTCAGGAGTAGACACCGACGCTTGCTCTTGTGTTGGCGCATCGGTAGGAGATTGAGAAGATGCTGCTGATGATGGCCTTAGGCGTTTTTGTCAAGGAGCGGTACTTGGTGAGCCTTGGCGCTTCGACTGTTGTACTTGGGGGTCATCGGTAGCTTGGACTTGGGGAGCTTGAGAGCTGGGAGTAACTACCGATGAGCTTGTCTGCTACAGGAGAACAGTTAATACAAGCCAAGTGAGAAGTTGCCGATGAAAATACGAAATTGGCATAAACTGATAGAAATTTGTTACCGCAAAAGCCTGTTCTAGGGAAGTAGCAGCAGTCGATGGAGTGGTAGCCGCTATAGTCGGTATTGACTTCGGCTTGATGGTGACCTTGGGAGCCACCCTTTGTTGCAAAAAGGAAGATAATGATGGAGCCCTGCTACCAATTACCGATGTGGGATTGGTCGGTCATAGGTTGAAGTTTTTGCCGCTTCTGCTCTTCTTTGGGATTAAGTCATTAACCTGTTAACAGAGTCAGTTGCCGATACATTTGGAAGAAAAAGGGGTAATATCAAGGAAGAGCTTACCACAGTATCGGGAATGACATGATTAGTGTCAATCAGGTGTCGATAGTAGTCCGACAACACAGAAAACAGTTGGTCCTTCCACTCTTGCCACCAAAACTTGTATGACTCAGTGATGAAGGAGATTGGTGCCCAGGTAGACAAGTCGATGTTGGTTGTATCGGCATGAGGGGAAAGGTGGACGATTCTGTTCCAGTCCATGGCACTGGTAATGGCTTCTCTGGGCTTCACCACATTAGCGTAGCAAAGCTTGATCGGCAGTTGCCCGAATGCTACTTGCCTTGCTGCTGCCGACGGGTAGTAGAACTCGTAGGAAGCATGTGTATTCTTCTCGCTACCGAAGATGTTCAATGGGATTGCATGGGGAATGAGGATGGCCCTCATAATTACCTCATCCTTTTCTGAATCTGCATCAACGATGTTGAAGGAGAGAGGAAATCTGGTGTCGGCATCAACATAGGGCCACCAAGCCGGTTTGCGGAAGGGACTCCACAGTAAAATCTCTGGAAAAATCTGCCGATCTGGTCTTCGTTAGCCTCGGTCCCAGGTAGGACTATGATGGCTTTGCCGAAGTTGAGAGGAGAGCGAGTTGCTGGCTCGTCATCGGCAAACGCGTAGTCTTCAGCTACGTCCCGTGGGAATTCCTGATTGAATAGATCAAATTGGAGGACTTTGTGCATATGAGCGTTCAACCACATATTTACAAACCACCAGGGTCCTCCAATGTTGCCGATGGGTTCACCTTGTAGCAACTTTTCTGATACTTGGTGTAGAAGGCGGTAAACTGCACCAAGGAGGTATCGGCCAAGAGGAAGTCGTGCTCCATTGGCCAAGAGTTCTGCTGCAGGAAGGTACATGTTGGTTGGTCCGACTGTCCTGCCGCAAAAGATGAATTTCTCCAACCACATGTTTAAAAAGGTGGCATGCTCTCTCTGACCTACCGATCTAGTCTTTTGGTATTCCTGGATGTATCCGGTCCAGCCGCCGATGTTACGGGTGGTTACCCGATGTTCGGGCTTTCTATTGAAGAGAGTGGCATCGTCGGTAGAAGAAATGTCGAGGCCGGTGAGCATGTACACATCGGCAAGAGTTGGGGTAGCTGGTCCGTGTCTGAATAAGAATGTGTTCATGGTGTCGGACCAGAAGTAGGATGCAGCAATCATCATGGATTCATTCTTTGCCATATCGACAATAGATAGCTTGATGCATTGATCTAGCTGGCGCTCTGCCCAGTAAACTCGCTGCGATCTAGCCATCCTAAGATACCAGTTTTTTCACCCTTTGGTAGGTTTGGGCCAAGATCGGAAAATATCTGTCCATAATCCTAGATCAAAGTGCTCGGTTCTGAAGGGGACCCGATTGATTTCTGCATTGATGGTTTCGGTTGGATAGGCATTCCCCATTGGACCCAAGCAGCAAACGTGTGGTTGATCGGCAGGGATTACTATTCTTTTGCGCATCTCCTAGATTTAGAAAACAAAGAAGAAAAGGAGAAAGAAATCACGAAATGATGCAGAAGAAAAATCGCAGAGTATAGAGTGAGGAGGAGAGAGATTGACCGTGGGGACATTGAAGCTGATCGCCATTGGAGCCAGGAGTATTCTTGCGGATTGCGCCTTGCTGGGGGAGAAGAAGCTGCTGCTTGAAAGGTCGCCGGAGTGTTCTTCGAGGGCGCTGGTGAAATGAGGGGATGGTGATAAAGGCTCAAGGTAAAAGTGGTCGAATGGTGATTTTTATATGCCTGGAAGCGCCAGGGGCATTTTGGAGTTTTCTTTTGACTGAACAGAAATATAGAAGGATACGGTACTGTGTTTACACGACAATCGAGGGATTCTAATCGTTGGCGCTACAATTACGGGATATTTTGGTAAATTGCGATGATCACGGCAGAGGAAATTTTGGCATATAAAATATCTCATACCTCGAAATTGGGGGGCATGTGTTGACACCGGTGTGTGTCAATGTAAACCAAGTGTGTCGAACGGCAGAAGAATGGTTGTTGTTCACCATCGACATTGAAATGCTACTGGTTAGGTTACCGATGGGGTCAGAAGAAGGTCGCTTTGATTGAGGGAGACGTTAAAGAAGAAAAGAAGCTACTTGCCGATAAGTAAAGATTGCCGATTAAGTGTTGATGCCAATGGAAGTAGGATAGCACTATCGATGAAAGCAGAAGGGATGTTGCCAATGAGAGCAGGAAGGTGTTACAGATAGGAGCAGAGGTGCTACCGATGGAATTAGAGGAAGGTTGCAGACTAAAAGTTTGTCAATGGAATGTTTCATCGTAAAGGAGACGGATATGGAAACTAGTGATGTTTATGCCAGTGTTATTATTATAGTTTGAGTCCGACTCTTATACGAGTCGTTTATTTCCTTAAAAACAGGAGTTTTGTTTAGGAAAGATATGAGTCGTTTCTGTTTACAACTCCCCTTGCTGGGGTATAAATATGCACCGAGGGGGTGGTGTAAAAATATATACACAATCAATCAAAGACCTTACTATTTTCATCTACTTTTCCAACAAATTTACTTTTCGCATTAGCTTAGCTCATCTACGAGTTCTTTCCAAGTTTCGACGGATCATCTCTGTCAAGCTTGCAAGATTCGCGTTTTGAGCAATTTGAGCCTTGACGTTTGGGCGTATCGTTGTCGTCTCGTTCAATCTTGTTCTAGCTATCGTCCTTGTCGATTAATTGGTCAAATCGACTGGCATGCCTTGGATATCGATTGCGGGCATAAGCCCGAGGTGTTCGCAGATCCTGACGCTTTTTGTGTCAACACCTCTTTTGGCACACCCAGTGGGACAGATTCAATCTCATGGAGAAAACTAGAATCAATCCAAGCAATGTCATCGAACTCTCCGAAGCGAATCTGAAAGATGATCAGAAGCAGGCTATGGAGCATGCTATGGAGGAGTATAAGCAGTTGTATCTGAAATCCTTCAGCCTAAACAGGAGTGGCGAAACTATCCAGAAGCAAGATCCGTCGTTGCCACGGTAGGTCACTTTCGACGCCAATCCGGGTAAATTACAGGAGATAGTTAATTCTGCACTAAATCAGGCATTAATTACCCACTCCAGTGTGCTGTCCAATACTGTATACAATGTTGTTATGCAATCTTTCAAGGAAGAACAAGAACCCCTGTATGTTGGTCTAGCGTATCACCAACCTGGATCGGCATCTATTGCAAATCCATCGGCGGCTCCAACAGCATCTTCCCAACCTGTGGGCCCATCTGCCGATGAGGTTACGCCGCCAAGATCGAGCCCTGCAAGTGTCACTCGATTGAATACAGATCTGGTGGCATCGGTAATGTCAGAACCCGTAACTAAGAGTCAGCCAACTCCCGCTAACTGGTGGGGATACGGTATGCCTCCAAATCCATCTGTTGACTCTAATATGATCCAAAGTAACAATGCAGTATGGAAGGCTCCTGTGGCATCGGCAATTCCTTCGCAGCCGATGATCCCTATGATGCATTATGCTACATCCTCCCCAACTGTGCAATTGCCATCGGAAGATCTTCAAGTGGTAATACCCAAAATGCCTCTTATGCCACCATCGGCAAGTTCTTTACAAATGCTACAAGGCCACACAACTGCAAGTCAACCCATGTCAGTGGTAAATCCTCAAGCTGGGGTATCCGCACATCAAGGTGGCCAATTTGTTGACTACTCTAGAATGCAAGAGCAACAGGCACCAGCTAGCTATCAACCATCGGCAAATTACAGACTGTTGACTTACAATCCTGGATGGACTGGACCAATTCCAATCCAACAACAGGTGGTACAACCTGGGTATCAGTATCTGGAAAACCCTCAGAGTGGGGCATCGGCACATCAACCGATGAGTGTAATGCCTCATTAAGGGTGTGTCAATGTAAACCAAGTGTGCCGAACAGCAGGAGAATGGTTGTTGTTCACCATCAGCATTGAAATGCTACTGGTTAGGTTACCGATGGGGTCAGAAGAAGGTCACTTTGATTGAGGGAGACGTTAAAGAAGAAAAGAAGCTACTTGCCGATAAGTAGAGATTGCCGATTAAGTGTTGATGCCTATGGAAGTAGGATAGCACTATTGATGAAAGCAGAAGGGATGTTGCCGATGAGAGCAGGAAGGTGTTACCGATAGGAGCAGTGGTGCTACTGATGGAATTAGAGGAAGGTTGCAGACTAAAAGTTTGCCAATGGAATGTTTCATCGTAAAGGAGACGAATATGGAAACTGGTGATGTTTATGCCAGTGTTATTATTATAGTTTGAGTCCGACTCTTGTACGAGTCGTTTATTTCCATAAAAATAGGAGTTTTGTTTAGGAAAGATATGAGTCATTTCTGTTTACAACTCCCCTTGCTGGGGTATAAATATGCACCGAGGGGGTGGTGTAAAAATATATACACAATATATCAAAGACCTTACTATTTTCATCTACTTTTCCAACAAATTTACTTTTCGCATTAGCTTAGCTCATCTACGAGTTCTTTCCAAGTTTCGACGGATCATCTCTGTCAAGCTTGCAAGATCCGCGTTTTGAGCAATTTGAGCCTTGACGTCCGGGCGTATCATTGTCATCTCGTTCAATCTTGTTCTAGCTATCGTCCTTGTCGATTAATTGGTCAAATCGACTGGCACGCCTTGGATATCGATTGCGGGCATAAGCCCGAGGTGTTCGCAGATCCTGACGCTTTTTGTGTCAACAGTTTCCTAATGGTGAGAGGTTCAGCATACCCAGGTTCATTTGGGTTGAGCTAGCTACAGCTATGGATGATGCAAGGAGGAGGTTGCCCTATGCTCCATATCTATAGTTTATGATTGAGAGGGTCACTTGGATGAGATATCCCAAGGATTGTGAGTACACCTAGTGCATTATCAAGAAGACCAGAGGAGGTGCACCACCAGCGACTGCCCCACTAGTTACACCTTCTACAGGTGATGGTACTTCTCAGAGGCAGAGGGACATTCTAGAGCGTTCTCGCTCATGCTCTCATGTCAGATCTAGTAATGGGAGGAGAATGAAGAAGTTTGGAGAGTGGATCAAGTCCATCTTTACTATATGCACATATCATGCCAGGATCACTTATGAGGAGGAGGTGGCGAATAGAGAGGCTATCAGGGGAGCTAGGGAGTTGGCCGGTCTTCCACCGTTTGCACCAGTGGAGACCCTCCCATGTTTCCTAACTTGCCACGCCTGTCAGTGTCCAGTGATGAGGATGATGATGATGAGCAGGAGATGAGGGAGCAGGCACAGTGGGACAGCTCTCAGTGGGCTCAGTGTGACCAGGTGTATGGTAGGAGGCCTCGCCGTCAGTCAGGACGATGAGATTCCAGGGACTTCTACCGCTGCACCACCGCCTCGCCGTTTAGCTCGTTAGCGCTACATAGCCACCACACACCATGTTGGACGCACCGTTCATGTCTCCAATAGCGAGGATGAGGAGTGATTGGTTTTCCCTCTCTTCTCTTCTCTTTTTGGCGCTTGATGCCAAAGGGGGAGAAGTTTGGGGGTCCAATCTTTTTTGCTACAGTTCGTGATTCATGTCATATCCTTTGAGAGTTAGTTTGTTAGCATATGAGGTTGAGTGCTACCGAAAAACTCTATTTTATGTAATAAGGCACTAGTTTGACTCTATTTGTGTTGGATATGGACATGTATTTGTGATTTTTGATTTAGATTATCATATTCTGAGCTTGAGCTGTTTTAGATCAGTTTTAACTGCTGTAGAAACCTGTCTGTTACCTGGCTATTTTAGCCAGGGTGGCAGTGCCGCCCTTGGCTACAACAGCCAGGGTTGAGTGCTCTTATCTGATATGATCTGTCATATGCATCACGTGTTTTCCTGTGACACATATTTTGAGCACCCCACAGCAAGCATGGATGTAGGGGGAGGCCCCAAATCACTTTGCATATGTGAAACTTAGATTCTAATACCAAGTGGAGAATTCAAATCTCAATTCACATATTCAGGGGGAGTTCTCTACATCCATGACTTGTAAATCTCAGAATTATGTTTATCTTTTGTAAGCTTGAATTGGGTTGTCATCAATCACCAAAAAGGGGGAGATTGAAAGTGCAATTAAGCCTATTGTGGGTTTTGGTGTTGATGACTGCAGTAATTCAAGAACTAATGAGATGTATTGAGTTGACAAGCAGGTAATGATAAAAATAGGAAGATTTAGAGAAGGTGGAGGTACCCCAATTCTTATGGTGGCTATCTTACTCATCAAAGGTTTAAATTCATTTATGCTTTGAATTTGAGTATAGGTATGCCATACTATTAAGGGGGATTCTAGTGATGTATGGTCAAATGTTGAATCACATGCTCAATCTTTATCCATGACATACACTCAGCTAGCTCAGGTTCCAGTTCAAATCTCACATCCAACAGACACCCTGAGCTAGGGCGGCAATGCCACCCTCTTTTCCAAGCCAATTTCCTCGACAATAAATAACCATTGGAAAGGTCTCCACCTCACCAGTTTTAGTACCCATTCGTCAACCTCAGAATCAGACCGTTGCAAACAGACCTCTCTCTCTCCCTCTCTCTCTCACTCCATTATTGCCCCTTCACCCTCCAAGCAATCCCATACTTTCTACCATAGATTCTTGAGGGAAAAGGCAGCAAAACACTCCTAGAGAGTGGATCTACTACTTCCCAAAGTCTAAGAGCTTGTGGTTCTCGTTTGGCCGACGGTGTTGGGGTTGTTACCCTTGGAGCTTGCTCCTAGCCTGCTAGGTGTTGCCCTAGAGCTTGCCCCTCTCTTGTGGCAGCCTAGGGAGGTTTGTAATCACTGTGTGAAGCTAAGAAATTACCCCTCATCTCAAGGATTCACTTCCTTGACTTGAGACTGAGGAGGAGTTGCAAAGCTCCTTGCTTTTGTGGCACCTCAACAACGTGGACATAGGCAAGCCTTGGTGGTGAGCTGAACCACGGGATAAATCTTGTGTCTTGTGTGCTGGTCCCCTAGTTCTTTACTTCTTTCAATATATCTTGTGCTAGGGTTTGAGTTGTTGATTTGAGGAAAAGGTAGTTTTCTGTGGTAACCTATCGTCGAACTAGTTCTGGTGTTGAAATTGCAGGGAAGGACTCCACTGGGTATCTAGTTTATCCCTGCCAAACCTCTCTCTATTTTGAGCATTTTTAAGAGGCCAGCAGTGCCACCCTCCCTAGAGCGGCAGTGCCGCCCTAGCATCTAATTGCAGTTTTGATCTGAATTTTTACAGGCCTATTCACCCCCCTTTAGGCTATTTACCCTTCCTGAGATCCTACAGGTTTGCTTCCGGACGCAAGTGCAATAGTCTGGACCCTAAGAAACCCTAGCGTTCGGGGCTCCTTCTTCAACCCAAACGACATCAAACTTTCTCCCAAGCTTTTGTAACCTATCCCTAAGTGATCCCAACACTTGTGCACGTGTGTTAGCTTTTAGTTAACATATTCTTGGAGTTAAGTTTGTTACTCTCACTAGTTCATAGATTTTAGTGCAATGTAAATGAACCTAGTGGCACATGATAACAGTAATCAAACACGAGCTCTCCTTCTTAATAGTACAGCTATCTATCCTAAATATGATCACACTCTGTATAGTGTCTTGATTACCAAACCAAAAATGGTTCCTAATTTCACCTTTGCTATGAACCCATTTTCCTTTTCATCCATCCTTCCATGCTAGAACCTTGCAATCACCACCTTGATCCATCTAACTCCATCACATGGCATGTACCAACCTATGTCATCATATCCACTTAGAGACCAAAGATTAGTACACATAGTAGGTTTCATCAATTACTCAAAACCAAACACATAGGGCTTTCAAGTTCCCCCTTTTTGGTAATGGATGACAACCTTTCTCAAAGATATGAAATATAATCATTTTGAACTTAAGTTGCTTGTCCAAACATGTTTTTTCAAAGAAATAGAATTGGACAAGTTACACAAATTCGGTTTGGTAGTATTAGCTCCCTTACATATGTGCTTCATGAGTTTGGTTCAAGTTGTGCACGCATGCATAGATAGAAGTTGTGGGAGAGTGAATAGCTACCAAATGATGCTAAGGTTTTAAAGAGTAGACCTTTGAAGAGTGATACCATCGGAGTGCAGAATTTTGAATCACCCTTAGCACCATGATAGGTTAGATACCACTTGAAAGACCAACACAACTCATTTGAGAGCATTAGTTCATTATTTATGCAAAAGTATCTAACTATCACCTATTCATGCTAGTTGATCAATCATCATTTATTTTGTACTACTAGCAATCACCACACAAGCATGATCATTTGAAATAAGAGTGCTCATGCAACAATACATATGAGGTGCAAACATTCAAATGCATCAATAGTGTTCATGAGCATGCCCCCCCCTACTTGTGTGTTCTTTCAAAATTGATTTTTCATTTTTCAAATTTCTCCCCCTTTGTCATATTATCTTTGTGTTTCTCCTCTACTTGACTATACCTTCTCTCCCTTAAGCATATCTTTGTTTTTCTCCCCTTTGTCATCCAATCGACACAAAAGGTGGGACCAATTATAGATATTCAAGTTTCTCCTTCTTAGTGTGATATAGGGTGAAAGAGTTATGTCAACTTTGGTTTGAACTAGACTACTTGCCTAAGAAATTTAATTCAGTTAAAACCATAGACAAGCTTGCTCACACATGCTAAGATGGTTATCTTGCATATGTTGAATTAAACACTTAAAGCTCATAGACATAGATCAAACACTAGGATAGTAAGCTTATCAACATGCCATATGCTACCACTAGATCATATTAATTCATAGAAGCAATAGTGGTACCATATAAGCATCAAATTTATTTAGTTTGCATGAATGAGCATAGTAAGCATGAGTGATGTCTATATGCTCTACACAAGTCATAGCAAAGTATGCAAGAATGTTCTCCAATCAACTTGTACCTTACTTTGTTGGAGTAGAGGCATGTTCTCCAATCAACTCATGTTGGAGAAGTCAAGAATATTCAACTCATTCCTTAGCTTGCAAAACCTTTTCTCATCTAGTAGCTTGGTAAAGATATCGGCCAATTGATCTTCGGTGCCCACACATTCTATTGAAATATCCCCTTTCAATTGATGATCTCTAATGAAATGATGGAGGACATCAATATGCTTTGTTCTTGCATGTTGGATCGGGTTATTGGTAAGCTTGATTGCACTTTCATTGTCACATAACAAAGGAACTTTCTTGAATTTGACTCCAAAATCATTAAAAGTAACTCTCATCCAAAGTATTTGTGCACAAGAACTCACCGCACTAATGTATATGGCTTCAGCGGTAGAGAGTGCTACACTATTTTTCTTCTTTGATGACCATGAGACAAGTGATCTTCCAAGCATTTGACACGTGCCTGATGTGCTCTACCTTTCAACCTTGCAATCCGCATAATCCGAGTCGGAGTATCCAACTAACTCAAAGTTTGATCCTTTAGTATACCACAACCCAACATTTGGTGTATGCTTCAAATATCTCAATATCCACTTTGTGGCCTTCAAATGACTCTCTCTAGGAGATGCTTGAAACCTTGCACACATGCATACACTAAACATGACATCCGGTCTTGATGCGGTCATATAGAGTAGGCTACCAATCATTGATCTATATAGCTTTTGATCTACCATGTTGCCACTAGCATCACTATCCAAATTGCCATTTGTTCCCATTGGTGTGCTAATAGACTTTGCCTCATCTAGATTGAACTTCTTGAGCATGTATTTGATGTACTTGCCTTGACTTACGAATGTGCCATTCTTCATTTGCTTGACTTGAAGACCAAGGAAGTAACTAAGTTCACCAAGCATGGACATCTCAAACTCATTAGCCATCATATTGCCAAATTCTTCACAAAACACTTAATTGGTTGATCCAAAGATAATGTCATCCACATATATTTGCAACACAAATAAGTCTTGGCCAATCTTCTTGGTGAAAAGGGTAGTATCAACCTTGCCCATAATGAATCCCTTAGAGAGGAGAAAGTCTCTTAATCTCTTATACCATGCTCTAGGTGCTTGCTTCAAACCATACAATGTCTTTTTAAGCTTATACACATGGTTGGGTTTCTTCTGATCTTCAAATCTGGGTGGTTGTTCAACATATACCAATTCATTGATGTACCCATTGAGAAATGAGCTCTTCACATCCATTTGATATAGCTTGATATTGTGAGGACAACAATAAGCCAATAGAATCCTTATTGCTTCTAGCCTTGTCACCGGTGCATATGTTTCTCCAAAGTCAAGACCCTCAACTTGAGTGTACCCTTGTGCAACTAGTCTTGATTTGTTTCTCACCACTATTCCATCTTGATCTTGTTTGTTGCGAAAGACCCATCTAGTGCCAATAATATTGTGATCTCTTAGTCTTTCAACTAGCTCCCAAACTTGATTTCAAGCGAAGTTGTTAAGCTCTTCATGCATTGCATTTACCCAATCAATATCTTGCAAATCTTCTTCAATCTTGGTCGGCTCAATGGATGATACAAATGAGTAGTGTTCACAAAATGAAGCCAATCTTGATTTTATTTGCACACATCTTGTGATATCTCCAATAATGTGATCCAATGGGTGATCTCTTGCAATAGATGCAGGTTAGACTATTGGAAGTTGATTGCTTTCATTTGGTTGATCATTTGATAGAGATGATGAACTAGCTTATTGATCTTGAGTTGGAGAGGAGGAACTAGCTTGATTATCATTTAGTTGCTCATTGGATGGAGGGCACACTTGATAGTCATTTTCTTGTTCATCATTTACTTCCATTGGCCTAATATCCCCAATATCCATGTTCTTCATTACATTAGCCAATGGTTCACCTCTCACATCATTATTTCATCTTGAGATCCATTAGTTTCATCAAACTCAACATCATGTACCTCTTCAACTATGCCATGAGTAAGATTCCATACTCTATATGCTTTGCTTGTAGTTGAGTAACCAATTAGAAATCCTTTATGACATTTCTTCTCAAATTTGCTCAATCTTATCCCTTTCTTCAAGATATAGCACTTGCAACCAAACACTCTAAAATATGAAATATTGGGCTTTCTTCCATTCAATAGCTCATATGGGGTCTTCTCAAGCATCTTGTGGCAATAGAGTCGGTTGCTATAATAGCAAGCCATGTTGATAGCTTCGGCCCAAAAAGAGTCACTCACATTGTATTCACTAAGCATAGATATTGCCATATCAATGAGTGTCCTATTCTTCCTCTCAACTAGCCCATTTGATTGAGGTCTATACTTGGCCGAGAATTGATGTTTGATTCGAAATTCATCACGTAAGTCATCAACTCTAGTATTCTTGAACTCACTACCATTGTCACTTCTCACTTTCTTGATAGTTGTTTCAAATTCATTTTGACTTCTCTTGACAAAAGTTTTAAATGCATCAAATGTATCACTCTTGTCATTAAAAAGAATACCTATGTATATCTAGTGAAATTATCAACTATCACAAATCCATATTTGTTACCACCAATGCTAGTGTATATGGTTGGTCCAAACAAGTCCATGTGCAAAAGCTCAAAAGGTTTGCAGGTACTCATCATGCTTTTACTAGGGTGAGTGTTTCCAACTTGTTTGCCGGCTTGACAAGAGCTACAAAGCTTATCCTTTTCAAACAACACATCTTTTAAGCCTCTAACTAGATCATGCTTGACAAGCCTATTCAATTGTTTCATTCCAACATGACCAAGACTTCTATGCCATAACTAATCGATGCTAGATTTAGAGAGTAAGCAAGTTGACAATTGAGTTTCCTTAGCATTGAAATCAATAAAGTATAGGCTCTCATATCTAAAGCCTTTGAATATCAAGTTAGGGCCATCTACACTTATGATCTCTACATCATCAACTCCAAATATGCATTTGAAACCAAGATCACAAAGTTGAGCTACGGATAGCAAGTTGAAGTTCAAGCTCTCTACTAGCAACACATTGGATATGCTCATGTCATTGGATATTGCAATCTTAACAAACCCTTTGACTTTGCCTTTGCTATTGTCACCAAATGTGATAGAATCAATAAAATTATCACTTGATTTGATTGAGTTGAACATTCTTGCATCCCTATTCATATGTTGAGTGCACCCACTATCAAGCATCCAATGCCTCCCTCTAGCTTTATAATTGACCTACAAGAGAAATCAATTCTTCTTAAGTACCCAAACTTGCTTGGGTCCTCCAAAGTTAGTGACTAAGGAATTAGGTACCCAAATAGCTTTCTTCTTTGAGCTCTCATTGGGTGAACCCATGTACTTAGCTATCACACCTTCCGTGCTCTTGGTAAGCACATAGCATGAATCAAATCTAATAGATGAAGCATTAGACAATTTGATCTTGTTTTGATTCAATTTGCAATATTGTGTTTCATGCCCCATGTTGACATTTCTTATGACACTTAAGCCAGGTTGTCATCCCCAGCATGCCGAAGTGATGTGGTATAGAAATATGTAATTGCTCTAAGTAAATAATAAATGTATTTTTGCAAGCGCATAGATTATACCGATGTAGCATTTTAACCAGGAGTATTTCAGGTATCGTTATTTATATTTTTACCACTGGGAAGGGAAACTAAGGAATAAATGAGGAATGAGTAATGAGTATCACTACATGTGTAGATATAGATAATGAATGAATAGTGACAAAAGATAAATACTGATCAGCATATATGTAGTCACATAAGATAATGATAAGCACCTCAACAGATATTCTAGCAAGTCATTAGCATGGAATTAGGACGAACTACAAAGATATTTCCTAAGTCATTCTTAACTATACAGTCTAGCATACTATGATTAGTGCAATTACACTTAGCAATCATGGCGAGATAAGACATATTCATGTGTAGTGAGTATTACTAAGGAAGATGAAGAACATAGCAATCAGTTCCTTGTAATAGTACTACTCTGCCTACCCTACAAACAGGAGGAGGACTACAAAGGACTCAATAGGACTGTCACTCCCGCGATCTAGCTCACGATCCGGAATGTAGGGTACAATCACAGATAAATACGGTCTAGGAACCACGCCTACACAATATCTATCATTTACCCATAGTACTGATGGATAAACGCTATATGATCCTAAACATGGATATGATTCAGATCTAACTAAGCCAAGCATATAATCATAATAGGCTAAGAACAATATAACTAAGAACATAAACGAATAGAGTAAAGTCATAAACAATATAATGAAATAGAGCAAAGTCATATTCATAATATTGAAGAACAAATGATGAACAATGAAGAACTAGGGAGAGAATTACCAATAATCCTCATGACAGATCCAGAAACCAATCGAAGATTGACTCCTTCTAGTTCTAATCCTATATAGCTATGCTAAACTAGAGATCTAGTTGATGTGGTGGCTCTAGGGCTTGATCAGGGGCTTCTCCTCTTAAGATGGATGATGAATAATGAATTAGGTCAGAGAGGCTCTCCTCCTCTGGGTCAGGGGGCCTTATATAGCCTCCTCAAATGAACGTCGACCATCGGATCAAACCGACCTTAATGGAGGGCTTAGATGTGATCTCAAAGGCGGTGGAGAGGTGGTCCCACAAGGCAGACCCTATTGGGCCTTGCCCTAGGGCGGCCGCCCCAGGGGGTAGGGCGGGCACCCTGCCCCTGGGCCCGCTCGGCCTCTCGCTTCTTCCCGCGCCTTCTTGACCCTTATAGAGTATTCTTGTTTCTGCGAATGATGATTATCTCTATGTAAACATGACATGTGGGCCTTTCCTCCATATTTCCTGATATCCCCCTGCAGAAATAGACATTCACCAAAACCCATGGATTCTGTAATTATAAACCCTATTTCTATGTATTGGTTTCAATTAGATCCTTTTCCTTGTCTAGTTGATGGTTGATTTTGGTACTTAAGGACCGTCAACACCCCACTTGCTTGCAACTTGTGCAAAACCATCCATTTCTCTTTACAAAGCTAGGCTTTGGAGTTGCAAAGGCTGCCTTGCCCTTCTTGGGGGTGTAGCCCAATGCCTCTTTGCAAAGGGAGAACCTTTGGCTACCCAAGCACTTTAGCTAGCGGGCATCATGACCATATGCATTGCCCAAAGCAATTGTAAGCTTGTTCACTTCATTCTTCAAAGATTTATTTTCATTAAGCAATGAAGCATCACAAGTAGAATCATTACTAGTACATGTTTTAGATGTGAAAGTGGTACATGAAGTACTAGTAGGAGAAACAATGATGGGTGTAAAGAAAGATTCATCAAGTATGTCACATGTTGAGCTTATGTCTCATGTTGGAACATGTTCCTTCTCCTTTTTCTCAACAAGAGATGAGTGAGCCTTTTCAAGCTTAGTGTGAGCTTTGCCAAGCTTCTCATGGGCTACCTCTAGCCTCTCATGAGAAAGATTGAGCTCATCAAAGGATTGCTTGAGAGCCTCTAGCTCCTTCCGCAATGCTTTGTACTCCTTTCTCTTGATGTCAAAGTGAGTCTAAGCATCCTCCAACATATCAATTAATTAATATTTAGTTGGCTCATCATCATCATCATCATCATCACTAGAATCACATTCATCATCGGATTGTACCTTAGTGGACTTAGCCACGAAGCATGCCGATGGTGTGTCAAAGAGAGAGATCTTGTCCTTGATAGCAATACTAGCAAGATCTTTCTTCTTGCTTGATTTTCTCTCATCATCACTTGTGGAAGCATCACTATCCCAAGTGACCACATATGAACCTCCCTTCTTCTTCTTGAATGTCATCTTGCTTTCTTTCTTTCTTTCTTTCTTTCTTGTCCTTCTTGTTTCTCTTCTTGTCATCTTCATTGTCACTATTATGAGGGCAATCTGCAATGAGATGATCCTTGCTATTGCACTTGAAGCATCTTCTATCATTGTCTTTGCTCTTGGAAGTGTTTTTCTTCCTTCTAGCTCTATAGCCCTTCTTCTTCATGAACTTGCCAAATCTCTTGACAAACAGAGCCATTCTTCATCATCTTCATTGCTATCACTTGAGATAGCATCATTGCTTGATTCATCATACTTGATCTTTGCTTTGCCCCTTGATGGTGATGTGGCTTTGAATGCCACATGTTGACATTTCTTAACGACATCACCAAGAACATAGTTCTTAGCAATGGTGCCAAAAATGCATGGTATGTAATTAACTTGTCTTTAGAAACTAGCCACTTATCTTTTCCCTTATACTCCTAAGCATGGAACTAGGTTGTCATCCCTAATGATAAAGCTAGGAATATTTTATGGTACTTATGAGTTATTCTATATTTTATGTATGACTAAGCAGAAATAAATAATGATACATATGAAATGTCAAAGGATAATGATTTTGCAAGTGAACAAATTAAATATACAATTTTAGCATTTTACCTAGAGTATTACCAGGTTGTCATTTATATTCTACCACTGGGAAGGTCTAGTTAAAACTGATAATCTATAGTATTGATAACAAGCATATGAAATGAATGAAGCGAGTTAACTATCAATGATCTCTACTCTTAAACAGGGGTAAGTCACATGATAAATATATATAAATGATAAGGGTAAATTGATCAATCATCATCGTAATAATAATAAGGATAAAGTTATCTAGAGCATTCTAGTCACTACACAAGCGTCGTCTAATACAGGTAATAAAGAAATAACATCCTAAGTATTCTAGCTACCGTCAAAGCTACGCTAGTTAGTGCAAGTACATCTAGTAATCATTGTTAAGTAATACTACCAATATTCCCAACCACAATAGGGTCATGAACAGGATGATTTGAGTTCAGAAACCTCAGATATAACAAGATATCCTCAACCTGACAATTCATCCCTACCAAACCATCATACGGGGGGAAGCCTACAAAGGACTCAATGGATCTGTCACGTCCACGATCTACTTCACGACCTAGCACAACTGGTGGCATTTGCAGATAAGCAATGTATCTAAGCACCACGCCTACATACTGCCTACCACTCGTCATATGATCAATTAGACAAGCGCTATACGAACATGTGCATGAACTCAATAGCAAACTAACTATACTAGATATATTAACGTAGACAATGAACAAAGTAAACAAGAACATAATAATGAAGAATAGTGTTGCCTATAAATATCATACAACTGCAGATAAATACTAAAAGAGAATAAGAGAATAAGAACTGTATCAGACTCCAATCTCTTGACAACATCAGGAGTCCAAGATTGAATCTTGACTTCCCCTACTCTCGAATCTAACTAGGCTATGTTATGAACTAGAAAGTGCTCTAGATGAACTAGGGTTTATGGCTCTGGATGACTAGATCTCCTATGACTTAAACTGAATGGATCTGAATGATCTAAGAATGATCGGGGATTGCCTCCAGGGGGGTATGCCCTCATATTTATAGTCCGGTGGGATGCACGACAGCCATTGGATCAAACTGACTTCACGTAGGGCTGAGATGACTCCTCATAGGCGGTGGAGGAAGCTTCCAGAAGACAGCGGCCTGTGGGTCCTGGGGGGTGCCGCCTGGCCCCACCCCATGCCGGCTGGCCCCACCTGGCTGGCTCTAGGGCCCCGCTTCGCTCCGGTGTCTGCGAGATCCTTCTTGAGTAGAATGGCAGGTGTTTCTCGGGGCGGATTTATTCGATTTCTTCTCTGATTTACTTTCATTTATTCTCTTTTTCTAGAATAGTGCCTAGAAAATAATGAAACACCAAAACTCGTGGAAATTGTTAATTAAAGCCCTATATTTCTAGATATTATATTTGATTGATCCATTTATTCAATTTATAATTGCTTAAAAAGTTGACGCTAAGGACTGTCAACACCACACTCTTTTCTTGTCTTCCTTCTTCTCATCTTTCTTATCTTTGTTCTCTTCCATCTTCTCCTTGTCATCTCTATAGGTGTCATCGGTTATCACCTCACCAAGAACTTTGTTTGGTGTCATTGTGTCCAATCCACTTCTCACCGATAGAGTGACCAACATGCCAAATCTTGAGGGAAGGTTTCTCAAGAATTTGAATGAGAAGTCCTTGTCTTCTACCTTCTCTCCAAGTGACTTGAGGTCATTGACAAGCACCTCAAGCCTATTGAACATTTCCTACACATTTTCATCTTCCTTCATCTTGAAGCTTGCAAACTTCTCCTTCAAGATATATGTCTTGACCCCCTTCATTGATTGAGTCCCTTCATATGACTCTTGTAGCTTCTTCCAAGCATCATGAGCCATCTCTATATTATTGATTTGCTCAAAGACTTATTTGAAGATTGCATCATGAATGGCATTCAATGCAATGTCATTATTTTGGAGCTTCTCTTCGGCCGCGGTGGGTGCCTTCTCATTCACCACCTCAAATTTCTTATCAACCACCAACCATATCTTCCGGTTAATTGATTTGATATGGGTTGTCATCAATGCCTTCCAATAGCTATAATTAGTGCCATTAAACTTAGGTGGCCTCTTGGTGTTGTTGATTTGAGCCATTTTAACACCGTAGGATGTAAAGCCTCAAATTAATGGTGTACCAGCTCTGATACCACTAGAAAGGTCTAGGAATGGCTAGAGGTGGAATAGCCTAATTAAAATTTTCTACAACAACACTAGGCAAAGAGGTTGTTGACATTCGTTAAGTGCAAATAGAAAATGAAAGATTTCCGCAAGCGCACAGAATACCATTGTAGCATTTTACCGGGAGTATTCCAGGATCGTTATTTATATTTTACCACAGGGAAACAATGGTTAACGAATCTGATAAGTTACCATCATGTATCTACTAACTTAATAAACCAACTAGACTAAAGCAGGGGTAAATGATATATAATAGGAATTAAAGATAATAATTATGACACAGGAGAATTCTAAGATAAATGAGTAAATAGAAATAGGGGGAGGACAATGGGAGAGATCAAGATTCCTGAATACTTCTCTATTACTTTGATTCTATGATAATAGGAGATGGATAAATATAGCAATCACACAATAGCACTTCGGGACATAGAGCTTTAGCCACAGAAAGAGAGGAGAAGGGGCTAGGAAGGTCTGACTACGGTCCTTCAAACACCAATCCGAACATGGTTAAATACGTAGGCCATCAGGACTGTCACGATCCTGGGGCTACCACAACAATCCGTGGGATTGAGTGCAATCTGAGGTAACCTCTAGTCTAGACACCACATCTACACTATTAGTTACTACTCCAATTAACTAGCATAACTAGAGCACTCGATGCGAGCGAAGATCCTATGCTAAGTATAACCACTATATTAACCAATGATAATATGCATAAGTAAATAGAGAAGATAAATATATTAAAGCATAAGTATTATAAGGATAAGATACAAGATATACTAGATCGATGAAGATTCCTCTAGAACCGGAGCGCAACTCCGCTCTCCCTAACTCCCAACTAGAACTAATCTAATACATTGGAAAGTCTAGCCCTAATTCTCTAGAGTGGAGAGATCATCCTTTCAAGGGACGCCTCTACAACTCCATGATGCTGGATTCAATGAATGCCTTTGGGGTGCCCCTGGGGCTGCTTATATAGTCCGAGGTGGAGTAGGGGGCAAGGAATCGCCACATCATCAATCTGCGTCACGTTGATTGCCCACCGTTGGATCAAACCGACCTAGTGGAGGAAGCTTCCAGAAGGTGGTGGCTAGCGGGCCCAGGGCCTGGCCAGGCCAACCTAGGGTGGGGCTGGCCGGCCCTACCTAGTGGCGACGCGGGTCCCTCTTCCTTCTGGTGTCTTCTGGGTCCTTCCTGATTTAAATTGCAACTATATCTCTGCGGGATTTTTTCTATATTTATTCTGATTTGCTTCCCTTATTACTCTTTTCTAGAATAGCCCCTAGAAAATAATAGAATACCAAAACTCATGGAAATTGTAAGATAACCCCCTATATTTCTATTATTTCCATGTGATTTATCCATTTATCATGTTTATAATTGTATTAAAAGTTGACGCTAATGACCGTCAACAAGCTCCCCAAGCTTACCCTTTGCTAGTCCCTAGCAAAGCCTATCTAATAAACTTGGATCAGGAGTTGCTACAATGCTTTCATACCTCAAAAGTTCACATGCTTTCAAACAAAAATTCTTCTATGAATTAGAAAAAAACTACTCTAACTTTCGAACTCACCCGTATTACCTTTAACCATGGGGCTTTAACTATCACTTGGGTCTTGAGCAATCGAAAGACAGAGTAATCAAATCAGGCACTATGTCTCAAACTCTTCCCTTTACCAAAATTCTGGGTTTTGTAATATTTTTAAAAAATAAAACTCAGAGCTTAACTATATGACATCCTCAAGCCTCTTATGTGTGTGGTATTTTTGGATCTTACTGAGGCATTAATGATGTCATGCCCTCCTATACTAGTAAATATAGTGGAGTTCATAGGAATGGCTTAACAAGGTTTAGCATACTTACTTTGTATATATTGTAAAGTCAAACAATAGATCCACAGAGAGTCAAGTCATACAATCAAGTCAAGATGTGCATGTGTGTGGATATGGTGGATATATGGTGGTGATGATGGTGATGGTGAAAACCTAATACTACTTTGCTCCTTGAAATGAATCTCTCTTTTGGAATTTGGAATATTTTTGAACAACATGGCTAGAGAGTATGAGCTATCTTATTCTTTATTTATTTTTCTTGAGAGGTGCATCGGACACTTGTCCATTTTTAATTCCTCTCTTTTCTTCTTTTTTTTCTTCTTTTCTTTTTTCAATAGCTTTTGCATAGCTCATACCCCTATCACCAAGAAAACTGCTGAGAGAATATAACAAGAACTTTGGAGCATTTATGAATGAATGGAAATGGAATGAATATTTTTGTTGGTGGTTACTCTCAGTGTAAGAGTAAGACCTTTTTATGGTGGATGAATGGCATGTTGTTGCGCCTACTCCAGTGTAGAGTAGTGCATATTTGTGTGGTGTGTATGTGATCTTGATTGAAAAGCATGACGAGACTCTTCACAGGGTCTAAAAGTTGAAAACACTCAATACAAAGACAAGTAGCATGAATGAGTCTTCCTAATCTATATGTATATATAAATGTATATGGCTTTGGTAGGAATTTAAACTATGTCATACAAGAGCTCATCATGTAAGATTTTGAATTTTCAAAAGATAAAGCACCAGAACTTAGTATTTCTAGGAGTAAGATAAATAACAGCTCAGACTTTCATGTTATATCTCTCAACCACCTAGACTTAGTTTAAGTATATGCCTCCACAAGTTTCAGGTTCAGAGTAAAATCTCAAATCAAAGTAGTTTTAACCAAAACTCAGACGAATTTAAGGTTGAAAGCAAGGTACTTAAAAGGGATTACGGCAGAGCAACTATTCATCATCTCCAAGACAAAATTAATGTTCATAAATTTTATTGACTCTAACAGATTAAACACACACCCTTACTAATCATATATTTATTTAGCACTCTTAAGACTCGACAGACATGGACCTTCATGTGCCCATATATTTTTGGAAATTTTAAGTTTTCTTATGATACTATGGTGAACCTTCATGTGCTCACGTATTTTTAATATTTTATGACCATAGACTCTATAAATAGCATAGGTATACTTGATAACTGGGGGTGCCCTTCCCCAAGCTTGATTTTCTTATGGTGGATTTGAATGATCTTTGGAAGTAGCCTCTTGGTTGGGCTCACTCCTCCTTGGTGCTTTCAATCTTGTATGGTTATACTCCAACAAGAATAAATAAGACTCAAGGCGCCCTTTTGATAATGGGTTAGCGGTCAGCCAAAAGAGTAATTGAATATTCTCATGAGCTAATTTAAACTTTTATAGATCCTAGCAGGAATTGAATATCTCATCTCTTTTTAGAATTTTCTATTTTATAATGCAAGAGAAATAAAAATTATTTTTATGCCACCACAGTAAATTCCCTTATGGTATTACCATAAGTTCTCTCACATGGGGCTTAGTATTTTTATGATGCAATAAATATTTATTTTGTTTTCATTTAGATATGCAAAAAGACAAAGGTGATAAAGATTACTAATAACTAATTAGGTAACCACTATTTTTACCTTGTGGCAAAGGAACGGAATTTATAGTCTACCAATATGACTAGATAGGAGAGAGTACTTACTTGTCTGATTTGTCATCTGAGGTAGACTCAGACAACCAAGAAGGTTGCCTTTGAGTTGCTTGATTGCATTCGTCCAGTGGCACCATTGTTCATCCACTTCCTATAAGTGTGTGTTTCTAATATAGATTTGTCCCTCCATGGCACTCTACAATTTCTCATAGCTGAAGTGGTGGTTTGATAAATGAACTCTACCCATGAACAATCCTTTAACCTCTTTATCCTGCAAAATGTTAGTGGACACATACACGAAGGATTACAATGATTTTTAAACATGGGTTGTTGTCCAAATTTTATATAGTTTTCATCTATGCTAATTAAAAGATGGGTTTTATGATTACGTTAGCAAGGATTTTATTTTATAATGATTTATATCAAATTTTTATTTATTTGTCACATTTTAACATAGCTCAAGACAAAGGTATCTCGCAGCAAAAGATAAAATGAATAAACTTTAATACTTATAGTTCTTCCTTCTATGAAAGATGAGTTGTGTCTCCTTTACGCGAAGTTGTTGGAATTCATCATATGCCTTGATTCATCTCCGATGTGAATTTGTCTCAGGACTTACCCAAATTGGATTTGTGAGTTTCTATAGGGGTTAGTCCGACAAAAATAACCAGTGTCTACACTAGCAATTTTTAGTTCAATAACCAAACTAAACTCCATGTCTAATTTAATTAAGGAAGGCATTTTAACCTAAGCACCACGCTTACATTAATATCCTTTAGAAATACTCATATTGCCATATGAAGCACTTCCAAACCAAAGCATACTATAGCAAACAAAGATAGAATGAAAGCATATAGAGATTTATTCAAATGAAGATGAAAACATTTGATCCTGGTGAGAAACACATTTTTTTCTTTTTCTATGCAATAAAATGCAGGCGATATGGATGAATGTAATAAACTAAACATGCAATGGATTTCAAATAAAAGATGAGACTAAATGGAGGAAAATGTATGGATGATTTAAAACAAACATGCAGTGGAGTGCAGAAATTTAAAAGATAAATAATCATCAAGTTTAGAGTCTATGAGCAAGACTATCTCACCTTAATTGATCAAACTTACCATGTCTCACAATGAAAGTTGTGAGTAATGCAACATCTATATTCCATCATATGGGATGATCTTTGAATTGTTTTGACGGCGACCTTTTCTCTAATCTACACATGGTTAGAATGATATAAATAATTATACATACATGTGAGATGGCAGGGCTCCGATGTTAATGGATAATCAATGTTTAGAAACCCTAGGTTCTTATCTTTTCTTGTGGAAACTTGCCAGAAGGTCGAAATGGCTTCTGATGTCCTGTCTATTCCACAATTCAACAAAACAGGGGGTAATCCTACTAAAGCTAGTGGTACACTAAATCAGCAGATATCAAGATCATCCTTTCAAGGGATGCCTCTACAACTCCATGATGATGGATTCAATGAATGTCTTTGGGGTGCTAAAAGGTCCCTATGTGATTTTGGTAATTGAGTGACAACCTAGGTGAGCTAATATGTGTTTGAGTGATATACACTTGAGATTAGTTCACAAGTGATTATGTGATGAAGTATCTTATTGCACATGAGATATGCCATGGAGTCATGTGACCAAGGTGGAGAAGATCAAGATAAGGCTTGGCTTGATGGACCGGTTGCATGTGTGAAGGGAAAGCGAGTGATGCTTGGCGCCGATGGACCGACGCAATGGTGAAGAGCAAGTGAGGTCAAGATTGATGAACCAACAAGGTCATGTGATGATATGAAGTGGATCATATCATTGGATGATTAGTTGGTGCATGTGTTGCATCAACATTGGAGAAGGAGATGGAGTGGAATGCGCAAGGGAAAGTTATATTTGTAGGGCATTTCATTTCACCGGTCATAGGTGTGTAGAGAAGTTTATGACCGGGTTTAGGATAGATAGTCGTACTATCAAGAAGGGCAAACTTGTTTGCATATCGGTTACCTAGCGCCACTTGAGCGATCTAACTTTGTGATGCATTAGGATCGAGTGGAGTGGTGAGAACAAGTGAAAATGCTTTGAAAATGTTTGTGAAAATGCTAACACACATGCACAAGGTGGTGGACACATTTGTGTTAGAACATGAAAAGAAAAGGAAGAAGTTTGGAGAAGTTTTAGTAGAGAAACAAGCTCCAGACCAGTTTCTTGGGGGAGCTCCGGACCATACATGGTAGTTCGTAGGCTAACCCCAGCCCTGGCCGCGTCACTGGAGGCTCCGGGCCAGTCTGGTGCAGAGGCTCCGGACCAATCTTCATTGGTCCGATGGCTTTGACTCGGCAGTCAGCAGAAGAAGAGAAAGCGTCGGACTAGTTGGTATGGTTCGGAGGTGAGCTCCGGACCAGAGTCTGAAGAGTTGGTACTCTCTGTTGTGCGTTGGACCTTGTGTTGGGTGTCAGACCAGGTGGGCATTGGACCAATGCAAGTAGTCCGACGGTGCGCAGGAAAGCGCGCCAACGGCTAATTTCAAACGGTAACTACACGTGGCATGCAGAGAAGGCGTTGGACTCGAGCGTCGGACCATAGAGTCTAGTCCAGAGGTTGGTTCAACGGGTGGTCCGGAGGTGTCTGCGTAGTGATAACGGCTAGCTGCTTTTCGCAGGCTTCGCCGCAAGCGTCGGTCAGTCCGCCGGTGGGCTGTTTCCAACGGCTAGTGAGGCCTCCCCCTCTATATATAGATGGGTGGCCGGCCCTTGGGAGGTTTGAGTAGCTTGGGGATGTGTTTCCCTTAGTTGTGCTTGGTGTAGAAGCCCTTTAACTCACTTGTGCTTGTGAGAGTGCGATTCGATTGTGAGTGAGTGATCTCTAGTGCGTTGCTTTGAGAGATAGCTTCGTATGGCACTAGGTGATCGTGTTGCAAGCCGGTGGTGCTTGATACTCTTGGAGGTTGCCACCTCCTAGATGGCTTGGTGGTTGTGGCTCCATCGAAGCCTGCAAGGAGATCGTGCGGCGCTACCGAGAAGAGCTTGTGAGGGTTATTGTGCTCACCCTGCGGGAGATCGCGAAGAGCAACTCTAGTTGAGCGTGTCATTGAGTGCCCTCATCTTGTGTTGGTTGTGCAGCACCCAAGTGTTGGGTTATGGGTGTGATGCCTATTAGCGCGTGAACCTAAGCCGACACAACGAGGACTAGCTTGGTGGCGACCAAGTGAACCTCAGGAGAAAAATCACCGTGTCAACCTTGTGTATATCTTCTCAGTGGTTTGCATTCTCTGAATCACTAGCTTGTTTTTACTTCATTCATACTTGTTCTTGTGTTTCCTTGTTGCTCTTGTAACAAGCTTAGCTTGTGTAGATTGCTTAGTTACCTTCTATCTTGTGTAGAATAGAAGTAGCTCTTGAGTGGCTAATTTGTTTGAGTAGCCTTGTTAGTCACATCGCTTAGTTTGTGTAGCTAAGTAAGTTGAGCTCTCTAGTTGGCTTGTGTAGTCTTGCTAGAGAGCATTGCTAGTGAGCTTAGGTTTGTGTATACTTTGCTTACTAGTATGTGTAGGAGCTCTCGGTTTGCTTAGAGTACTAGTTGCTTAGGTTTGAGTGACCTTGCAACCTAAAATTGTTTAGGTGAGCTTCGTAGCCCGGCACCTTAGTTAGCACTCTTGTTATACTTTGCTAGGTGTTTGAGTAATAGATAGAGGGGTGTAGTCTTGGCTTGACCGTTAGTTTCAAATCCGCATTTGATTCGGTTAGCCGGTACGTTTAAGTTTTAGAAAAGACTATTCACCCCCCTCTAGTCCGCCATATCGACCCTTCACGTGGTATCAAAGCTTTGGTCTCTCATTTGTGGTCCTCACCGACCCGAGAGGATGGCGACTTATGGGCTATATGTTGATTGTCCACACATTTTTGATGGCACACACTTTGCACGGTGAATGATGTTTACTAGGGTAGCTCGATCTTCCGAAAGGTTCTCGTAAATCTCGATTTGGTGGATACGAGACACAATTCGATCTGGCTTCCGAACAACACGATCCGGAACCCCGCAATCGCAGCACCACGTCTCCTGTGGTTATCAACCGGCATTGCATGGTTGACCTCGCTAAGAAGGCTAAGTCCTTTGCCTGCGAATCGAAGAACACAAGCAAGAACAAGGAAGAATGCAACCAAATTGCAGATGTATGATTAATCTCGTGAGTTGGGGTCTCACAAACCGATGAAACGGCGAAACTGTTCTTGACAGAATAATCTAAGCAAAACCCAAAACCTAACGAGAGCGGCCGCGACGGTTTATATAGGTCTAAGGGTCGTCGCCAACCCTGGATGCGCCCCCTAGTGGGCTCAACGACGATACACGGCCCAACGGACCAAAAACAGTGACACAACACCGGGACAGATTCTGGATGCTGACTTGTTTCGACGTTTTCCGATGACTCAGAAGGAATTTAGACCTCAACCCAACACCATTGGTTTTCTTATGAAATTATCTTTCCATCCATGGCTGAATCGTTGAAAACGGAGTCCGGATGCGTCCTGGGCACCCATTTTACTCTTTGCTGTTGCTGGACTCCGAATCAGACTGGAAGTCGACTTGGTTTGGGCCTCCAACTTGACTTGGGCGCCCTTGATGGTCCTCCACGCCTCCGAAACCTCTCTTATTCATTTCTTGGTCCTCTCCATGATTCCTAAGTACAATATAATCATTAGGTAGCAATCTATTCTCAAAATTATATAAAGACTTGCTTAGGAACGAGCTCACCTCTAAATTTAATTGTCGCGCGCGAGCTCTTGTGATTGGACCTTGAATGTCCAGCGGAGGATCATCGTGTGCATCCGAAGGAGTGATGTCCTAATCATCCTCCCCCTATTGAATTGGAGTCATTCTCGACTCAAGGTCATCGTCTTCTCCCAAATATGGCTTCAAATCTGAAATGTTGAAAGAAGGACTAACCCCGAACTCGGGTGGCAACTCAAGTTTATATGCATTGTCATTTATTTTTTCAATAATTTTATATGGACCAGCAGCTCTTGGCATTAATTTTGACTTACACAGCTCTGGAAACCTATCTTTTCTCAAATGTAATCATACTAAAGTACCCGGTTCAAGATTAACTTCTTTTCTACCTTTACTACCAGCAATTCTATACTTTTCATTCATCTTTTCAATATTTTCTTTAGTGGTTGCATGCAACTTATGAATAAATTCAGCACGTGCAGTAGCATCTCCATGTATTCTTTCATGGGTAGGTAAAGGCAAAATATCAATTGGAGCACGAGGGTTAAAATCATACACTACCTGAAAAGGACTTACCTTGGTGGTAGAATGTGTTGCCCGATTGTAAGCAAACTGCACATGAGGCAAACATTCTTCCCACATCTTCAAATTTTTCTTCAAAACAGCTCTCAACATGGTGCCCAAAATATGGTTCCCGACCTCTGTTTGTCCATCAGTTTGTGGGTGACAAGTTGTTGAAAACAACAGTTTTGTTCCCAACTTCTTCCATAGAGTACGCCAAAAGTGACTCAAGAATTTAGCATCGCGATCTGAAACAATAGTAGAAGGCATACCATGCAAGCGAATAATCTCTTTGAAAAAGAGGTCAGCAATATAAATGGCATCATCACTTTTATGACATGGTATAAAATGTGCCATCTTAGAGAATCGATCCACAACAACAAAAATGCTATCCCTCCCCCTCTTAGTCCTAGGCAATCCGAAAACAATATCCATTGAAATATCTGCCCAAGGAATAGAAGGAACAGGAAGAGGCATATACAAACCATGCGGATTCAAGTGAGACTTAGCTTTTTGACATGTGGTGTAGCGTGCTACAAACCGTTTAACATCTCTCCTCATTTGTGGCCAAAAGAAGTGTGTCGCCAAAATATCAACCGTCTTCTTAGCACCAAAATGGGCCATCAGTCCTCCTCCATGCGCTTCCTGCAACAACAACAAATGAACGGAACCAACTGGAATGCACAGACGGTTAGCTCTAAATACAAATCCATCATTAATCACAAACTTGTTCCATGTACGACCCTCTTTACAATTCAGCAACACATCTTTAAAATTAGGATCAATCACATATTGTTCTTTAATTGATTCAAGCCTAAAAATTCGACAATCAAGTTGGGACAGCATAGTATATCGTCTAGACAAAGCATCAACAATTATATTATCTTTCCCTTTCTTGTGTTGATAATATAAGGAAAAGATTCAATAAATTCAACGCACTTAGCATGTCTACGATTCAGATTATTTTGAGAACGAAGATAATTAAGCGATTCATGATCTGAATGTATAAAAAATTCCTTAGGACATAAATAATGATGCCACATCTCTAAAGAACGTACAAGTACATACAATTCCTTATCATACGTAGAGTAATTAAGAACAGGGCCATGTAATTTTTCACTAAAGTATTCAATGGGCTTACCTTCTTGCATCAACACACCTCCAATGCCAACTCCACTAGCATCACATTCTAGCTCAAAAGTCTTACCAAAATTTGGAAGTTGCAGCAATGACGCATGTGTTAGCTTGTCTTGCAAAGTTTCAAAGGACTCATCTTGTACCTTACCCCATTTGAGCACCACACCTTTCTTTGTCAACTCGTGTAAAGGGGCAGCAATGGTGCTAAAACCCTTGACGAAGCGACGATAGAAACCTGCAAGACCAAGAAAGCTTCTCACCTATGTGACGGTTTGGGGAACCGGCCAGCTCTTTATGGCTTCAATTTTTTGCTCATCCACCTGAATTCCCTGTGGAGTAACAACATAACCAAGAAAAGAGACTCGATCCGTGCAAAAGATGCACTTCTCAAGGTTACCAAATAAACATGCATCACATAAAGCATTAAAAATAGCACGTAAGTGATTCATATGTTCTTCCAAAGACTTGTTGTAAATCAATATATCATCAAAATAAACCACCACAAATCGCCCAATAAAAGCTCTTAAAACTTCATTCATTAATCTCATGAAAGTACTAGGTGCATTAGTTAAACCAAAAGGCATTACTAACCACTCATATAATCCGAATTTAGTTTTGAAAGCTGTTTTCCATTCATCTCCAAGTTTCATTCTAATTTGGTGGTAGCCACTACGCAAGTCAACCTTTGTGAAAATTACAGAGCCACACAACTCATCAAGCATGTCATCAAGTCTAGGAATAGGATGACGATATCGAATAGTAATATTATTAATGGCTCTACAATCAACACACATACACCACGAACCATCTTTCTTAGGAACCAAAATTACTGGAACGGCACAAGGACTAAGGCTTTCACGTACATACCCGCGGTCCAAAAGCTCTTGGACTTGTCGCTGAATTTCCTTAGTCTCCTCGGGGTTGGTTCGATAAGCAGCACGGTTTGGCAATGTTGCTCCCGGAATCAAATCAATTTGATGCTCTATTCCTCTCATAGGTGGCAGCCCCGGGGGTGACTCAGCTGGAAAAAAATCCTCATACTCCTGCAAAAGGTTAGTGGCAACAGGAGGTATCGAACTAGCAATATCATCAAGCTAAAACAAGGCTTGTTTGCAAACCAAAGTATAGCAAATATCATCATCAGAAATTTCAGCAAGGTCAGTTTTTCTTGCTAGCATAACTGCACCCTTCAATTTAATTCCTGTGGTCTTAGAAATAGGTGTCAATTTGTCCTTTTTAGGTGGGTAAACTAATTTAGCAACTTGTTCATTTTCATATTTAGCATTGCTCAAACTAGCAGCCCATTCTATATCAGCTTGTATAATTTCAGCAGGGGTCAAAGGAACCATAGTAATTTTCTTTCCTTGATGCATAAAAGTGTATGTATTACTTCTACCATGGTGTATAGCATCATTATAAAATTCCCAAGGACGACCCAATAAAAGTGAACAAGCTGAAAGGATCAAGATGCCCAAGAGGGGGGGTGAATTGGGCTTGTTTTAAATTTCTAAAGCAAATATAAAAACCTATCAAATGCCAATCACCCCCTAGTGCCTACTGTCCGTGTGTCCTAACTAGAAAGCGGTAGCAGTTCATAGGAATTGAAGACAACCTAAGCAATTCTAGTAGGAAATGTAAAAACAAGACGGAAATGTAAAGAGCTAGGGAAAAGAGAATCTCATGGACGCAGCGATTTTTTTTTCCGAGGTATCGAGGTGTCGACACACCCCCCTAGTCCTCGTTGGAGCACCTCGCAAGGTATCGCTCCCCCTCTACCCGCGCAAGGGTAGAGTGCTCTCTACGGGCTGATTCTTCGCCACTCCGGCTCGGTGAATCGCCCACAACCGATCACAAGAGCTTGGAGAAGAGCCGCCAACAATCTCCCGGCGGTCACTTCCTCCGAACACCACCAAACCATCTAGGTGCTGTCGAACACCAAGAGTAACAAGCACAAGACCTTCACTTGACCCACTCAAGGCTAGGAAGGTGGATGGATGCACACAAGTCACTCCTAATCACTCTAGGAGGGAAGAACAAGATGAACTCTCTCTAATCTCTCCCTCACTAGACTCTTGGCTCTCCAAAAGATTTCTCAAGGTGTCACCAGCTGAAACAATGGCCAAGAAGACCTCTAAGGCCCAAGGAGGCAACTATAAATAGTCCCCACCTCCAAAACTAGCCGTTTTTTACTTTTTCTTCTTTCTGCGTAGCCACCGGACTAGTCCGGAGCTCACACCACCGGACCATGCACACTGGTCCGGAGCTCACTCTCGTTCCAAACTCAGGCACCGTCGGACTACTCTGCTTGGTCCGACGCACTGGTCCGACGCTCTGGTCCGGAGCCTCGGTGCTCTCTGAGTGAAAACTTATCTCTCTTTTACACACCACCGGACAACTCTCCTTGGTCCGGTGCCCTGGTCCGACGCTCTGGTCCGGAGCCAGGGTGCTCTCTGCATAGACCAAACTTCCTGTCTTGAGGCGTCGGACTAGCCATCGGACACACCGTCGGACTAGTCCGGACCCTTCTGACTCTCTGAACCAAGCCACCGGACCACTCTCCTATGGTCCGGTGCTTTCCAGACAGGTGGTCCGGAGCTCCTCGAGCTGAGAATCTGCCTAAGTTAGGGACCACCGGACTACTCTCCTTGGTCCGGTGCCTACTTAGCAGAGTGGTCCGGAGCCTTTTTCTCCCTCTCTATCAACCGTTTTCGCTGAGGTTTCTCAAGGGATCTTTCTCCTACCACTTCTAGGGTTTATCAAAGGCTGAAAGCAAGGTCTCTAGGACTAGTTGTGACAAGTGTGCATATACCCACTTTCCTAAACTCTCCTAGGTCAAGCTACTAACCTCATACCCCCCTTTATAGTACGGTCAAAGGAAAAACAAAAGCCCTAGCTATACTTAGTGCCCTTCTCAACCTTATGGCACTAAGAACTAGCCTAGTCTTCGTCGAGTATCTCCATCCTTTGCAACCGAAACGATTTCCATCTTGGGGGCATGAATGTCCATTAAGCCCAATCAAAATACATCACTCATGACCTAACATATATGACTTTGTCTCTGCAAAACACACGTTAGTCATAGTGATCTAGTATTGTCGTTAATCGCCTAAACACAAGGGTCCATGATTCTACAATCTCCCCCTTTTAGGTTATTGACGACAATACAAGCTCGAGTAGAGAATAATGAGTGAATTTTGATAAGAGAAAACATGACTTGACATGAGATAGGCATGGGTTAGTAATAAGAAAGACAAGTACATGCCTAACCATTCAAGCCATGACAAGCACAATAGATATGAAATGAATATAGTACTTGATTTCAAAAAGGATATGCTATAGCCAAAAGATCAGAGATTAGCGCGGAAGCAATAGCATAACCAAGTGACATGATTTATAAATAGGAAAGTCCACACATGTCACACAACCATCAAGTCTCAAACATCACACATATCATACAATGCAATAAGACGGTAAACGTGATGCATGATGCAATAGAGTTTATACACAACAAAAGAACGAGTCCTACTAGCTCCCCTTAAAGCTAGCCCATCTACTCGACTCTCCCTCTCCCCCTTTGGCGTCGAAACACCTAAACTAAGCATCTGGAGGTGGAGTGGAAGCAGCCGTGGAGCGGTCGAGGACCCTGAAAGCTGCCAGATATGTCTCATCATCCGAATCCTCCCCCTGAGTGTCCGTAGCTGGTAGTGAAGCGGTCTGGGGGTCGGAAGCTGACAGGTCTGCTGCGGTCGACGACTCGGGAGCAGTAGCTGGAGAAGAAGTAGGAGCGGTAACCGGTGCTGGTGTCTCTGCTGGAGCCTCTGGAGCTGCGGTGACCGGTGGTGCCTCATGCACTGACTCGTCTGGAGTCTGAAGAACCGGAGACGGCTGAGGCTGGACTGGAGTGGAGGAGACAACCGTAGCATCGGTAGCGACTGCAGCTGTCGGAGGGGTAGATACGGCTGGAGCCCGACTGTCATGGGTAGCCTCTGAGGAAGCTACTGAAGAGCAGTGCTGATCAGCTGTGGGAGCGACAAGCGCGGCCTCGACCTCTGCTGCAATCTGAGGACCAGTGGGGGACGGCTGACCTGTGATATCACTGAAAGAGGCTGACAGATCTCTAGCAGTAGCACCCAGTGTAGCGGTAAGAGGAGTGAAACCTGTAGTAAGCGGGGTGAACTGCTGAGTAGGTCCAAATGTGTCCAACCACTGAGTCACCTAAGTCGCCGGTGACTGGAACGGAGTGGTCAGTCCAGCACCCTGAAGTCCACTGGACTGTATGGCTGGGGTGGGAGTGACTGTCTGACCGGCTGAGCTGACAGGGGCCACTGAGGGGCCAACTGAGGGTCCTACTGAGAACTAAGGCCCTCCAGGCTGCCCAACTGACTGAGAGGGCTGTGAAGTGCTCATCATCTGAATCTGAGGAGCTGCAGGGAACTCTAGTGGAGGAGCGCCAGTCCACTTCATCACGTGAGCCATGAATGCCATGTTCTGCTGCTGCAGCTGCTGGGACTGTAACTGAAGACGCTGAGACTCTAGCTGCATAGCAAGCATCTGGCGCTACATCTCAAAGTGGCGCTCCTCTGACTGTCGCTGCATCTCATCCTGGCGCTGCTGAATCTGAGTGACTGCAGTGACTAGAGAACTCTGCTGCTCATTCATTCTGTCAAGGATCTTGAGCATCATTGTCTCTGTGGCAGAGGCAGAACCGCCAGCCTCAGTGTCGTGCGCCCGTGGGGGCATCTGTGGAACCGGCTGGAAGTCTGCATCTGAGCTATCTGATGTGTCCTCTGGAGTGACATCCGCTCCTGTATCTAGACCATGGAGCTCCTGCTGCTCAACACTCCGAATGGCCTCATCCTGAGCATCAACATCTGCCCTGTCAGCTGGTGCTGTCCTCTCTCTGACAAGTCGGAGAACCCGGTTTCCAAACCGGCTATCGAACGACCCCAAGACTCTGTACTCTGGGAAAGAAGTAGGCGCCTGATCCAAAAGAGCACGGAGTCCAGGGTGTGCTCCCTCTAGCTCAATAGCAAGCATCGAAGAAATCCAGTGAGCATAGGGAAACTGTCGTCAGGCCCTCATGCCATCTGCTATCACATCCTCTATCTCTGACACTAGAAAGTCTGCAATATCGAATGGTGTCTGAGATACCAGGGTCTGAAGGAGAAGCTGCTGCATGTTGGTCAATCCTTCCTTGTACCCTGTGCGAGGTAGCAGAGTACGACGGAGCACCTCATTCAATCTATGAACGGTAGGCCTGAGCTCAGCTGGAGTGCGCCTGGAGCCCTCTGAGAAAGGTGGCTTGAATAGAGGAGCCACCTCCTGAACTGACAAAGTACGGCCTCCGCGAGCTCGGCGAGGCACTGAGGCTCCTCGGTAACACTCGTAGTGCAGGTCAAACTCACCACCCTCCTGTCTGAAACGAAAGATCTCTCTGAGTCTGGTCAAGTACAGCCTGTATCTCTCGCCTCTGAAGGTGTACTGCACAAACTTGTGCTCCGGATCTACCCAAACTGATGCATAGAACTCTCTGACCCATCGCTCGATGTAGTTACCAGAACACGCGAACAGATCGGCGAGTCCCGGCTGGTAAGTCAGGTATGGACGGATCTCCTCACCTGCTAGCTCAACAATGCTCTCTAAGGAGCAAACCCTGTGCGGTCGAATCTGAATACTGGTCAATTGAGCTGCTCGATAGAAATCCTCCATGAGAGGTGTATGCCAACCAGGTGAAGCTCTGGGTCTCTCTGATCCGGACACCACTTCTCTAAAGCGACGAACCTGAGCTTCTTCACTTGCTTCGCTGTAAGGTTCCTTAGGTCAAGGTGAACTGAAGCTAAAGCTGCTGTGGGAGCCGCTGACTGCGGTGACTGAGCAGACTGGGAGCGGGTGGAGCGCCCCCAGGAAGAAGGTGCCAACGGTGTACCCAAGGCCTCTGTAACTAGCTCTGGCTCCTGTGGAGTGTCCTCAGTATGTGACCCAGCTGGAGGAGAAGTAGGAAGATCCCGCGGAGGGGTGCCGAGTCTCACGGTATCTCGGCGACTGCCTCGCTTTGTGCGGTCCGCTGCATCAGCCACTGCCTCGGCTTTCTCAGCCTCTGTAAGCTTGCGCTTCTTCTTCTTAGCTTTCTCAACCACTGGCTTCTTGCCCTTGTCTCTCGAAGGACGTGGAGGAGGAGGAGCATCACCACCAGACCCAGCTGCCTGAGCACGAGTACTGCGAGTCATACTGAAACAAGCGAAGTATCACTGCCCACTGACAATCACAAGATCCACTGTCTACTGTCAGAACCACTGATCTCTGTCACAAGAAATATTGATCGCTGCAAGAGTCAACTGATCAAACCAAGCAACCACTGACAGAGAGGGCCTCCAAGCCACTGGACTGAACCTCGTGAGGCTTTGCCTCAATCCTTACTCGCGAGCTTTGCCCCGAGTTTAACTGCCACTGACTGCTGCTGGATAGAATAGACAGGGAATACATAAGCATATATAATATCTAGAGATAAAGAAACCGTATGGAAGCAAGCATCTAGATGAGTGATAGAATGAAATGCTGACAATATACCTGAGGTAAGAGAGCGTAACTATTCAGAGCAATCTCAAGTACAAAAGCACTCTCCGAACGAAGTTTACCAGCTGCGAATTACAATTGGCAATTGAATTTAGTGGTTTGGATTGAATATAGATTTTCAAGGAATAACTCTAGGGCATAATTCAATTAACGACTCGACAAAGCGCGAAATCGAAAAACGAAACCATACCCTAGAGGCGAAGAGACGGAATCGACGTCGACGAAATGGTCGCCGACGAAGTTGGCGAAGATGACAGGAGGTCGGTCGAGGACGAACGCGTCGAAGAGGGATTCGTTCGAGGACGAAAGTCGACACCCCAAACCCTAGGTTAGGGCAACCCTAGCCCTTGACTTGCAGAGGCAAAGGAGATGGAGGAAGGAAAACCTAAGGCTGGCCGGAGCACGGCAGGGCGGTGGAACGCCGGCGAGGTGCTTCCTCGGCGGCGAGAAGGGTGGCGCGGCGGCAATGGCGGGCAGCGGTGCAGGGCGGCGGAGCAGCGGCGCGGCGAGGAGTGGAGGTGGAGTGGCGGCGGCACTGCGGGGGAAGAGCTCACCGGTGGCGAGGTTTGCGCAGGGGAGCTCGGCGGTGCTAGGGCAGAGTAATGGCGACGAGCAGGACGGCGGCGTACGGTCGGCGGAGGTAGAAGATAGTGAAGAAACTGACGCGCACGCGGGGGGTTATCCGCAAAATTTCGAAGCGTCGGACCACTCCGCTTGGTCCGGTGGCTGGTCCGACGGGTGGTCCGACGGTACCAGAGAAAGAAACACAGAGAGCAACCGACCACCGGACAACAGCATCGGACGACTCACCGGACTAGTCTGATGGGAGCACCGGACTGGTCCGACGGTGAACAGATCAGAATAACAGAGGCACCGGACAGCTTGACATTGGTCCGGTGCATCGTCGGACACTGGTCCGACGGATTCTTTGGCTGGAGTCGATTTATGCAGAGAGGGACCGACCACCGGACCTTAGCGTCGGACCAATGCAGAGTGGTCCGGAGGGTGGTCCGGTGCTTAAAATTGCTCTGAAATTTTCTATTTTTCTCTCCAATCTTTTCTCTTAGCCAAGTACCAACACAAAAGAGCAGAGAGAAACACTTGTTGGACTTAACATAAGAGCCATCTCTCAAACCCTCAATTTTAGAAGTAGTTTGCCATAGGCTAGAATTAGTTTTCATAAGAAAATAGTTCAATAAAGCTCCAAGGGTCACCTTAGGGGCACTAGAGGGGTATTAGCTGAAGCTAGAGCGTTGAATTGCTCCCCCTAAGTGTTGAACTTTATGATGACCAACAAACTTAACCGAAAAGAAACGACGAAACAACACTTATGCATATGCAATGCAAAACGGAATTTGAATCTAGGTTGCTTGCAAGTTTAAACCGCGGTTAAGCTTTGTCACACGCTTTGAGGGCGGTTATCTTAACCGTGTTAGCCAAGCCTATGTGCATTACCAAATTAAACATGTTATATTACATATGAATGCATGATTCACAAAAGCTCATTTTTTAGTGAAGTTAGAGAGATCAAGCACATTTAACTCGCTTCTCAACTTACAAAAGGTTGATTCATCGAGTGGTTTAGTGAAGATATCCGCCAATTGATCTTCGCTCTTAACTCCCACTAGTGTGATGTCTTTCCTAGCCACATGATCTCTAAGAAAGTGATGGCGAATATCAATGTGCTTGGTGCGAGAGTGTTGAACTGGGTTGTTAGCAAGCTTTACGGCGCTTTTATTATCACACAAAAGTGGAACTTCTTTTAAAAACACGCCGTAATCAAAGAGTGTTTGGGTGATGTATAAGATTTGTGCACAACTTGCTCCCATGGCAATGTATTCCGCCTCGGCGGTTGACAATGCCACACTGTTTTGCTTCTTTGAGGACCAAGAAACAAGTGATCTTCCTAGCATGTGGCACCCGCCGGAGGTACTCTTCCTATCAACCTTGCACCCGGCATAATCCGAATCAGAATAGCCAACTAGTTGGAAGGGATCTCCTTTGGGATACCAAAGACCCATGCTAGGGGTGTGCCTTAAGTACCTAAGGATTCTTTTAACCGCACAAAGATGCGACTCCTTAGGGTTTGCTTGAAACCTAGCACACATACACACACTAAACATGATATCCGGCCTCGATGCGGTGAGGTAAAGTAAACTACCGATCATAGAACGATATAGAGTTTGGTCGATCGGTTTACCTCCCTCATCGAGATCGAGATGCCCATTAGTAGGCATTGGGGTCTTGATTGGCTTGCAATCCTCCATCTTGAACTTCTTAAGTAGATCATAAGTATACTTTTCTTGAGAGATGAATGTCCCTTCTCTCATTTGCTTCACTTGAAAACTGAGGAAGAAGGTTAGCTCGCCAATCATTGACATCTCGAACTCCTTGGACATCAAGTCACCAAACTCCTTGCAATGGTCTTGATTTGTTGACCCAAATATAATGTCATCGACATATACTTGGCAAACAAAGATCTCTCCATTAAGCTTCTTGGTGAATAGTGTAGTGTCGACGATCCCGATCTTGAAGCCCTTCTTGATTAGGAAGTCCCTTAGCCTCTCATACCAAGCTCTTGGAGCTTGCTTCAAACCGTAGAGTGCCTTGGACAACCTATACACATGATTAGGCAAGTTTGGGTCTTCAAACCCGGGAGGTTGTGAGACATAAACAAGTTCATTAATGAAACCATTTAAGAAGGCGCTCTTCACATCCATTTGAAAGAGTTTCATTTTGTGATGTGAAGCATACGCCAAAAGGATACGGATGGCTTCAAGTCTTGCAACCGGAGCAAAAGTCTCTTCAAAATCAAGTCCTTCTACTTGAGAGAACCCCTTTGCCACCAATCTTGCTTTGTTCCTCACAACCACGCCTTGATCATCATGCTTGTTCCTAAACACCCACTTGGTCCCAATGATTCTTGCATCCTTTGGCTTCTCTTCAAGTGTCCACACTTGGTTCCGGGTGAAGTTGTTGAGTTCTTCATGCATGGCGTTCACCCAATCCGGATCCGCAAGTGCTTCTTCTACACTAGTAGGCTCAACAAAGGAAACAAACGAGTGATGTTCAACATAAGATGCAAGTCTAGAGCGAGTCATTACTCCCTTTGATGGACTCCCTATGATTTGATCATGAGGGTGAGCTTGAAGGATGGATGTTGATTTTCTATTTGTTTCTTGAGGAGGAGGATGTGGTGCTTCAACATTGCTTGCTTCGGCCTCGGCTTGATCTTGAGGAATGTGAGTGTCTTCTTGAGCTTCTCTCACTTGATCTCCTTCATCAACTTGAGGCGTGTGAGGTGGAGAGGGATCTTGATTTGCTTCATCTTCAACTTCTTCCACCTCTTGCGGGTTGATAGCACCAATTGGCATATTCTTCATTGCCTCCCTCAAGGGTTCATCACCTACATCAATATCCTCAAGCGCTCCTTGGGAGCCATTAGTTTCATCAAACTCCAAGTCATACGTTTCTTCAACTAAGCCCGTGGCTTTGTTAAATACACGGTATGCCTTGGATTTAAGTGAATAACCAACAAGGAAACCAATGTCACACCGCCGTTGGAATTTACCCAAGTGTTGGCGCTTCTTGTAGATGTACACCTTGCAACCAAACACCCAAAAGAATGAAATATCCGGCTTCTTCCCATTGACAAGCTCATAGGGGGTCTTCTTTAATAGCCTTTGGACGAAGAGACGGTTTGCCGCATAGCAAGCGGTGTTGATTGCCTCCGCCCAAAATTTTTTGGGAGTGTTGTACTCATCAAGCATAGACCTTGCTAGAGTTATGAGTGTCCGGTTCTTCCTCTCTACTACACCATTTTGTTGTGGAGTATATGTGGCGGACACCTCATGCTTGATCCCAACTTCATCACAATAATCTTCAATCTTTGTGTTCACGAACTCGGTGCCATTGTCACTTCTAATCTTCTTGATCTTCACATCAAATTTATTTTGGGCTCTTGTAGCAAATTTCTTGAAGATGCCTTGTGTCTCTCCCTTGTCTTGAAGAAAGAACACCCAAGTGTACCGAGAGTAGTCATCCACTACCACTAAGCAATAGAGATTTCCTCCAAGACTAGCATAGGTGGTAGGGCCAAATAAGTCCATGTGTAGCAACTCTAGGACTCTTGAGGTTGACATGAAAGCCTTGGTTGGATGAGTGTTTGCCACTTGTTTGCCGGCTTGACATGCACTACAAAGTTTGTCCTTCTCAAACACCACATCCTTGATTCCTCTAACCATTTCCTTCTTGACTATCTTCTTCAAGGTTGACATGCCCACATGAGCTAATCTTCTATGCCATAGCCAACCCAAAGAATTCTTGGAGAATAGACACGCTTGCAAGTTTGCTTCATTGGAAGTGAAGTCCACTAAGTAGAGGTTGTTGTGCCGGAACCCTTTGAATATCATTGATGAATCTTCAATCTTGGTCACAACCACCTCATTTGGTGTGAAGAGACAATGAAACCCGAGATCACAAAGTTGACCAACCGATAGCAAGTTGAAGCTCAATGATTGTACTAGCAAGACATTTGAGATTGATTGATCTTGGGAGATAGCCACTTTGCCTAACCCTTGAACTTTGCCCTTTGAATTATCCCCAAAAGTAATTTTGTCTTAATTTGCACAATCCTCATCAAGTGTGGTGAACATCCGGGGGTCGCCAGTCATGTGTTGAGTGCAACCACTATAAATTACCCAATGGCTCCCATCGGTCTTGTAGTTCACCTACACACAAGCAATCTTGGAGTTAAGCTTGTTGTTTGGGAACCCCCTTAGTGCAGGGCCCCATTGCCTTGTCAACCAACTCCTTAGCAACCCAAAGAACCCTAGGCTTGTTCTTCATTGGTGGTCCAAGAAACACCACAAGTGGTCTACCCTTGGAATCTTTGTTGATGACATAGTGAGCATCATGAGCAAATGGCCTAGTGTGCTTGGGCAAGGTCTTGGGAAGTGGATTCTTGCATTGAAATGATAGATGACCCATTTGTCCACATCCAAAGCACCTCTTAGGCTTTGGCTTTGGCTTCTCTTGATTGTAGCCATTGTACTTATTCTTGTAGTAGTTCTTGGCTTCAATCTTGACCTTGGCCTTCATCACTTGATTCTCCTTGTACCTAATACCGGTCTTGTCACTCTTCATGATGGTGCTCATTAGAAGCTCACTTTGGAGGTTGTGGCCCTTGGTGAACTTTTCAAGGCTACTTGTAAGCTTGGTCTTGTCATTCTTGAGCTTGGCAATTTCTTCTCGAAGAGAGTTGATCAAGGTGATAGTATCTTTGTCTTCTTCTTGAACCGGCTTGATGGTGAAGGGCTTGTTTGCCTTGAGGTTGATGAGCTCTTCCTTGAGCTTTGAGTTCTCTTCACTCATCTTCACATAATCATCATACTTGTCGGCTTCTACAACTCTCTTGCCCTTGCACTTTGCACTTTGCTCAAGAGCCACATCATCAAGCTTGATATCACAAGAGGTAGCACTTGCACACTTAGCACACGGGTTAGTAGCAACATGTGTAAGATCTTGAGTAAGTAATTCATTTGCTACAACTAGTGTGCCATGATCACTTTTCACTTGATTGTAGTCATCTTTTAGCAAGTTAAACCTTGTGAGGAGCTCTTGGGATGACCTCTCAAGCTTATCATGTTTCTCATTGGCTTGCTTAAGAGAGGCTTTGAGCTCCCTAGTGCTAGATGTGAGAGAGTTAATCTCAAGCTTCAAATCATCATTAGCACTAGACAAGTTATCAAGCTTATCATGCAAGTTTTCCTTGATTTCAAGAAGTTTGTCATTTTTACTCTTGTACTTCCTTATGATGCTAGCATATTTGTTGCAAATTTTAATTAGTTCATCATAGGAAGGTGCTTCTTCATCATCACTATCATCACTAGAGAGGTCATCACCATCATCCTCTTTTTGTACCTTCTTGTCACCTTTAGCCATAAGGCATAGGTGTGTAGAGGATGAGCCCGGCGATGAAGGAGGAGGTGGCGGTGGAATAGAAGAACCAATCACCAAAGCGGCCACCTTCTCTTCTTCACTCTTATCATCGGAGGAGTCGCTTGAATCATCAATGTCGGTGAGCCAATCACCCACAATGTAAGCCTTGCCATCCTTCTTCTTCTTGTGGAAGTTGAAGTTCTTCTTCTTCTTGTATGGCTTGTCTTGCTTCTTGTTGACATCACTTGAGTCATCATTGCCGCCTTTGTTCTTCTTGAAGATCTTAAACTTGTTGTTCTTGAACTTGTCTTTCTTCTCTTCGGGACATGCATGGGCTAGATGACCAAGGGTGCCGCAATTGTAGCACTTCATTTGGGAGATTGGCTTCCTTGAAGAGCTTGTGAAGAATTTCTTCTTCTTTGAGTCAAATTTGACTCCATTCTTGTTTAGCCTCTTCAACATTTTGGCGGTCTTCTTCACCATGAGAGCGATGTTGTCTTCATCATCATCATCACTTGTGCTCTCAACAACATATTGAATCTTGCACTTCTCCTTGGAAGATGCCTTGAGAGCCAAGTCCTTCTTTTCTTCCTTCTCCTTCTTCTTGGAGGATGATGAAGTTCCATCATTGATCTTCATGTACATCTCATGAGCATTGATCTTGCCCAACACTTGTGTTGGTGTAGTTGCGGAGAGATCGCCTTGATGAAGAACCGTGACGATGTGGCTATACTTGTCTATTGGAAGGACACAAAGTATCTTGCGCACCACATCGGCCGGTGTCATTTGAGAGAGTCCAAGGCCATTCAACTCCTCTACAAGCACATTCAAGCGAGAATACATTTCATTAGCATTTTCATGAGATAGCATGGTGAAAGCATTTAACTTAGCAATGATAAGGTGATAGCGCTCTTCTCTTTCACATTTAGTGCCCTCGTGAAGAGCACAAATGTTTGTCCAAATCTCATGCGCGGTTTTGCAATTCCGCACACGGTTGAACACATCCTTGCAAATGCCACGGAAAAGAATATTCTTTGCCTTGGCATTGTTCTTCTCAAAGTAAGGGTCCTCGGCGAACACCGATCCACCTTGGGTGGCGGCTTTGTGAACGCCGACATCCACGGCCTCAAGGTAGGCCTCCATCCGCACTTTCCAATATGGAAAGTCATCCCCATCGAACATGGGTGGCGGTCCATCCCCATGGGACATCTTGCTCTAGGTGGTGAAGCCTAATTTAGACCAACAAAGCTCTGATACCGATTGAAAGGATCAAGATGCCCAAGAGGGGGGTGAATTGGGCTTGTTTTAAATTTCTAAAGCAAATATAAAAACCTATCAAATGCCAAAATCACCCCCTAGTGCCTACCGTCCGTGTGCCCTAACTAGAAAGCGGTAGCAGTTCATAGGAATTAAAGACAACCAAAGCAATTCTAGTAGGAAATGTAAAAACAAGACGGAAATGTAAAGAGCTAGGGAAAAGAGAATCTCATGGACGCAGCGATTTTTTTTCCGAGGTATCGAGGTGTCGACACACCCCCCTAGTCCTCGTTGGAGCACCTCGCAAGGTATCGCTCCCCCTCTACCCGCGCAAGGGTAGAGTGCTCTCTACGGGCTGATTCTTCGCCACTCCGGCTCGGTGAATCGCCCACAACCGATCACAAGAGCTTGGAGAAGAGCCACCAACAATCTCCCGGCGGTCACTTCCTCCGAACACCACCAAACCGTCTAGGTGCTGTCGAACACCAAGAGTAACAAGCACAAGACCTTCACTTGACCCACTCAAGGCTAGGAAGGTGGATGAATGCACACAAGTCACTCCTAATCACTCTAGGAGGGAAGAACAAGATGAACTCTCTCTAATCTCTCCCTCACTAGACTCTTGGCTCTCCAAAAGATTTCTCAAGGTGTCACCAGCTGAAACAATGGCCAAGAAGACCTCTAAGGTCCAAGGAGGCAACTATAAATAGTCCCCACCTCCAAAACTAGCCGTTTTTTACTTTTTCTTCTTTCTGCGTAGCCACCGGACTAGTCCGGAGCTCACACCACCAGACCATGCACACTGGTCCGGAGCTCACTCTCGTTCCAAACTCAGGCACCGTCGGACTACTCTGCTTGGTCCGACGCACTGGTCCGGAGCCTCGGTGCTCTCTGAGTGAAAACTTATCTCTCTTTTACACACCACCGGACAACTCTCCTTGGTCCGGTGCCCTGGTCCGACGCTCTGGTCCGGAGCCAGGGTGCTCTCTGCATAGACCAAACTACCTGTCTTGAGGCGTCGGACTAGCCGTCGGACACACCGTCGAACTAGTCCGGACCCTTCTGACTCTCTGAACCAAGCCACCAGACCACTCTCCTATGGTCCGGTGCTTTCCAGACAGGTGGTCCAGAGCTCCTCGAGCTGAGAATCTGCCTAAGTTAGGGACCACCGGACTACTCTCCTTGGTCCGATGCCTACTTAGCAGAGTGGTCCGGAGCCTTTTTCTCCCTCTCTATCAACCGTTTTCGCTGAGGTTTCTCAAGGGATCTTTCTCCTACCACTTCTAGGGTTTATCAAAGGCTAAAAGCAAGGTCTCTAGGACTAGTTGTGACAAGTGTGCATATACCCACTTTCCTAAACTCTCCTAGGTCAAGCTATTAACCTCATACCCCCCTTTATAGTACGGTCAAAGGAAAAACAAAAGCCCTAGCTATACTTAGTGCCCTTCTCAACCTTATGGCACTAAGAACTAGCCTAGTCTTCGTCGAGTATCTCCATCCTTTGCAACCGAAACGATTTCCATCTTGGGGCATGAATGTCCATTAAGCCCAATCAAAATACATCACTCATGACCTAACATATATGACTTTGTCTCTGCAAAACACACGTTAGTCATAGTGATCTAGTATTGTCGTTAATCGCCTAAACACAAGGGTCCATGATTCTACACAAGCCTCCATAGGTACCACCTCACAATCAGCATAATCAGAGTATGAACTAATGGAAAAAGAAACTCTGCAATTTTGGGTTACCTTAGCCTTTCCAGCATCATTAAACCACTGAAGGTTGTATGGATGGGGGTGTTGTCGTGTGGTCAAACCAAGCTTCTTGACCAAATCTGAACTCACTAAGTTATTGCAACTACCTCCATCGATGATGACATGTGCTCGCCGATTGTTGATGACGAAGAAAATTTGGAACAGGTTATGACGTTGCACCTTCTCTGGTTGTTGTACCTTTGTGCTAAGCACTCGCTGCACAATGACGCTCATGTAGGTCGATGTATCATCCTTTCCCAAAAATTCATCGCTCTCTTGCACAACTGGTTCTTCTGCATCATCTTCCTCATCATTCGAGGCGATGATGTAGCCATCTTCCACAGCAATGTATGCCCGCTGACTTGGGCATTCCCGCTGTATATGACCGAATCTTTGGAAGTGGCGGCACTGAATGTTAGAGGTGCATCATGTGGATGCAACAGAGGATGCACTCTTCTCTGGTTCCTGCAAAACAGAATTTTTACCTGAGCCTAAAGGTAGTGTAGCTGTCGGTTTTGATGTGGTAGCTCCTCCAGCCGATGCTTGCTGCTTGTTCGATGGTACGGGTGCCTTGTAAGTGGATGTCTTGGACAGCCCCAATGATGGTCCAGAGCATTGCGTGTATGTGTTGCCGGTCTTGTACTTACCCTGTTTGTCACGCCCCTCTAATTCCTTCTCTGCAAGCATAGCAAACTGAAACAACTGGTTGACAGTGTTAAAATCTTTATAATCAACAATATCCTGAATTTCTCGTCTCAGCCCCGAATAAAATCAACACATAGAATCCTCGGGTCCCTCAACTACGCTACAACGCATCAAGCCCTTTTGAAGCTCACCATAGTAATCCTGCACCGATTTATCTCCTTGTTCTAAATGCATCAATTTTTTACGCAGATCTCTATGGTAAGATGAAGGGACAAATCTATCACTCATAGCAACCTTAAGCGCTTCCCATGAACGAGGTGTATTACCATCATCAGCTAAAGTAGTCCACCAAATAATAGCAAAATCTTTAAACTCACTGGTGGCTTGTCTAACTCTATATTCTTCGGGTACTTGGTGGGCACTAAATTTTTGTTCTACTGTCATCTCCCAATCAAGATATGCCTCAGCATTATAATATCCATCAAAAGAAGGTACAGTAAACTTAACCTTAGCATAAGGATCGTCAGGAGTGCGATTATGGTTACCTCGATGGTGGCGGCGATTGTGTCGGATCCCACCCAGACGACGCCTGAGTTTGTTTTGCAATGTTGCCTGGTTATCAAGATTACCATCGGCATCATACACCTCAAGATCATCGCCATCATTGCCATTCGCATCATTATCAAGAGCCGCAGCAGGGCGATCATCCAAAGTAGCTACAATGTCGGTTATTTCTGATATCCGTCTATCTAACCGCTCCAATTGGTTAGCGAGCTTGAGTTCCAGCATTGCCTCAGTGACAGCCTTGACGACAGTCTTCTTCATGTCCTTATTGGCTTTGTCTACAATAGCTTTTAGATGCTCTTGGCTGACGCAGTCATTGAAGTATTTAGGCTCGTCACCTGCCATTGTAGACACAAAGAAACAAGGAAAAAATAGTGAAGGTTATCCCTAATAATCATACTACACAAGTTGAGTGTTGCCTCTCAAGATGACAGCAAAAGGAAACACCTTACCAAGGTCTTACTGGTGTTCTTACCAGCAAGGCAAAGGATACCTAGAAGATGTGCAACCGCGATTGCAGGGATGCAAACCTTTGCTGTCAAGAAGAATCTGTGGAGCTTAGAAGGCACAAAAAGTGACAAATGTATATGTCGAACACAAATCAGAAATAGATAGTAATGCTGAATTATAGTCCCAAGTGTTTGCTCTTGTTGCCGGCCTAAATGCTCCAAGTACCAGGTGTGTGACGATCAACAATACGGAGGAGCAAGTATGATGGATAGTGAGAGCAAAGGAAACAAGGCACAAAATAGCACACACAATCACAGCTCAATTTGCCCTTCTCTATGTGCTACTCTAGATATTGTCCCTCTTCTGCCCCTCTGTTTTTTCTATTTTTTGGGCTGTTGTTGTTTTTTTGCGAAAATTCAACTTTTTATTTTTTTTTTTGATATTTTTCTTTCACTTAGGAGCACTAAATAAGTAGCCACATAAAATTTGAGCTTAAACAGGTGAGAGACGTAGCGTGTGGATTTTTCTGAAGATTGGAAAAACTAGGAAAAAATTCAGAAGGTAAAAACTCAAACTTCGGAGGCGATTTTGAGGATTTTGAGTTTGTCCAGCCCCGCCGCCTGGCGGGGACAGACGGATCCGGAATGCCGTTTACCTACGAAAAACTCTATGACTTTTCTGAAAACGGAGTTCATACACGAAAGTTATGCCTGATTGAAAACTCAACTCCGAATTAGAGGACAAAATGGTCCGAAAGGTGGAAAAATTTGCGGTGATGGCTAGAATTTGATGGAAACGGTGGGGGAAAACACACGAACTAGACTCTAACACGAACTAACCAGCAACAAGACCTCAACCAGGACACAAACTCAACACTACGGACTCTGAAACTGAAATATGCAAAGGCTATGGCGCGGAAGAGTTGTAGGACAGGAAAACGATATGGCACTGGACTATGGGACGAAGGCGTAAACACTCGAAACTAAAGGATAGATATGAACCTGACGGTATACCTGAAGCTTTGATTATCACTTGATGTTTGCTAGGATAGCCTGATCTTCCGAAAGGTTCTGCTAACTCTCGATTTGGTGGACATGAGATACAATTCGATCTGGCTTCCGAACAACACGATCCGAAACCCTGCAATCGCAGCACCATGTTTCCTCTGGTTATCAACCGGCATTGCATGGTTGACCTTGCCAAGAAGGCTAAGTCCTTTGCCTGCAAATCGAAGAACACAAGCAAGAACAAGGAAGAATGCAACCAAATTACAGATGTATGATTAATCTCACAAGTTGGGGTCTCACAAACCGATGAAACGACGAAACTGTTCTTGACAGAATAATCTAAGCAAAACTCAAAACCTAATGAGAGCGGAGGCGGCAGTTTATATAGGTCTAAGGGTCGTCGCCAACCCTGGACGCGAACCCCTAGTGGGCTCAACGACGATACACGGCCCAACGGACCAAAAACAGTGACACAACACCGGGACAGATTCTGGACGCTGACTTGTTTCGACGTTTTCTGATGACTCAGAAGGAATTTGGACCTCAAACCAATGTCATTGGTTTCCTTAAGAAATTATCTTTCCATCCATGGCTGAATCATCGAAAACGGAATCCGGATGCGTCCTGGGCATCCGTTTTACTCTTTGCTGTTCCTGGACTCCGAATCAGACTCGAAGTCGACTTGGTTTGGACCTCCAACTTGACTTGGGCGCCCTTGCTGGTCCTCCACGCCTCCAAACCCTCCCTTATGCATTCCTTGGTCCTCTCCATGATTCCTAAGTATAATATAATCATTAGGTAGCAACCTATTCTCGAAATTATATAAAGACTTGCTTAGGAATGAGCTCACCTCTAAATTTAATTGTCGCGCGCGAGCTCTTATGATTGGACCTTGAATGTCCAGCGGAGGATCATCGTGTGCATCCGAAGGAGTGATGTCGTCATCAGTGAAAGAATTGGATGATTTGCAATTTTAAGTTTATTTGTCCTCAAATGTAGTGGATCGTAGATGTAGGCGTTTCTCATGTGTGGGATGAAGAGAACTTAACTCAAGCACAAGAGAAATGCCTAGATCTCAAAACCAAAGCTACTAACATCATCTATAGTTCTTTGGATGATTGCATATTTGGAGAGATCATTGACATGAAGACACCTCATGATATTTGGTCCTATCTCATTGAAAAATATGGGACGGTCTCAAATGATGATGATGATGATGAGCTCAAGGAGGAGGTACATGAGGATGTTGAGCATGACCACAACTCGGTGATTGTGGAAGATTGCTCCACCTCATGGTCAAGTGATGATGATGATGATGATAGATCAACTACAAGCTCACTTGACAAGATGGATGAAGATGATGATTCCATAAGTGTTTCAAGTGGTGATGCTACCCCATGCACACTTGATGGTGATGATGATGGCTCATGCTCGGTTGATGATTGTGCTGCTACAAGCTCTCCTATACCAACACATTTCTCTATGTCACAAGGTGACACAAAGGTATCAAATAGCAATGTTATTGATCATGTTGATTAATATAATGAGCTTGTAAGTAGACTTGCTAGCATGACCATGTCTTTAGAAAATGAGAAAGCTAAAACATTGACTTTGGAAAATGAAAACTCTTTTCTAAAGAATTCATGTGAAGAACATAAGCACTTACTTGATGTTCTTAAAGCTTCACATGAAGAACTAAAACTAGATCATGAGTAACTTTGTACAACTCATGAAGATCTAGTTAACAAACATGGTTCTCTCATCGAAGTATTTCTCAAGAAACTTAAAAATGATGAGAGCTCATCACATGGTTCAAATGATCAACTACATGCTATTGCTAACCCCTGTGATGTAGAGAAGAAGCATGTATCCACCTCTTGTGATGATTTACTTGATATGACATGTTCTTCAAATATAGATGCTTGTTCTATTTCTATGTCTTGTGAGACTAACCTTTTGAAGGAGAACAATGAGCTTAAAAGTGAATTGAAGATTATGAGCAACAAGTTAGAGAGGTGCTACAACTCCAAAGTCACCTTTGAACACATGTTGAACAACACAAGAAGCTATGGTGACAAGAGTAGAGTTGGATTCAACAAGAGCAAGGGCAATAAAAAGATGAAGATGAAGAAGCAAGAACATTTCATGTGCTTCATATGCCATGATATGGGACATCTTGCAAATGGTTTCCCAAACAAAGAGAAACTCAAGTTGAAGAAAGAAGAAGAAGAGAGGCTAAAGCATGTCAAGTGCTTAAAGTGTCACATAGAGCCTCAAGCTATGCCACAAGTCACACCCCAAGTACAAGATAAGATCAACCATGAAGATGGTGATTTGGGGATGATGAAGAAGAAGAAGACTAGAAGAGGTGGCAAAGCAAGAGCAAGGCATCCAACTCCTATTCAAGATGCTATGATGATGAGCAAAGATCAAGAGAAGAATTATTTGGCTCACATAAAGTGCTACAAGTGTGAAGATATGGGACACTTTTCCTCGAGGTGTCCTACCAAGCTTGAGATGAAGATTCAAGCAAAAGAGAAGAGGCAAGACAATAAGAAGCAACATTTGAGCAAGGAAGAAAAGGCTAAATCAAAGAGAGTGTGCTACTCATGTCAGGAAAGGGGACACATGGCTCATTCATGTCCCGTAGGTATGACTTCTAAGCCTATTTCAATTGATGATGATCATATGCTTAGAAAGGATGGTAGTGGTACCTCTAAGGTTGCTATTACAAAACATCCCGCTATTCATATTAAGGCATTGCCTAAGTATGTTGCACCTAACTTGAGAGGACCCAAACTAGTTTGGGTACCATCAACAAGTGGATGAATGTGTGTAGGTACCATGGGCATTAGAGACTTGGTTCATTTGAAGACATAAGTGTTCGTCATATGATTGAATCAAGTAATTAAGCTTAGTGATATTCTCATCCTAATGCCAAGTCAAGAGAATGAAGTCCAAGTGCTACAACATACAAGTGTCACATCCAAGTTGTGGATGATTATTGGACATAAAGCTTTCTATTGATTGATCATGATCTACCAAGGTATATCTCTTGTTGATCAAGTTCATTTGGGTGTCTATAAGATATTTGAATTGCATATACACTAATTTCATATGAGTTTATTGAATTGGATATATATGCATTAGTTGCTTGCTACTATAAGATGTTTGAATGGATTAAGTGCTTAAGTGATCAAATTTGAGTTGGTTTAAATGGATATGATCAAGATACTACCTTTGTTTTGGATAAGGGATACTTTGTTTTGGAGTTGATCTTATCAACACATGTGCAGCAGTTTTCAGCATGTACCTATGTGGAGAAGATATGAAATCTGGTAGCAACCTAGAAGTCCAATGAAGCTCAAATTTTTATGTCTGCTAGAGAACTTAGTGAAGCACATCTCCACCAAATTTCATGGTCATTGGATATGTACTTTGGGAGATATGATATATTCTTTGAAAAGTACAGAATCTGCCAGAAAAGTGACAATTATTGGATTGATCTAAAGTCACTAAGATTGAAAGGTCCTCAAGTTGGAATCATACTTATATGTGATTGACTCACCTATGTTTGATTTTGGTTCAAGCTAGAATCATGACAAGCAATGAGTACAAGTCCATTTGATTATGGAAAATATTTGGCACACATTTGTACTCAAGTTGAAGATCAAGATCAAACTCAAGATGAAGATGAAGTTTGAGTTCTAATGATGTTTGGAGATCAATGGATAGAAAGAAAAGGACTTAAAACAAGAAAGTTTGAACTCATATTGGATTCATGTTCATTCATAAAATGGAGTTCAACATTTGAATCAATCAAACAAAGCTATCTTCAAGTGAGTATGAAGGATGGTTCTTAGAGATAGGTCACTTCTCCCTAAGTGCAGGGGCTTGCCGCCGTTGTGTAGGTAAAACCAAGTGTGGTACTTGGAATGCTAACATGGAAGTGGTGATCTAGGGATCATTTGGATGCTTAGTTGAAGAAATCAATAGGATTGATGAAAAGAAAGCAAGCAACACCCAAAAGAGAGCAATTCATAAATCTACAAGTGGTACACCAATTGGTATTCTCTCATGCAAGCAAAGATCAAGAAAGCAGCAAGTCGACCACAACAAGAAAGTACACTTGATAATTATGGTTCTCAAATCATATGGGTGAAGAATGGAATTCAAATTGGTATTCATTGATCTTCACCAAGCTCTTTATTGGACTTGACATTGCTAATTGGAGATGAATTTATTTGACTATCCTCTACTCCAACATAGCTAAGGTAAATCTGATTGACATATGTATACATCCATTAATTAGGACATGTTTAGTGCATATAGTCATACATAGTGTTCATTCATTGAAAATCAAATGAATCTTATGCTTATAGCCTACCACTATTGCTTGATTGATTATTTCAATCTAGTGGTAGTATATGAGTTTGTTCATGAGCTAGTAAACCAAAGTACTTGATCTATTTTGGATTGCATTTAAGTGACAAGTTGAAAGGATCAATATGCCCAAGAGGGGGGGTTGAATTGGGATTATTTCAAATTTTTAAAGCAAATATGAAATCCTAGAAATGCTAATTACCCCCTAGTGCCTACCGATTGTGTGTCCTAGCTAGAAAGCGGTAGCAATTCAATGAAAGTAAGGACAATGCGGAAAGTAATGCGGTATGAAAGAGCTAGGGATAGAAAGTTTGACACGACGACGTTTTGCCGAGGTATCAAACAGTTGACACCCCCCTAGTCCTCGTTGGAGCACCTTGCAAGGTATTGCTCCCCCTCAATCCCGCGCAAGGGATGACTGCTCTCTACGGGCTGGTTCTTGGCCACTCTAGCTCAGTGAACCGCCCACAACCGATCACAAGTCGATGAAGAAGGGACGCCGACAATCCTCCCGGCGATCACCTTCCTCCATGCACCATCGGACCATCTAGGTGATGTCGATCACCAAGAGTAACAAGCCTTGATCTTCACTTGACTCAATCAAGCCTCACAACTAGAGTGGATGCACACTTGATCTCTTGGATGAACTAGAGAAGAAAATGGATGGATGGATTCGCAAATCACTCTCTCTCTCTCTCTAGGGCTCTTGCTCTCTTCCCATCCTTCTCAAGAAACTTAGCAACTGAAATGAGCAAAGGCAAGGTGGGAAGCCAAAGGGTGGAGTATAAATACTCCCCCACACACTCAGCCCTCGGGCTGAGAAACAGGCATTTTAACTTGGCGACGGACGCTCCGTCGCTAGGCGACGAACGCTCCATCGCTAACCCTAACGGCTAGTTCTTGTTCACGTTAGTAGGCGACGAACGCTCCATCGCTTGGCAAAAAACGCTACGCCTCAGCGTCCGGCACCAACTGGCTGCCTCGGGTTTCTGGAAAAATATTCTCGGACGCTCGCTAGCGTCTGACGCCTGGTCAACGGACGCATCCGTCGCAAAACCAGTGTTTCTAGAGCTCTCTGCATGAGCAACGGACGCTCTGACGTGCTTACATCATCGTCCGGCGCCAGCGTCTAGCGCGCCAGACAGCATCTGGCGCCCTCGGCCTCAGCGTCTGATGCCCAGAAAACTCCTCTCTCAACTTCGGTTTTCTTCGCGATGAATATGGAAGTTGTTCTAGGCTATCTTATGGTCACCATAGGCTTGGTTAGAGCTAAGGAAGCCAAGTGTGCACCACACCTAAGTCATGAAGCTCTCCTAAGTCAAGCTACTAGTCTAGACCCCCCTTGATAGTACGGTCAAAGATCAAACAAAGCCCTATCTATACTAAGTGCCCTTCATCTCCTTATGGCACTTAGACCTATTACTTTAGGGTCTTCATCATATCTCTTTGAAATCCAAAATGATATCCATCTTGAGGGCTAAGTGATAACCATTGATGTCCATTCTCTTTGATCACTATGGCTAAGCTACGCATAGCCTCTGCAAAACACACATTAGCCATAATAATCTTTTACTTGTCGTTAATCACCGAAACCATTAAGGCCATGATTCTTCAATCTCCCCCTTTTTGGTGATTGATGACAATAATCCTCGAGTATAAGATATAAGAGTGAATGGTTAGGATTTCAAGTGACTTGGATGGGTTGAGCAAGGGTTAGTGAATAAGAGTGAACAAAACTTGCTCATCCAAGCCAAGCCACAAATATGGTACTCAATGAATATGAAATGAAATTGGAGTACCTCACATGATATTCTCAAAGATATATCAGAGTATGTCGTGGAAGCACATTCATTAGAACAAAGAGAAATACCATGAGGCAAATGACAACTCACAATAGATATTAGTGATAATCAAGAGTTTGTCACACAACCACATACACAGGAGTCTCACAAGCATCACACACAAAAGAAACAATGCATAAAACTAGACATGATGCATGAGTACGGGGAAATAATCACACAAGTAAGATCAAATCCCTCCCCCTATCTCTAATACTTGACTCTCTCCCCCCCTTTGGCGTCTAGCACCAAAAACTAAGGATCTACTAGAGCATCTGGAAGAGAAGTAGTCAGTGTGCGAGGACGTAGGTTGAACTGAGTGTAGTCGGGACTGTCATCACTATCCTCTGCTGCCTGACCCTCTGAAGCTGGTGCTGTCTAAGAAGCGGTCTGGGTAGGCTGAGCTGAGGTAGTCTCTACAGTAGCTGACTCTCCTAACTCCCCCTGAGGCTCTAAGGGTGTGACTAGATCAACTGGAGCCTCTGACAGTCCTGCAACGACGAGAGTAAACTCGAGGTGGAGGAGAAGGTGTCTCTACCAAGGCGGTAAGAGTAGCTACTGCAACGAGCTCTGCCAGCTGACCCTTCTGACTGTGCTGGAACTGCTGACTCCACTACCTCAACTGCAACTGTGATGGCATCGGTGGTGACGGCAATTAGTGGAGGAGTAGTGGTTGTCTGGGTCGAGCAATCGGGTCTGATCTCTGACGAGGCAACTGAAGACAAGTGAGTGCCCATCGCCGGAGGAGGAACCTCTGCTGGCTGAGTGTCTAGAACTGCTGCAACTGGTGAGTCCTCTCCGGTGATCTCTCTGTATGAAGTTGTGAGGTCACATGTGTAGCCTCCTCAATGGTAGCCCCCGGGTAGGTGTGAATCCTGTCTGAAACTCACCGGGGGAAGCTAGCCAATATGACACCTGAGTCATCAGTGTCTTGTATACTGGAGAGTCTGGTACCTGACTCTGCTGTCCACAGGACGGTAAAGCTGGAGTAGGCACCACCACTGGGGTAGACTGGGGCTACGAGGTGTACTGCTGCTGAGAGACTCCGGGCAACTGGAGCTGTGGAGTGAAAGACGGGCCGGAGCTGGAACTCAGTAGACGCTCTAGAACCTGAGTCTGAGTCTTCTGCATCTTGGCCTGCTGCATCTGATAAGCCAAAAACTGACGCTAGAACTCATCCTGCCTGGCCTGAGACTCTGCCTGTGCTGCTAGCTGATGTGCTATGAGTCTCCTGACCTCCTCTGCCTGACGACGCTACTCCTCAGACTGGCGTCGCTGCTCCTCAGCCTGATGAAGGAGCTCCTCCGTCTGTCGCTGCTGACTCTGCTGCATCTGAGTAAGTAAAGCTAGCATACTAGCCTATGAAGAGTCTGGTGCAAGTGGCGGAGCTAAACTGGACCCACCGGCCTCATGGTCGTGTGACCGAGGTACGTACTCTGGGATCAGCCGGTAATCCTCGTCGGAGTTGTCTGATGGGAGGTCATCTCTATAGGTGTCGTCAGCAGCTGCATCTATCTGAGCATCTAATTCAGCAATCTCTGCCTCTGCAAGGCTCTGAACTCTGGCCTCCTACTGCTCCTCAAACTCAGGTGCAACACCTGTCTGTCGTGTGTGAGGATCCTGGGTACGTCTGCCACAACCCCTGCCACTGTGACTGACAAGCTGGCTCATGTTGTATTCTGTGAATATAGTATCTGAGTGAGTAAGGGTGGTAAGCAGCACTGCAGACTCTCCCCAAGATACTATCAAGAAAGAGATCCAGTGGGCGTACTGCAACAGCCAGTGACCTCTAAAGCCAGAAGCAATAATATCCTCCATCTCACTGACTATCAAGTCCCAAATATTGAACTTCTCCATCCGGACTATATGAGCTAGGAGCCATAGCTGAAGTCGAGTCTGTGTCTCTCAGGCTCCTACTCTGGGAAGAATGGTACGCCTGATCACCTCGTTCAAGATACAGGCAGTCGGCGTGAGGTCTCGTACGCGACAACTGGACCCCTCTCCGAACGGCTACACAAAGCAAGGTCGAACAAAGTCAACTGACGGTACCTCTCCCTCGTGAGGACGACGTGGTGCCTCCAAGTCTCCGTAGCAAAGACTATGGATCTTTGTCTCTAACTCCTCAGGATGAAAGATCTCCCTGAACCTCTCTGCATATAGCCGCACATCCTTGCCTCAGAAAACAAAGTGAATAAACTTGTGGTCTGGAGAAACCCGCAAGGAGGCATAGAACTTCCAGACGCAATCCTTTTGATATGTGCCAACTCGGCCAATCAATCCTGTCAACCCCTAAAGATACTCAAGATGCTGGGCTATCTCTGGACCACCGAGGTCAATAATATCCTGAAGATGGCAAACCCTGTGAGCTCGAAACGGTGCATGGGTCCTGACGTAACCTCTGTAGAAGTCCTCGTGCACAGTGGTGTAGAAATCAGGACCGACACGAGGATCCTGCTACCCTGGGAACCAAGTCTGGAAGTCTGCAAACCTCATCTGCTGAATTTGCTTTGCTGAAAGTGCATGGACCTGGTGCCTCACGGGATCTGGCAGACGAGATCGAGGCGGAGGTCTGTCATTGCGCCACGGACCGTCGGGCCTAGGAGGAGGCTCTGACCCGCGAGAGTGCGTGACACATCTGGACATTAGCTCCTGGATGGAAGAATGCCCCATGGAATCTGTCTGCTTGGGTGCCTCTGCCTACTCACCCTCAGTGGCCTCTGGGGGCTCTGTCTCTATCTGTGCCTGAGTGGTGGACTCACGACGCGCTCCACGGCAAGGAGAAGAGTCAATCCTTAAACCGGCGCGACGTCCACCTTGCTCAACTGCCTCGGCTGCTGCTAGGGCTGCCACTGACGTTGGATCCATCAATGGCCTCTTCCACTTCTTTGAGACAACCTTCTCCTTGCCCTTTCCCCATCTAGTGGGTGGATGCGGTGGAGGTGGAGGATCACTGCCACTACTGGGGACTGGGCCTGCATTCTTCGTGCGTGCCATTGCCGGGCACGGGAAGACCAACTGGCTCTGAGCAATCAACTTTCAATCAAGAGAATCCCCAAGCAAACCACTGACACTGATCAAATCAACAGCCCACTGCCCAAAACTCTACAAGAGTGGCACGCAGCCCTAGACTGTCCTCTCGAGGCCTTGCCTTGTTCCGTACTCGTGGGCTTTGCCCGAGTTAGTTGTCACAGCCAAACAATCCACTGCACGATAGATAGATAGGGAATATATAACTTATAAGCAAATATCTAGAGGTAAGGAGAATCTATGGAAAGCATGAGATAGATAAGATTTAAGATCGAAGCTTCTAGGCCATACCTCAACTCAGTGACCAAACTCAAAAAGATGAGGTAAGAATTCCTTGGTCAGATCACCACCAAACCGTAAACCTAATCAGTATAGCAATAGGGTGAAGGCTAAGGTGGAGGCTTGAATTGGCACAACCCCAAGAACAAAGGCCGAGGGGGGGGGCAAAGAATAGACGGGATCACCTTTGAGCCGAGAAGAAGAAGTGGAGCACTTCCACGGGGAAACCTTGGTGGCTCAGAGGCAAGCCAGGGGCTTCTGTGCCGGGGAAGGTGATGCCCTTTGCAGCTAAAACGCACGCGCGGGGACTCAGGGATGGATCACCAGCAGCGAGGAGTGCCGGCGAGGGGTGGCACAGTGCCGGTGAACTGGTGGCATAGATGCGGGAGAGACAGGCGAGCGGTGGTGGCGGAAACAGGCGGCGTGGCGTACGGACTTGAACAAGTGAAACCGACTGAGGAAGGAGAAGCAGTTTTCGAAATAGTATGCGCTCTGCAAGTTCACGACGGACGCTCCATCAGGACCGATGGACGCTAGGGTTTAGCGTCCGTTGCTTATGTAGTGAAGCACAAGAGAGCTCCCTTTGGCGACAGATAGTCTCCCCTGCGACGGACGCTGGGTAGCGTGTGTCGCTCGAGCAGAGAGTATCCAGAGAGCCCCTTGGTGCGTCAGACGCGTCAGACGCCTATGCGACGGACGCTAGAGAGCGTCCGTCGCCCCTTCGCTGAGCGACTTTACTCTGCAGACGATCGTGACAGACGCTGAGGCAATGAGGGCCAAGCGTCCATCGGCAGTGTCCGGCGCCTTTTTCAACGGAATTTTTGAAATTGATTTTTTTTTTCTTTGTCCCCACCAAGTCCCAATCCCAATAAGATGCAAATAACACTTGATTGGACTTGATATGAGAACCATCTTTCAAACTCTCATTTGCAAGTATTTTGCCATAGGCTTAGATTTAGTTTTTAGCTCAAAATATTCGAATGGAATCTTGCAAGGAGACATCATAGGGCCACAAAAGGGGTATAGTCATGACTTGAGTTTTGAATGCTCCCCCTAAGTGGATGAACCCAGCAGATGCTCAAACTTAACCGAAAAGAAATGGCAAACAACACATGCATATGCAATGCATTACTTGGAAATTGAATCTAGGTTGCTTGCAAGTTTGAACCACGATTAGACTTCTTCACACATTTTAAAGACGGTAATTCTAACCGTGTTAGCCAAGCCTATGTGCATTACTAAATTAAACATGTTATATTACACATGATGCATGGTTGGTTCACTCAAGATCATTTTTTAGTGAAGTTAGAGTGATCAAGCACATTTAACTCGTTTCTCAACCTACAAAAGGTTTCTTCATCGAGTGGTTTTGTGAAGATATCCGCCAATTGCTCTTCGCTTCTAACTCCAACTAGTGTGATATCCTTCTTAGCCACATGATCTCTAAGAAAGTGATGGCGAATATCTATGTGCTTGGTGCGAGAGTGTTGAACCGGGTTGTTAGCAAGCTTTATGGCGCTTTCATTATCACACAAGAGTGGAACATCTTTTAAGGTAACGTTGTAATCAAGGAGTGTTTGGGTCATGTATAAGATTTGTGCATGACATGCTCCCGCGGCTATGTATTCCCCCTCGGCGGTAGACAAAGCCACACTATTTTGCTTCTTAGAGGACCAAGAAACAAGTGATCTTCCTAGAAAATGGCACCCTCCGGAGGTACTCTTCCTATCAACCTTACACCCGGCATAATCCGAATCGGAATAGCCCACAAGTTGGAAGGGAGCTCCTTTGGGATACCAAAGGCCAATGCTAGGGGTGTGCCTTATGTACCTAAGGATTCTTTTAACCGCACATAGATGTGACTCCTTAGGGTTTGCTTCAAACCTAGCACACATACACACACTAAACATGATATCCGGCCTAGATGCGGTGAGGTAAAGTAAACTACCAATCATAGAACGATAGAGAGTTTGGTCAATCGGTTTACCTCCCTCATCAAGGTTGAGATGTCCATTAGTAGGCATGGGAGTCTTGATTAGCTTGCAGTCCTCCATCTTGAATTTCTTGAGCACATCATGAGTGTACTTCTCTTGAGATATGAAGGTGCCCTCCCTCTATTGCTTTACTTGGAAGCCAAGGAAGAAGGTGAGCTCACCAATCATGGACATCTCGAACTCCTTGGACATCAAGTCACCAAACTTCTTGCAACGATCTTGGTTTGTTGACCCAAATATAATGTCATCGACATATACTTGGCAAACAAAGATCTCTCCATCTAGCACCTTGGTGAATAGTGTGGTATCCACTTTCCCGATCTTGAAGCCCTTCTTGAGTAGGAAGTCTCTTAGCCTCTCATACCAAGCATGTGGTTCTTGCTTCAATCCATAGAGTGCCTTAGACAACCTATACACATGATTAGGACAATTTGGGTCTTCAAACCCGGGAGGTTGTGAGACAAAGACAAGTTCATTAATGAAACCATTTAAGAAGGCACTCTTCACATCCATTTGAAATAGTTTCATTTTATGATGTGAAGCATATGCCAAAAGTATATGTATGGCTTCAAGTCTTGCAACCGAGGCAATGGTCTCTTTAAAATCTAAGCCTTCAACTTGAGTGAACCCCTTTGCCACCAGTCTTGCCTTGTTCCTCACAACCACGCCTTGATCATCTTGCTTGTTCTGAAACACCCACTTGGTGCCAATGATTCTTTCTCCTTTGGGCTTCTCTACGAGGGTCCACACTTCATTCCGGGTGAAGTTGTTGAGCTCTTCATGCATGGCATTCACCCAATCCGGATCCGCGAGTGCATCCTCCACACTAGTAGGCTCAACAAAGGAAACAAAGGAGTGATGCTCAACATAAGAAGCAAGTCTAGATCGAGTTGTTACCCCCTTTGATGGACTCCCTATGATAAGGTCTTGTGGATGAGCTTGAAGCATAGGTGTAGATCTTCTATTAGTCTCTTGAGGAGGGGGATGTGGTGCATCAACATTTTGAGTTTCCACCTCGGTTTGATCTTGAGGGATGAAGGTATCTTCTTGTGCTTCTCTCACTTGTTCTTCATCAACTTGAGGCGTGCGAGGTGGAGAACGCTCTTGATTTGCATCAACTTCATCTTCTTCCACCTCTTGTGGGTTGATAGCACCAACGGGCATGTTCTTCATAGCCTCCCTCAAGGGTTCATCACCTACATCATCAAGATTCTCAAGCGCTCCTTGGGAGCCATTAGTTTCATCAAACTCCAAGTCATACGTTTCTTCAACTAAGCCGGTGGCTTTGTTAAATACACGGTATGCCTTGGATTTAAGAGAATAACCGACAAGGAAACCAATGTCACAACGCCTTTGGAACTTGCCCAAGTGTTGATGCTTCTTGTAGATGTAGACTTTGCATCCAAACACCCGTAAGAATGATATATCCAGTTTCTTCCCATTCACAAGCTCATAGGGGGTCTTCTTGAGAAGCCTTTCGACAAATAGCCGGTTGGCCGCATAGAATGCGGTGTTTATTGCTTCGGCCCAAAACTTCTCGAGGGTGTTGTACTCATCAAGCATGGATCTAGCAAGTGTAATCAATGTCCGGTTCTTCCTCTCAACTACACCATTTTGTTGTGGAGTATATGTGGCGGACACTTCATGCTTGATGCCAACTTCATCACAATAGTCTTCAATCTTGGTCTTTACAAACTTGGTGCCATTGTCACTTCTTATCTTCTTGATATTCACATCAAAATCATTTTGTGCTCTAGTTGCAAACTTCTTGAATACTTCAGTTGTCTCTCCCTTGTCTTGAAGAAAGAACACCCAAGTGTACCTAGAGTAGTCATCAACTACCACCAAGCAAAAGAGATTGCCACCAAGGCTAGCATAGGTGGTAGGTACAAATAGATCCATGTGGAGTAGCTCTAGGACTCTTGAGGTTGACATGAAGGCTTTGGTTGGATGAGTGTTTGCCACTTGCTTGCTGGCTTGACATGCACTACATAGTTTGTCCTTCTGAAACACCACATCCTTGATTCCTCTAACCATCTCCTTCTTGACAAGCTTCTTCAAGGTTGACATGCCCACATGTGCTAATCTACTATGCCATAGACAACTCAAAGAATTCTTGGAGAACAAGCATGTTTGCAAGCTAGCTTCATTGGAAGTGAAGTCCACTAGATAGAGGTTGTTGTGCCTAAATCCCTTGAATATCAATGATGAATCTTCCATTTTGGTCACAACCACCTTACTTGGAGTGAAGAGACAATGGAAACCAAGATCACATAGTTGACCAACCGATAGCAAGTTGAAGCTCAATGATTGTACTAGCAAGACATTGGATATTTATTGATCATTAGAGATAGCAATTTTTCCAAGTCCTTGTACTTTGCCCTTTGAATTGTCCTCAAAAGTAATCTTGTCTTGACTTGAACAATCTTCATCTAGTGTAGTGAACATCCGGGGGTCACCGGTCATATGTTGAGTGCAACCACTATCAATCATCCAATGACTTTCACCGGTCTTGTAGTTCACCTACACACAAGCAACTTGGAGTTAAGCTTGTTGTTTGGGAACCCATTCAAAACGTGGTTCCATAGCCTTGGTAACCAACTCCTTAGCAACCCATAGCACTTTGGGCTTGTTCTTCATTGGTGGACCAAGAAATACTACTAGTGGTCTACCCTTCGAATCCTTGTTGATGACAAAGTGAGCATCATGAGAAAATGGCCTTGTGTGCTTGGGCAAGGTCTTGGGTGGTGGAGTCTTGCATTGAAACTCAAGGTGACCAACTTGTCCACATCCAAAGCATCTTCTAGGCTTGGGCTTTGGCTTGTCTTGATTGTTGCCATTGTAGTTGTTCTTGTAGTAATTCTTGGCTTCGATCTTGACCTTGGCCTTCATCACTTGATTTTCCTTGAACCCAATGCCCATCTTGTCATTCTTCATCATGGTGTTCATCAAGAGCTCACTTTGAAGGTTGTGACCCTTGGTGAACTTCTCCAAACCACGTGCTAACTTGATCTTCTCATTCTTGAGCTTTGCATTTTCCTTCTCTAAGTGTGTTGATCAAGGTAGTAGCATCCTTGTCATCTTCCTTGGCCGACTTGATGGTTAAGGGTTTGTTGGACTTGAGATTGATGAATTCTTCCTTGACCTTTGAGTTCTCTTCCTTCATCTTCATGTAGTCATCATACTTGTCGGCTTCTACCACTTGCTTGCCCTTGCACTTGCCATTTTGCTCACTAGCAACATTGTCATCCAAGTTCTCACAAGTAGTAGCACTATCACACTTAGCACACGAGTTAGTAGCAACATGTGTAGCAAGATCATTTGTTAGCAATTCATTAGCTACCACAAGTGTACCATGCTCTTCTTTCACTTTGTTGTAGTCATCTTTTATCACGTTATATCTTGTTTGGAGCTCTTGTGTTGACCTCTCAAGCTTATCATGTTTCTCATTTGCTTGCTTGAGTGAGGCTTTGAGCTCCCTAGTGCTAGATGAGAGAGATTGATTCTCAAGCTTCAAATCATCACTAGCACTAGACAAGTCATCAAGTTTAGCATGCAAGTTTTCATTTGCTTCCTCTAGAGATTCACTTTTAGTTTTGTACTTCCTAATGAGCTTGGTGTACTTGTTGCAAATTTTAATTAGCTCATCATAGGAAGGTGCTTGGAACTCATCATCATTATCATCACTAGAGCTAGCATCATCATCATCCTCTTTTTGTACCTTCTTGTCACCTTTGGCCATAAGGCATAGGTGTGTAGACGATGAGCCCGATGATGGAGGAGGTGGCGGTAGAGTAGAAGAGCCAATCACCAATGCGGCCACCTTCTCATCTACACTTTCATCATCGGAAGAGTCGCTTTCAATGTCGGTGAGCCAATCACCAACAACGTAAGCCTTGCCATTCTTCTTCTTGTGGAAGTTGAAGTTCTTCTTCTTCTTGAATGGCTTCTCTTGCTTCTTCTCGTCTTCACATGAGTCATCTTGTGCACCCTTCTTGTTCTTGTAGTTCTTGAACTTTTCTTTCTTCTCTTCGGTGCATTGATGAGCCAAGTGCTCAAGCTTGCCACAATTGTAGCAATCCATTTGAGAGATGGGCTTTCTTGAAGAGCTTGTGAAGAATTTCTTCTTCTTTGAGTCAAATTGACTCCATTCTTGTTTAGCCTCTTCAACATCTTGGTGGTCTTCTTCACCATGAGGGCAATGTTGTCTTCATCTTCATCATCACTTGTACTCTCATACATTACTTGGATTTTGCACTTCTCTGAAGGGATTCCTTGAGAGCCAAGTCCTTCTTCTCCTCTTTATCTTTGTCTTTCTTCTTGGGGGAGGATGAAGAGCCATCATTGATCTTCATGTACATCTTATGTGCATTGATCTTGCCCAACACTTGTGTTGGTGTGGATGTAGAGAGATCCCCTTGGTGAAGAACCATAACGATGTGGCCATACTTGTCAATTAGAAAGACACAAAGAATCTTACGCACCACATCGGTCGGTGCCATTTGGTTGAGCCCAAGTCCATTCAATTTTTCTACAAGAATGTTAAAACGTGAATACATCTCATTTGCATTTTCATTAGCAAGCATAGTAAAAGAATTGAGCTTTGCCATGACCATGTGATAGCGTTCCTCACGCTCACTCTTTGTGCCTTCGTGAAGAACACAAATAGTGGTCCACAACTCAAATGCGTCTTTGGCATTACGCACTCGGTTGAAAACATCCTTGCAAATGCCACGAAAGAGGATATTCTTCGCCTTGGCATTGTGCTTCTTAAAGTAGGGGTCCTCCGCGAAATAGGATCCCCCCTTTGTGGCGGCTTTGAGCACGCCAACGTCCATGGCCTCTAGATAGGCCTCCATACGAACTTTCCAATAAGAAAAGTCGTCTCCATCGAACATGGGAGGTGGTCCATCCCCATGGGACATCTTTCTCTAGGTGGTGAAGCCTAATTTAAGAGCAACCAAGCTCTAATATCAATTGAAAAGATCAAGATGCCTAAGAGGGGGGGTGAATTGGGCTTATTTCAAATTTATAAAGCAAATATGAAATCCTAGCAGTGCCAATTACCCCCTAGTGCCTACCAATTGTGTGTCCTAGCTAGAAAGCGGTAGCAATTCAATGAAAGTAAGGACAATGCGGAAAGTAATGCGGTATGAAAGAGCTAGGGATAGAAAGTTTGACATGACGACGTTTTGCCAAGGTATCGAGGAGTCGACACTCCCCCCTAGTCCTCGTTGGAGCACCTCGCAAGGTATTGCTCTCCCTCAATCCCGCGCAAGGGGTGAGTGCTCTCTATGGGCTGGTTCTTCGCCACTCCGGCTCGGTGAACCGCCCACAACCAATCACAAGTCGATGAAGAAGGGCCGGCGACAATCCTCCTAGCGATCACCTTCCTCCAAGCACCTGTAACACCCCTGGTGTTTAAAACTTAATTAAAACTTGATCATGTCATCATATGCACTATCATCATTCACTTGTTTGAGAACCTTGCCATGCATTGAACTAAAATGAGTTTACTTGGGTGTGTTTAGCTCAATTTTGTGAATGCTTGTTGTGAATTCAAATTCAAAATTCCAAATTCTTTTCCAAACCCTAATTTCCAGAAGGGGTGGATCAAACCCTAAACATAGTTTTCAAAATCTAAAAAGAATTTTCATATGGTTGTTAAAGCAAAGTTGTAGAGCTTTGTTTCAATTGCAAAAGTCTTGCTTGGAGTTTTTCAAGTTTTATTCAAAAATCTTAAGCAATTGAAAAGGGGGTAATTCAATTTGAATGGGTTTTCAAATTTCAAAAATGCATTTTACAATCTAGGCCGAATTTGAAAATGTGCATATTGACAACTTTGTAGATCATGAAATTCTGAGCAACTTTGGTATTCAAAGTTTTTCATGAAAACCCATGGAAGCTTGAGCTTTTTGCAAATTAGTCTCAGGGGCAGTTCAGGCATTTCACCAAGCACCTGCATGTCGATGCAGAGCTCATGGCCGTGACACCTGGTTGGCCAGCTGCCGAGCTCACACACTTGCCATCTGGTTGAGACGAGCATCCCATCAGGTGCGTGGCAAGCCCATGGTCTGTTGCTCTGCTCTGCTCCACTACGCGCGCCGCTCACGTCGACGAGCTTGCCCGAGCTCGTTAGCCACTGCCAAGCTTCCAAACCAGCGCCATTGTCTTCGCCTTGGTCACATGCATCGCCTGGGTCGGTTGGTTGAAGCTGTCAACCGTTCGTTTGCCCGGCGCAACTTCGTCTTCCTCGGCTCCGGTGAAACCTCCGCTGTTCGGGTTCGCGGTCGAACCGGCTACACAGGAGCCGCATTGTCATTCTCGTTCTTGTTTTGTCTTCTTCATTCATCATTGATCTCGTTGCGCCTCTCCGTTCGATCTTTGGTGAATTGCAGCGTCGGGAACGCCGTCGTTGCCGCTTGGTTCATCGCCTCCACCGGCACAGTCTTCGTCGCCAGTATCCTCTTCTTCCTCTCTGGCCGAGTTAGCATGAGCTTTGTGACCGGGGTAAGCTCCTTGAACTCTCTGCGTGCTTGGTCGTTGTTGAAACGAGCCATGGAGCTTTGTCCATGACGCGCCACCGCGGTTCATGGTCGTCGCGACGGTACGCTCGTCGGTAGGACTCGTTAGTCGATCTTTTACAAATTCGAGTATTGCGCTAGCTTCGTCTAGCCGTCTTGAGTCTTTCAGGGGTGTTGGTAGTTCGAGCGCATACGCGGGTTGGCCGGCGCATGTCGAGCAGATCTCTGTCGTCCGCCATGGCCGTCGGCAAGGTCGTTGTGCTAGGTTTCCATTTCTTTTTTCTTGCGCTTCGCGTTTCTTGAGTGTCGCTGAGTCCTTTGGTGTGCTTGGTTGAGCCGGAGATGGCTTGTACTCGTCGGCGCATGAGCGGCCGAGCTCGGGTTGCCGCCATCACTGCCGGTGAGGCGTTTGCAAGGGTTAGTTCTAAGCTTGTCGTACCTCGTTGGGTTCGGGGTGAGGTGTAGAGTCTAGCGCAAGAGTCGGTTGTTCGTTTAAGTCATCGACGGCGACGCAACGCCGTGTTTTGTGGTCGCCGGCGCCGCTGCTCTGTTTCGGGGTCACTGACACGCGGAACCCAGGTGTTAGTGACAGAATCAAAGGGTTTTTCTTATTTCTGTTATTGCACATTATTGTTTTTTGTTATTTTCATATATTTATTTCTGTGCATGATTAAATTCTGTAAAAATTTATGTATGCCCTCTATGATGTGTAGTATTTAAAAAATATATAATATGCACATGTTCAATATATTTTTAATCCAGTAAAAATGATCAAAGTAATTGAAAAATGTCTTTTCCATGATTTTTCATGCTCTGTGTGTTGCTCCAAAAATTATGAAAAATTTTGTGTAACCTTTCTACACTTATACCTTGCTGTACAAAAAGTTTGGGAATTTTTGGATGAACTGTTACACATGGCTATTTATTCATTTAAGATTAAAATGATTAGCAACCCTAATCACCTTAGGTTTGTGTGATTTTATATTGTTTGATGCCAATGGTCATTGTCTAGTGGCAAACACGGTATGGACATAGATGTTTGACTTGTTATCTGCTTAGTTCTTTTGGATATTATTATTAAACTAGTTAATCCTTTAATCATGACTTAATTAAATTGCTTTATGCTCTAGTTTTACTTTCCTTCATGAAGGTAAGTTGTACTCAAGGTTGATAACATGTTTTGTTCACTTCTTAAGTGCATGCTTGTGTGTTGCAAAGAACCATGTCTATTAGTTCAAGCATCATCTAAGCATGTCATCATATCATGTAGATATCTCGTTGGTTGGGTTGGATAATCCCTCTAGTGAAGGGACTTTCTCTGTTGTTTATTCTGAGCCCAAGTTCGTTTATTCCTCCAACCAAGGCAAGCCCCAGTGCATTTAACCTTTCCTTGTATTTAAATATTTGTTTTAAATACACTTATGGTTATTATATTGCATTGTCTTACTTTATTTAAATTCCTACTTGTTGCATGGCCTTATCCTTGTATTATTGGATCCTTTACCTTGACACTTGTTTAAAGATGCAAAATTTTGCTAAAATGCTTAGTATGCTTAGAACTTTCTAGTAGGTGATTTCCGATCACTTACACATAGCATATTGCTTCGGCAAATGGTTATGCTCTTTTGAGAAAGGTCTATTGTTGGAAGTAATAATCGGGACCGGGCGGACACGGTGTTTGGGAGCCATCAGTGGTGACTGGTGAGCGGGTTCTCTCCGCCTGTGTCATTAGGGCCTTGCCGTTGTAAAAAGTAGAAGGGTTGTGACTTTGGAGTACTTATCACATACTTTGGGGAAGCTGAACTCTGGATATTCCAGTCTTAAGAACGGTTAACCCGCACTGGGAGTGGAGAGATGGAGAGAGTAGTGTGTACCTATTGACGGTCCTTAAGTACCAAAATCAACCATCAACTAGACAAGGAAAAGGATCTAATTGAAACCATTACTTAGAAATAGGGTTTATACTGACAGAATTCCACGAGTTTTGGTGAATGTCTATTTCTACAGGGGGATATCAGGAAATATGGAGGAAAGACCCACATGTCATGATTACATAGAGATAAACATCATCCGTAGAAACAAGAACACTCTAGAAGAGTCAAGAAGGCGCGGGAAGGAACCAGAGGCCGAGCGGGCCCAGGGGCAGGGCGCCCGCCCTACCCCTTGGGGCGGCCGCCCTAGGGCAAGGCCCAATAGGATCTGCCTTGTGGGACCACCTCTCCACCGCCTTTGAGATCACATCTAAGCCCTCCATTAAGGTCAGTTTGATCCGACGCTCGACGTTCATTTGAGGAGGCTATATAAGGCCCCCTGACCCAGAGGAGGAGAGCCTCTCTGACCTAATTCATTATTCATCATCCATCTTAAGAGGAGAAGCCCCTGATCAAGCCCTAGAGCCACCACATCAACTAGATCTCTAGTTTAGCATAGCTATATAGGATTAGAACTAGAAGGAGTCAATCTTCGATTGGTTTTTGGATCTGTCAAGAGGATTATTGGTAATTCTCTCCCTAGTTCTTCATTGTTCATCATTTGTTCTTCAATATTATGAATATGACTTTGCTCTATTTCATTATATTGTTTATGACTTTACTCTATTCGTTTATGTTCTTAGTTATATTGTTCTTAGCCTATTATGATTATATGCTTGGCTTAGTTAGATCTGAATCATATCCATGTTTAGGATCGTATAGCGTTTATCCATCAGTACTATGGGTAAATGATAGATATTGTGTAGGCGTGGTGCCTAGACTGTATTTATCTGCGATTGTACCCTACATTCCGAATCGTGAGGTAGATCGCGCGAGTGATAGTCCTGTTGAGTCCTTTGTAGTCCTCCTCCCATTTGTAGGGCAGGCAGAGCAGTACTATTACGGGGAAGTGATTGCTATGTTCTTCATCTTCCTTAGTAATACTCACTACACATGAATATCTCTTATCTCGCCATGATTGCTAAGTGTAATTGCACAAATCATAGTATGCTAGATTGTATAGTTAAGAATGACTTAGGAAATATCTTTGTAGTTCGTCCTAATTCCATGCTAGTGACTTGCTAGAATATCTGTTGAGGTGCTTATCATTATCTTATGTGGCTAATATATATGCTGATCAGTATTTATCTTTTGTCACTATTCATTCATTATCTATATCTTATGTGACACTTATCTTGTACTGAGTGAGATAGATGAAAACTCTCCATTGCACATGTAGTGATACTCATTAATCATCATTACTCATTCCTCATTTATTCCTTAGTATCCCTTCCCAGTGGTAAAAATATAAATAACGATACCTAGAATACTCCTGGTTAAAATGCTACTTCGGTATAATCTGTGCGCTTGCAGAAACTCATTTATTATTTACTTAGAGCAATTGCATATTTCTATACCACATCTCTTTGGCATGCTGGGGATGACAACCTGGCTTAAGTGTCATAAGTGTCAACAGGCATTTTTGGCGCCGTTGCCGGGGAAGGTTGATTAGCTATCAAAAGGAATAAATGAGTTATCACTTGCATCACTAATGTGATTGAGAAAACATCAATTCTCTACTCTACAGCCTTACCCTTGATCTTTGCCTATTTTTCCTATCATCTTTATGCAGGGTAATGTATGAATAGATTTGATCTTCCAGACAATTTTGTTGAAAATCCCGAAGCATTATTCAGAAGGACAAGAGCCAAGCTCAAGAAAGTAACAGAATCATCATCATCTCAGCTTGAAGCTTCACCCAATCAAGAAGATTATCGAAACATCGTTCGAGACTTGACACCAGAGTTCGAAGCCATGGCAGACAAGTCAATCCGTGAGTTCTCAGCCCCCACCACGGACAACATCCGCACTGGACCCGCTGCGAACATTGATCGGTCATTTGAGCTCAAGCCTGCGCTCATCAACATGGTGCAAGAAAGCCAGTTCTGTGGGAAAGCATACGAAGATGCCAGTGCTCATCTCCAACACTTCCTGGAGATTTGCAGCACATTTCACTATCAAGGATATCCCTAGAGACGCGATACTACTTCGCCTTTTCCCATTCTCACTCTTGGGAAGAGAGAAGTAGTGGTTCTATGCAACCAAGGAGAAGAATACCACGTGGGCACTATGTTCCACCAATTTCCTAGAAAAGTTCTTTCCCATGGGGAAGACCAATGCTTTCCGTGGGAAGATTTCAAGTTTTCAGCAACAACATGACGAGTCCATTCTAGAAGCATGGGAGCGCTTCCAAGACTACATCCTAGAATGTCCCCATCATGGAATGGAGAATTGGTTACTTATGCAAACCTTCTATCATGGGCTCAGCAACAGCACACGTAAAACCATGGATGCTGCTACCAGAGGAGCATTCCTATCACTTACAATACCACAAGCCACATCTCTTGTGGAGAAGATGGCATCCAACCAAGGTTGGAATGAAGAAAGAACTCAAACTCGCAAGAAAAGTGGAGGTATGCACCAGCTCAAAGAGGTAGACATGCTGTCAGCAAAACTAGACCTGCTCATGAAGAGACTCGATGAAAAAGCTGGAGAAAAGAAAGAAGTTATGCACATTCACGACTCTCACATGACCCGTGAAGAGTGTGGAGACACTAGACACTCAGGCAATCATTGTCCAGAATTGCAAGAGGACGTGAACTACATCAACAACAACAACTACAATCGTCCTCAGCAAAATCAAGGTTGGAATCAACAACCACAGAGACCTAACTACTCAGGTAACTACTCAGGTAATTATTAAGGTAACAATTCTTTCAATAATCCTAGTTTTTCACCTTTGAGAGAGTTAGTAGCTAACCAAGGAAAATTAATGGATAACATGTCTAAGAAATTATCATCCAATGATAAAATACTAGAAACTATAAATAATAGGATGGATAATTTTTTGTTGCCATCAAGAATCAAATTAGCTTTAATAAAATGATTGAATCTCAGCTAACCCAAATGGTTGTTGTTGTTCTTATCACTAACCCCGGCATTCCATCACAATCGGAAGGATTAGAATCTGCAAATCTTGTAGATATATTTGATGCAGGTGCTTATTGGAACAACCCCACAGAAGAGTGGTGTGGCGACTCTATGCCAACCAAGAAAGGAGATCCAGGACGACCCGTCATCCCAATCTCCATTGGCACCATGGACTTTCCTGAAGAACTTTGCGACTTCGGCGCAAGCGTCAATGTCATGCCCAGGGTAATCTATGAGAAATTCTTCAATTATCCTTTGTCAGAAACAATCCTGTGTAAGTAGAACAACCATGGAATAAGTAGAACAAGCAGAACAAGACCAAGAACAAGAACAAGAACAAGAAGCAAGTACGGACAGAATCAGCAAAGATGGTCACGGCACTCCACAATAATCAAGATCACCAAATCAGATCCCCTCATTTGATCAAGAAGGATGACCCAGGTGTCCCAACCATTGAATGCACAATCAACATATGCTCATTCTAGAAAGCAATCTGCGATATCAGATCGGGCGTCAACATTATGGCCAAGTTGACCTACGAGTTTCTGTACGGCACAATGCCTCTACATCCAACATACACTCAACTCCAGATGGCAGATCAGACATGCCGCATCGTCGAAGGCATAGCAAAAGATGTCCCCATCCAGATTGATGACCACTTCATCCCTATAGACTTTCTAGTCGTTGATATGGGAGAAGATGATTATGATCCACCTATCACTACGCCAGAAAGCTTTTTCGTGGCGGTCAAAAAAGGTTTATCGCAGCGGGCAATCGCGTCCGCTGCGATGATAAGGCCACAGTAAATCAAGCATTTAACATGGCAGTCGCAGGTGCCCGCTGCGATAAACCTATTAACCGCAGCGGGCACCCTAAGTCGCCCGCTGCGGTTAATAGATTTATCGCAGCGGGCATTTTATAATGCCCAACACTATTAATTTTTTTTATTAAAACAAATAAAAATGCAGTTTCAGAATCTAAATTGAATATATACACATTGCATATAATCACCAGAATTCACAGAATTCATAACAGACATAAACATCATATATATACATTGAACATCCATACACAGTTTCAAATTCACATACCCAAATATCCATACACAAGAACATATAAGTTGTTGTCATCCACCATATACACAAAAGAACCCCAGGATTACATTTCAAATTCAAATTTCTACTTGGTGTTTGTAATCCGTGGGACGGAGCATGGTGTCCCACTTCCTGAACTTTTCGAACTCAGGTAGAACCTCTAAGTCACCCTTATCGTCGAAGAATTCTTTTCCTTCGAGCACACAGTTCTCTAGTAGGAACTTACAGATGTCCGCCTTGAGTTGCTTGAAAGCAAGTTTGTCTCTTGTAATACATTCCCAATCGTTGATTCCCGCCTTGAGCTTCTTCCAGCTGTTGGTGTACTCTTTGCACTGCCTTAGGTGTGCGCAGGTGTACAAGCCACATGCCTTTGATCCATATGGTTGTTTAGCGCACTGCATGATCGAAACAGAAATGTTAGAACAAAACATATATATGAAAACATGACTGAATCTTTGGAATACTTACAGGGAATTCACGTCGGATCTTTAAGTGGTATGAATGTTTCTTCTTGAACTTTTCACTTCTTCGATCCCAGCATTGGGGTTCCTTTAGGTATTCCCTATAAGCACTGTACGAAATGCATTAGTGTTAGTTAGCAACAATTTGAATACGTATGATATAATCGTAAATGATCAATAAGCTAGGTGATTTACGTTTTCAAGCAATCTTCGAAGGCCTTGTACCCTTTTCTATTTACTAACCTCAACGAGTCAAATATTACTGCCCTACCATCTTGAGGATAGATGAGAAATGCAACCCAATGTCCATCGACTTGGCCCTTACTACACCATTCAAACAAAATACAGGTTACAATGACGATGTAAGTTTATGATCCTAGCCACTTAGCTCTATGTACAATTTTGACTTACCCAAAGTGGTAAGCCGTCTTGATACAGTGCGGCCCATCCGGGTGAATCTTCTTCATCACTTCATTTATGTACCTTGACAATTTCTTCTTCTCCTCTTTCATATTCTCGTCGTATTTTTGTTGCCTCTGCCGCGCGGTCAACTTTGGATCCGTTATCTCGTACCCTTTGATGACTCTCTCAGTAATATGCATTGGAGAGAGGTAGAGAATAGGATGTCTCTTTTTGTTGCTTACCATCACCGACGTCCTGCACAGAGAAGTCATCAAGCCATACTAAGTATATAGTTGACCATTAGTATTGCTAAAATCTGTGAAACTGACAATGATACTTACAGATTGAATAGGGTGACTTGGACAATATCTAGGTCTTCTTCCCTGAATAGATGCCACATGTCGCGGAAGTCTACGGGAAGAGTAATAGTTTCGGGCAAGTGGAAGTACTTCGGGGGAATCTTGATTGTAAAACCTGACATCCCGACTTTTGCAACTTCCATATACCACCTATGAAATCTCCTTGTTTTCCATAGTTCCTCATCTATGAGTTGTGCCTTAGGGATCAAGAACTTCCCACGCTCATAGATGTTAGGACAGTCTTCGTCCTCCCGAAATAGTTGTTGGCTAGTATTTGGAGGCCTAGAGAACGGTTAAGAGAGTTTAGTAAAGGTTACTACCATCTTATAGGATAAAAGTTGAACATGATATTATGCATCACGATACCGTACCTTTTGAATGTAGTAGTGTACGACAGTGATTTGGCGCTCATGTCTGGATCCTTCCTTGGTGGGCTCCTTGGTGCCTCCTCTGTGCCTTGTTGCCCCGCTGGCCCTTCCTTGTCCCCCGTTGGTGCCTCTGCACTTCCCGGTGGGTCCACAGGTGGGTCCCCCATAGGTGCCTCTGCATTTCCTGGTTGGTCCGGGGGTGGGTCCGCAAGTGGGTCTGTAGCTGGACTTCTCGATGGATCCACATGTGGACTATTTGGAGGAGGGGTTGAGATTGTGCCCATGTCCATGCCCTTGTCCCCGCCATCTCCTTCTCCTTTCTCCTCCCCGCGTTCGCCATCACCATCCGGTTTTTCCTTGCCCTTGTCCCTGCCATCGTCCTAGTCACCATCTCCGCTGTCATTTGGATCTTCCGGTTCAGGGGGACAAGATCCGGCAACTGATGGTTGTGATCCGCCGGTGGTCGGCGTTCCAGTTGGTGTCTCCGGGACGATCTCAACGTCTTCTTGATTCCACAAGATTTTGTTTCCAATTGTTGTTCCTAGAATTTGGTGTCGCTATAAGCTAGGATGATCCAATTCATAATCTTCATGATTTGGCACAATCCAGGCGGGGGTCACGATGACATAGTTCTCAGGGATGTCATCTATGTTGAATTCCACAATTTCGTGGACTGGATTTACAACTCCCTCTGCGATAAACATCTTCTTGCCTGACCGCCCGAACGGGATCTAGAGCTGGACATGTAGGATTTGCTTGGTGTCTTGTAGCCTCTGCACCAATCGTCTTTCTGGAACTTGAGTCGGAGGCACGGAAAGACCAGCCTGACGAAACATATGTGACCTCATAGCCACCATTTCAAGGTCGTTGCTGGTGAATGCCGCCTTTATTCCTTTGCTAATCATTTCGGACACGCCTTCCTCGTATCCTTTCTGAAAGATTTCTTTCTTGTACCTTTCCCTTGACCGGTACTTGGTAGAGTCGGTTTTCCATGTCTCAACGGACAACCAGTTTATCTTGGACTGCATTCCACGAACGTGACCACGGTGCTCAGGTGTTCCAAGGACCTCGGTCAGCATGTCGTGTCCTCTGCGGACCTCGATGGTGTCCTTGGATTTGGTGGCCTTGATGACAGCCTGCTCCACCGCCTCGAAGTGAGGCTCGTTGAACCTAGTCGCGCCTGGCTTGAGACTCTTCGGAATACGGGCAAAAATGAAGTCTTTTGCCCTATGATCAACCCCTTCGTAGGGATCGGGAATCCCTGCCTCTTGTCTAGCTTGTTCTTGTGCCCGCCACCGGGGCCTATGACCAGCAAAGCCAATCATGCCCAAGTGGTGGGGATGCTTGTTCTTCTTCGCCAACGCGCTAAACTTGGCGCTCTTTTCCTCTGCTTCTGGTGTACTCCTCATCCTGACGAATTCGTCCCATACGTGCGCCTTCACCATGGTGTATTTGTGTATGGGTGACTTCTCCTTCTTCAGGAAATCCCTAGCAAGCATGGACTTGAAGTTGCGCCACGAACAGGACGCCACATGCAGTGCCCACTCCTTGCATTTGGCCAAGTCAGCACCTTCTAGGTAGGAGAATTTCCTAGTCACCTCGCCCTAGACATTCTCCTTGATATCGTCTGGGACTGCATGCCAGGTCGGCCAAGTGATGAGCACCTTCTCCCTGACTATACAACCCACCTAGTTGTTGAATCGACCGATGACCGCAAGCGGCATCAACGGGTTTCCCTCTGGCCCCACCTCAACAATCATGTGGACATCGTCAGTCAACTCCCTTTGGTGCCTCCCATGTTCCCCCCGCCTCTGTTTCACCCCCTTAGACTTCGCTGAGGATGAGGTCGTTGATGGAGTGGGAGCGGGAGCAGGAGCGGGGCCTTCTTCATCTCTGACCCCTTCTTCAACATTGAATTCCAACCGACGAGGCAAAATTGGGATCTGTTTAGGGGCACTAGCATTAAGTACTTCACACACTGAATTTAACATGACAAAATACCCGTAGACTAGGTTTCTACCTCACGCCTGACGCCGGCTGTTGTTCCTTCAACCCGTGCAACTCTTCTTTTATACTCGTATTTGGTCCCTTTCTGTGAATCAGAGTCAGCAACACCCTCAGCCTCTGCATCATAGTTAGGATCATCGTCCTCCTCTATACGGAGCTTCTTTGCCCGTGGTGGTGTAATGGACACCTGGCTCTCGTATTCAGTTGAAGTAGGTGGACTAGGGGTAGGGTCCCTCCATTCGTTGAACGGGTCCTCTGCCGCCATTTGATGTCAAACTAGAAGTAACCTATACACATGAGACGTTTCAGTATAGTACAAGAACAAGAAGTATCCTATAGTAGAATAGTACAAGTACAAGAATAACTAGAGTAGTAGTAGAAGTAGTAGAGTACAAGTACATGTGCTAGAGTAGTAGTAGAAGTAGTAGTAGAAGTAGTAGAGTACAACTAGTACTAGTAGAGTAGTAGACTACAAGTAGTGAAGTAGGGAAGTAGAAGTAGTAAAGTAAAAGAAGCACCGAGGGAAGTACAACTAGAAGAGAGTATAGTAGAGAGTACAAGTAGTAGAGAAGTAGAAGTAGAAGTAGAGAGTAGTAGAGAGTACAAGTAGTAGAGAAGTACAAGTAGTAGAAGTCAAGTACCATACAAGTACTAGAAGTCAAGTACCATAGAAGTAGTAGAACTAAAAGGAGTACGGGCGCTTTTATTAGTAGTACAAGTACAAATAGTACAAGTAAAAGTAGTAGAGTTACAAGTAGAAGGAGTAGGATTAGCTAGAGGTACAAGTAGTAGAGTACAAGTAGCTAGAGGTACAAGTAGTAGAGTACAAAGTAGCTAGAGTACAAGTAGTAGAGTACAAGTAGCTAGAGTACAAGTAGTAGAGTAAAAGTAGTAGAATTACAAGTAGTAGAGTTACAAGTAGGAGTAGAGTACAAGTAGAAGTAGCACAAGTACAAGAATTAGTAATAGAAGTAGTAAAACACAACACATTAGTGGAAAATAAAAAGTTGGCTCAGATTGAACCCATGGCCATCCGAGTTTAGGATTGGGGGTATTCGATCATCATAGTCGTTGCCTCAGCATATTTAGGGTTTTTTCACATCATTGCATATGCCACTGCCTCAGAACGAGTATAAATGTACAATTTCACATCATTGCATATGCCACTGCCTTAGTAGAAGTAGAAAAGTAAAATTTCACATCCTTGCATATGCCACTGCCTTAGTAGAAATAGTAGTAGAAGTAGTAGAGTACAAGTAGTAGGAGACCACAGTAATAGCATCATTCCTAGTGGCATATATGCTTAGTGTATATCAAAAGAGACCATATAGCATCACAGACACGAATTCAAAAGAGACCACAGTAATAGCATCACAGGCAATGGCATATATATGCTCAGTGTATATCAAAAGAGAAACCACAGTAATAGCATCACAGGCAATGGCATATATATGCTCAGTGTATATCAAAAGAGAAACCACAGTAATAGCATCACAGGCAATGACATATATATGCTCAGTGTATATCAAAAGAGAAACCACAGTAATAGCATCATAGGCACGAATTCAAAACAAACCAAGAACCAAGGAGAACCAAGGGGGTGGATCATAAGCAAACCGAGGGGGTGGATCACCGAGGGGGAGAGGAGCACCAAGAACCGAACACCGGCGAGATGACCACCGAGGGCACCAAGAACCAAGCACCGAGATCACGGCGGCGACGCTAGGGCACTGAGCATGGTGCGATGCTAGGGCACCAAGGACCGGCGGCGAGGAGCACAGCGGAGAGGAGAGGAGCACCGGGGGCGGCGCTAGGGCACCGAGCACGGCGGCAACACTAGGGCACTGAGCTAGGCAGAGAGGAGCACAGGGGGCGCTAGGGCACCGGAGGAGCACCGATGGCGGAGGAGCTAGGGCACCGGAGGAGCACAGGGGGCGCTAGGGCACCGCGGCAGCGCTAGGAAACCGAGGAGGCGCTAGGGCACCGAGGCGGCGGCGCTAGGGGACGAGGGGACCGGTTGTGGGGTGGCGAGGACGGAGGCGAGGTGGCTCACCGGCGGCGGCGGATTTGGGCAGCCCTTTCGGGAGAGAAGAGAAAGTGCCGCGATGAAGAAGAACCCACGGTTCAAACCTTATCTTATATAGCAACCGGTTTACCGCAGCGGTCATTATAAGGAGCCCGCAGCGATAAACATTAACCGCAGCGGTCACCTTATAACGCCCGCTACGATAAACATTAACCGCGGTGGGCACCTTATAATGCCCGCTGCGGTAAACCTCTCTCTCTAGTATTCCAAGTTTTTATACATTCTAATAATTTATACAAGCTTTTATATTCATATAAGCTTTTAAATTGCTAAATTTATATATATTCATACAAGCTTTTATAACCTTATAACACTCTGTAAATGCTATACTTGAATAATTTATTACATGTCATTTAGTGGCATATAAATACAAGCTTTTATAACCATTTGCCCATAACATGTCAACTCATAAATTCATACAAGCTTTCATTGCACAAGTTCTCTACTACTTTATTACATCTCATTTTGGTACTGGCACTTTCACGGATCGCACCTCACCATCGGGGCGGGCCCATGGCCTTAGACCACTCTTGTTGCAACGATCCTCGACGGCCTTGACCTTCGTTGGTAGATCGGTGAAAAGTTGGAGCTCTTCATAGTTGTTGTACTGTTCTGGACTCTAGACACCATCAGGTCCCACGATCCTCTGCTTTCCAGACATGACCACGTGTTTCTTTGTGTCCTCTGGATAGATATAGTAAGCCACCTGCGCGACGTTTGTAGCTAGTACCCACTGATCATCTTTGTATCCGGTACTTTTGAGGTTCATTGTGGTTAACCCTAATCTGTCCACAGCAACTGTTTTCGAGTTAACCCAGTCAACTCGAAAGACAGTTAGGCAAAGGTTTTTTCCATAGTCAAGCTCCCATATTTCGCCAACCTATCCATAGCATTGTGTCCTTGTGTTTGTGGCCCCAACGACTCCTTTGTATCGAACACCACTATTCTGTGACGCGCTCTTCTTGTCCTTGTCTTTCATGTGGAACCTATACCCCATCACGTCGTACCCTTGCCAAGTCGTAACTTGAGTGGACGGCCCTTGTATTAACTTCTTAACGGTATCCGTATCTTCGTCAGGGCATCCTTCCAGGGGGATGCATTGCTCTTTAAGCCACTCTATGAAACTGCTCTTGTGATGTTTTTGGACCCATTCCTCCGTGCATTGTCCGTCATGTGTAGCGCGAATCTCATCTAGGTGTTTTTCAACATATTTGTCCATGCTCACCAACTAATGAAGGATGCTATAATGAGCTTCTTCCACATCTTTGTATGGTATATCGGTGCGTACTTGCCGTCCCGTGCACCCATTTTCGGCGGTTCTTCCCTCATGCTGATGAACAGGCAATCCAATCGACCTCCCATCTTTTATGTACCTCATACACCAGTTGACGGACTCCTCTGTTGTGTATGTCTCGATCATAGAGCCCTCCGGGTAAGCACGGTTATGGACATATCTGTTGAGGGTGGACATGAACCGCTCGTACGTCCACATCTGGTGCTGGTACACGGGGCCTAGTTGCTCAATCTGATCAACCATGTGTATCATTAGGTGAGGCATAATGTCAAAGAAAGAAGGGGGAAAGCACATGTCGAGCTGGCAAAGGGTCTCCGCGATGAACTCCTTCAGGGCACGCAGTTCAGCTTTGTCGATGACCTTCTGTGTGATGCGGTTAAAAAAGTACGACATCCGAGTGATTACCATCTTCACATACTCTAGACCAATAGCCCTGATAACGATGGGAAGGAACACCGTCAGCATGACGTGGCAGTCATGTGAGTTGAAGCCAGCCATTGTGAGGTCTTTCATGCAGACAAGGCTCTTGATGTTTGAGGAGAAACCGGTCGGTACCTTGATACCCCTCAACAATTTGAGCATAGATATCTTCTCATCGCGTCTTAGGTTATATGCGGCACCTGGTATGTCAACTTTACCATTATGAGGCGGTCCCAGGTGAAGGTCATGCCTGATGCCCAGGTGTTGAAGATCCATCCGTGATTTGAGACCATCCTTCGTCTTGTTTGTGATGTCGAGCAATACACCGATCGTGCTTTCGAATACATTCTTCTCGAGATGCATGCAGTCGATGGCATGGGGTGTGTTTACTATTTTCCAGTATGACAGGTAGTTGAAGAAGATCAACTTCTTCTTGAAAGGAACATGTGGTGTTTCCTCCTCCTCCTCCTCTGTCTTGTTGACCCGCTTTCGCTTTCTTGTTTGTTTTGTCCCTTCCTCTGATGGCTTCTTCTTCTTGCCAAACTCGATGGCATCCATATCCTTCACCATCTCATACACCTTTGCGCCCCAGCAAGTCTGCGCTGGTGGTTCACCCTGCAGCTCTACCTAATTGTCGAAGTATTGATTCATAGCAAGTCTTCTATACCTTTGACTTTTGCTTAGAAACAGCCTATGCCTCATGTAAATTGTCTTGTAGGATGCCTTAAGGTAATGGTGGCATGTCCCATCAATGCACTTTACGCAGTCAGTTTTCCCTTTGATCTGCCCTGACAGTGAGAAGAGACCAGGGTAATCGGTGATCGTGACAAATATGATGGCCCTTAGGGTGAACTTCTCCTTGTGGTACGCATCAGTCATCTCGACCCCAACATCAAATAGCTCTTGCATTTCCTCCATTAATGGTTCTAGGAAAACATCAATATCGTTACCAGGTTGCCTCGGTCCTAAGATCAGCATGGTCAGCATGAGATACCTGCACTGCTGACACAAATGGACAGGTAGGTTGTACATGGTGAGTATGACGGGCCAGGTGTTGTACGAGCTGCTAAGCTCACCGAAAGGGTTCATCCCGTCAGTACTGAGCGCGAACCGAATGTTCCTTGACTCGTTGCCGAATTTCGGATATGCCTTGTCAAAATCTTTCCACTGTTGGCCATCAGATGGGTGCCACAGCATGCCATCATCCTTCTTGCAGTCATCTGGTGCATAACCACAACAAGAGCTTGGCATCCTCTTGGTTCCCGAATAGTGCACGTAGGCGGTCGATCATAGGCAGATACCACACCGACATTATCGGGCTTAGCCCTCTTCCTCCTCGTCCTACTGAGCCGCGATGCGATTATCTGCAGCAGTGCTCTTCTTGCCCCCCTTCTTCTTCTTCGGACCACCTCGCAACGACTCATCGCCGTCTGCATCCACACAACAGCCAGCATTCTTCTTGTAATGACTCGCGCCACAGTGCGGACAGCTCGTCATCGTCTCATACTTAGTGCTCGGCAGATACATGATGCAGTGGTTAGGGCAGGCATCGAACTTTCGAACTTTCATCGACACTGGACGAATCAACTTCTTTGCCCGATAAGTATTCATGGGAAACTTGTTACCCTTCGGATACATGGTAGCAAGGTAACTTAACAGCTCATTGAAGCTATTGGCAGACCAACCATGTCGGGCCTTCATCAACAACATGTGGAGGATAAAACGGATCACGGTGCACTCTTTCGGACATTCGCCACCATCCTGATACAGAGGATCAAGTGACGCATGCTTCATCTCTCTGAAATTTTCCAACCACTTCGGGGAACCATACACAACGTCGTCCTCATCGATGTGCTTCACTAAATCATCAAAAAGCTGCGCATCCTCGGGTTCCTGCACGGTGGCCTCCTGACCACCATCATCATCTTCCATGTCCCCGAGTAGATCCTCCACCGTGATGTAATCACAATCATAATTGTCATTGTAGGCTGGCTCTGTTGTGGCCGAACATGAGACGTTTGGCGCAAGTGGCTCTTGGTTCGCCATCGTCGATGCCGAGCTAAGTCCAGATGCGCCACCACCACTGGGGTCGACACTTTCGCCGTGCTGAGTCCAGACTGTGTAATTCTCTACGAAACCAAACCGAATCAAATGAGATTGCACCTTGCCATCGTCGGTCAAGGCTGTCAGATTTTTGCGGTGAGAACATAGACACGCGATTGTCATCCGCTTCGATCTGTCACGGTGAGCTCTCGCAGCGGCAATAAACTTCCGCACTTCACTGAGATATCGCGGATCAAGTACTCTACTAATCTTGTACATCCATTCTGACCTATCCATATTGCATGCAAACCGTATACATCAACAACAAAAGCTTTTAGGCATATAATTATATGAAACTAGATAAAAAAGACACAAGCTTTCTCTTTCCTCCCTTAATCTAGATCTAGATCTATAGCTAGAGAGCTCAAAAAGCAAGGAAAAGAGAGAGAAAAGAGCATGGGAACCCTCTAAAATCTTTTAGGCACCTAATATTATGATTCTAGATAAAAAAAAGTTAAGTTTTCTCTCCATCCTCCATGATACTAGATCTAGATCCAAAGAGGACAAAAACAAGGAAAAGAGAGAAAAGAGATCATGGGAACCTTTTAAATACCTCTTATGATGTCCTCCTCCTCCAAAACAACACTCAAAACCTCAATCCAATGGTTTGGTCAAAAATTTGGGCAAAGCCTCTCCCCCCACGAGTTTGGAAGAGAGAAGACTTGAGGAAGAAGAAGGTCGGACTGTAGCTATATATAAAAGAAACAACCGCTGCGGACATTGTAATGTGACCGCTGCGGTTAACAGCGATTAACCGCAGTGGTCGCCCTAACGTGACCGCTGCGGTAAACACATTAACCGCAGTGGGCACCTTATGTCGCCCACTGCGGTAAATGGTTAACCGCAGCGGGCGCTTTGGCTGCCAGCCGAGCAGAGCCAGTGCAGGGAATAACCGTGGTGGGCAGGAAGGGTGTCCGCCACGGAGGCCATTTTTGCAACGCTGCGTAAAATCGATTTTGACGTAGTGTATCATCCTTGGAAGGCCGTTCCTAAGCACCACCAAAGCTATCATCTATATCGGGACAGGAGAAGTGCCCCTCTGAGAAGGTACGACGTTACTTTAATGCTAACTACATTGTTGAAGAATCTAAGCAGAATAGAACGAGAAGAAGACGTCGCAACCGCAACCAGAAGAAGCAAAACACCAAGGATGGATGGGCAGACTATAAAGGAGAAGTATCAAGATATGAAGAGAGATACCCCGAAGAAGAAGAGTCAATATATGCAACTCCACTCTCGAGGCCGAACACACCACCAACTCCAAGGTTGGAAAATGAAAGATCACTCTATGACTACCCCAGGCACGAGAGCGGAGAATCTTGTGAAGAAGGAGAGGTATGTCCTTTCAATTGTAATAAGTATCCAGAAAGGAGAGCTTGTCCTAGGGAGGCCGCCACACCAACACAAGTGTGGAGACAAAAAGAAATCATACCAGAAGAAGAAGCGCAGCCGGAGGCACCAGCCACGCCGTCCAATGAGCCCTAGGACAACTAAGGACATAAGGAGTCCTGTTCGGAGGACTTAAACCACCAAACATCGTGCCAAGAGGTAACACTTGGTAGTTATCTTTTCCCTTAATTATTTACTTTCCCAAATTAGTTAATCATGTTTACGCCATCTTTAAAAAGAAAATAAAAATGTTTAAAATTGTTAAGCCCCATATGAATAGACTTGTGGCATAAAACCCATGAGTATACTCGCTGTGGTGGCATAAAAATAAAATAAATATGTTTTTGTCTTATAAAATAAAAATATAAAAATAGTAAGTTTATGATCCTGCTAAATGATAATATCCATTAGAGGAAGCTCAACATGATTCAGGCTAGAGATTTATTACTAACACTTAATCAGTTCCACAAGCTTTGTTGTCTATTTAAGTTTTACAGAATCAAGGATCAAAGAAGAACAGCAACCAGAGGATATCCTAACACCTCTGCTACCGTTCCACTACATCAGAAGAAATTACGTCAAAATCAAGCTTGGGGGAGAGCACCCCCACGTTCCACTACATTAGAAGAAATTACGTCAAAATCCAGCTTGGGGGAGAGCACCCCCGCATACTCAGCTAAGTATTACTATCTATACTTTCATAAAAATAAAAAGATGCATAATTATAGAAACCCAATAAATATTTTCCCGCTTATATATATATATATATATATATGTGTGTGTGTGTGTGTGTGTGTGTGTGTGTGTGTGTGTGTGTTTGATTAGTTAAGAGTTTGCTAAATAAATAATAGGAGAGAATAAAATAAAATAGCTATGCTAAAATGAATCCCAATGATAAACTCTTAATATGGAAATGATGAATAGTTGCTCTATCGTAATCCTTTCAAGTACCTAGTTTTCAAATTTGATCTCTCTCTCAAGTTTAGGCATAATTGTTATGATTTGAAATTTGCTCTGAACCTAAAACTTGTGGGATGAAGTACCTGATCTAAAGTATAAGTCGTTGACGGATATGATATGGAAAGGTTTGAGTTGCTATTTATCTGTTCCTAGAGATACTAGAATTCTAGAGAATTTTATCTTTTGAAAACTTTAAAAATGCTACATGATGAGTTCCTGTATGACGAGAGTTTAAATTCCTACCACAGCCATATATACATGCTTACTAGATTAGGAAACCACACATTTTTACATACTTCTTATGAATATTGAGTGTGGTCAAGCTGTGAGACCCTCGGGAATTAGTCATGCAGTTTGAATCAAGATTCACTTACACTACACCCACCTACGCTACTTCTATCCTAGAAGTATGCATCCATATACCTTCCATCCACATAAGCCGCTTCTATCCCACAAATATGCATCCACATATATCCACCCATTTCCATCTCCAGATCCACCAAAAACATTCTAGTCCTAATCCGGGAGAGAATAGAAACACATAAATATTCTCCTATTCCTGTTTTATCCCTGTGAAATAAAGGTTTCAGTCAGCGTTCGCTTTATAGCTCTACAAGGATGAGTGCTCTTGAAAAAAAAGGGACGAGGAGATAAAAATGGGCAAGTGCCCGCCAACCTCGAAGAAAAAAAAAGAAAAGAAATATATATATATATATATATATATATATATATATATATATATATATATATATATTATTGAGCATCTCATTCCATCCGAAAGGTTTCAAATGCAAGAAAGGTATATCCATCAAAAGGGAGCAAAAGTAGAATTAGACTTTTACCTCTGCTATCATCATCATCATTCACCATCATCATCATCACTACCACCATCATCATTACACACCATTCATTAGCCACACATGCACATCTTGATTTGACTTATTGACCGGTTCCTTTGGATCCGTGGTTTGACTATGCAACATATGTCTTGTAAGTATGTATACGCTATCTCCCACCTATGAGCTCCAGATATCAGCCTATTAGAAGTAGGGTGAGAGAGAGAAGGCAATACCACAATGCCTTATACCACAAATACCACATATTTGAGAGAAAGGCATACACCATCAATGCCTTCGTAAGGATCCAGAAATATCACAAAGGAGCGACTGAGAGAGTCATACAAGGAATCTCTGAGTTTTATTTTGAAAATCTGCAAAAACTCCGGAGCCATAGTTGCTCAAAGAGCAGGTACATGGTGCTTGACTGGACCGTTCTATCTTTCAACTCCCAAGACAAAGGTGACGGTTACAAGCCCCATGGTGGAAGGTAAAATGAGTAAGTTTTTTATCTTAATAGTTGATCTAACCCGGAGACGAGATCTTATTTGAAAGATGTGTACCTGTAAGGTGTGAAGGCATTGTAGCAACTCCTAATCCATCACTGAGTCTATCTTTGCTCAGGGACAAGCAAAAGGTAAGCTTGGGGGAGCTTGTTGACGGTCCTTAAGTACCAAAATCAACCGTCAACTAGACAAGGAAAAGGATCTAATTGAAACCAATACTTAGAAATAGGGTTTATACTAATAGAATTCCATGAGTTTTGGTGAATGTCTATTTCTGTAGGGGGATATCAGGAAATATGGAGGAAAGGCCCACATGTCATGATTACATAGAGATAAACATCATCCGTAGAAACAAGAACACTCTAGAAGAGTCAAGAAGGCGCAGAAAGGAACTAGAGGCCGAGCGGGCCCAGGGGCAGGGTGCCCACCCTACCCCTTGGGGCGGCCGCCCTAGGGCAAGGCCCAATAGGGTCTGCCTTGTGGGACCACCTCTCCACCGCCTTTGAGATCACATCTAAGCCCTCCATTAAGGTCGGTTTGATCCGACGGTCGACGTTCATTTGAGGAGGCTATATAAGGAAGGCCCCCTGACCTAGAGGAGGAGAGCCTCTCTGACCTAATTCATTATTCATCATCCATCTCAAGAGGAGAAGCCCCTGATCAAGCCCTAGAGCCACCACATCAACTAGATCTCTAGTTTAGCATAGCTATATAGGATTAGAACTAGAAGGAGTCAATCTTCGATTGGTTTCTGGATCTGTCAAGAGGATTATTGGTAATTCTCTCCCTAGTTCTTCATTGTTCATCATTTGTTCTTCAATATTATGAATATGACTTTGCTCTATTTCATTATATTGTTTATGACTTTACTCTATTCGTTTATGTTCTTAGTTATATTGTTCTTAGCCTATTATGATTATATGCTTGGCTTAGTTAGATCTGAATCATATCCATGTTTAGGATCGTATAGCGTTTATCCATCAGTACTATGGGTAAATGATAGATATTGTGTAGGCGTGGTGCCTAGACCGTATTTATCTGCGATTGTACCCTGCATTCTGGATCGTGAGGTAGATCGCAGGAGTGACAGTCCTGTTGAGTCCTTTGTAGTCCTCCTCCCGTTTATAGGGCAGGCAGAGTAGTACTATTACGGGGAAGTGATTGCTATGTTCTTCATCTTCCTTAGTAATACTCACTACACATGAATATCTCTTATCTCGCCATGATTACCAAGTGTAATTGCACTAATCATAGTATGCTAGACTGTATAGTTAAGAATGACTTAGGAAATATCTTTGTAGTTCGTCCTAATTCAATGCTAATGACTTGCTAGAATATCTATTGAGGTGCTTATCATTATCTTATGTGGCTAATATATATGTTGATCAGTATTTATCTTTTTTCACTATTCATTCATTATCTATATCTTATGTGACACTTATCTTGTACTGAGTGAGATAGATGAAAACTCTCCATTGCACATGCAGTGATACTCATTAATCATCATTACTCATTCCTCATTTATTCCTTAGTATCCCTTCCCAGTGATAAAAATATAAATAACGATACCTCGAATACTCCTGGTTAAAATGCTACTTTGGTATAATATGTGCGCTTGCAGAAACACATTTATTATTTACTTAGAGCAATTGCATATTTATATACCACATCTCTTTGGCATGTTGGGGATGACAATCTGGCTTAAGTGTCATAAGAAGTGTCAACAGTACCCTCCAAGTTCGAGGAACTGGATGGAGGTTTACTGTGCTCTCGGATGGCGGAACCCCGATCTTGGCTGGAGGATCTAGGGAAAGGTAGTCATATGCGTGCTTCAGTGTTGTATATGGCGTGTGATTGGGAAGCCCCAGCTGGGTTTAACCGGTTCGAATCGTCATGTTCCTCGGATATGGAAACATAACCCTACCTTTTACATCGTAGTTAATGAAACTTAAACTGGATACTTGATGGTTTCCTCTCATGGATGGTTTATTATCTCGTTATCGATCATAACTCTAGATCGATACTTGAGTAATCTTATGGATGAATTAAATGAATTTCAATTGTTTTACCAAATGCTCATTTATGCAAAATACTTTATTCTTGTAAACGACACCTTGAATCCTATGACTTGCATACCTTTTGTCCACCAAATATTTTCTTTTGTCGGATAAGTCTTGTTGAGTACTCCCATACTCAGGGTTTGCTAACCCCTATTGCAGATGAGGGTCCCAACCCAGTCTGTGTGGCTTCGTGTTGCATGACCGTTGTGTTAGTTGATGAAGATGAGGAGTAGTTTGTTGTTGTGTGACTCTTGCGAAAGAGTGCTTCGCCTTCATGTTTATACTCTATCACCAGCTTGATGTAATAAGATCGTATGACACTATGTTATGTTTCAAAACCTATGGTTTGTAATATGACTTCAAAATTTCCGCTACTTTGATGTAAATTAAATTATTTTTTACGCCTGCCATGTTTGTAATGAGGATGATCCTGTTCGGAAAGAGGTGGATGACCCGCTGCAAAGTGGTGACACCTGACGGGCTAATTAAGGCTTGGATCATTTGTCTTGGATTAAGTCGGATGGACATTAATCCTGGCAAGTGGGCCCTGTCTTAAGAGGTTCTGTCACAGCACCACCGGACCGTCTAGGTGATGTCGATCACCAAGAGTAATAAGCCTTGATCTTCACTTGACTCAATCAAGCCTCACAACTAGAGTGGATTCACACTTGATCTCTTGGATGAACTAGAGAAGAGAATGGATGGATGGATTCGCAAATCACTCTCTCTCTCTCTCTATGGCTCTTGCTCTCTTCCCAACCTTCTCAAGCAACTTAGCAACTGAAATGAGCAAAGGCAAGGTGGGAAGGAAAAGGGTGGAGTATAAATACTCCCCCACACACTCAGCCCTCGGGCTGAGAAACAGGCATTTTAAGCTGGCGACGGACGCTCCATCGCTAGCCCCAACGGCTAGTTCCTGTTCACGTCAGCAGGCGACGGACGCTCCGTCGCTTGGCGACGGATGCTGCGCCTCAACGTCCGGCGCCAACTCACTGCTCTCGGGTTTCTGGAAAAATATTCCCGGACGCTCGCTAGCGTCTGACGAATGGTCGACGAACGCGTCTGTCGCAAAACCAGGGTTTCTGGAGCTCTCTGCATGAGCGACGGACGCTCTGATGTGCTTACGTCATCGTCCGGCACCAGTGTCTAGCGCGCCAGACAACGTCCGGCGCCCTCGGCCTCAACGTCTGACGCCCAAAAAACTCCTCTCTCAACTTCAGTTTTCTTTGTGATGAATATGGAAGTTGTTCTAGGCTATCTTATGGTCACCATAGGCTTGCTTAGAGCTAAGGAAGTCAAGTGTGCACCACACCTAAGTCATGAAGCTCTCATAATTCAAGCTACTAGTCTAGACCCCCTTGATAGTACGGTCAAAGATCAAACAAAGCCCAATCTATACTAAGTGTCCTTCATCTCCTTATGACACTTAGACCTATTATACTTTAGGGTCTTCATCATGTCTCTTTGAAATCTGAAATGATATCCATCTTGAGGGCTAAGTGATAACCATTGATGCCCATTCTCTTGATCACTATGGCTAAGCTACGCATAGCCTCTGCAAAACACACATTAGCCATAATAATCTTTAACTTGTTGTTAATCACCGAAACCATTAGGGCCATGATTCTTCACAAGTACAACCTCTATAATATAACCTCTTAATGTGTGTGAACAAGCTTAGAGAGGGTTTCAACCGGACTAGAAAGCTTATGCTATACATCTTAGTTCAAGTCAACAATAGAAGCTCATGAAGATGAATCTAGTTCAAGCACAAGACAACAATGCAAATGGATATCAAGGTGCAACTTACAAGTGGTATCTAGACTTATGATATCTTTCAAATAGTATCAACTTTCATATTGGTACTTGCAAAAGATGTCTAGTTCTAGCATACATGTGATGTTCCACAATTAGCTCTTTCAAGCAATATCCTTCATGTGCTACCTCACGAGTGATATCCTACAAGTCTACAAGTGATCCTCAACTTTAAGTGATCAAATCATAAGTTCTCTTACTTGCGAAGCTTATTTGAATGACAATTGCTTTGACCAAAGGGGAGTTGCCCTACTCAATGGTATCATGGTCAATGATCTTACATGAAGAGTCATTCCAATACATATGTGTTAGTGTCCATCAAAAATGAGAAGATACAAGTATCAACCATCTACCCTAGTGCAACCTTTACATCAATCAAGAAGCATACTTTTTATGGAAATTGATGACAAAGGGGGAGAAGATAGTGCAAATATATGAATAGTTTGGACATATGCACTAAGGGGAGAGACATGGACATGAACATAAGGGAACAAGATCAAAGGATCAAAGTCTTGGACTAAGAGATGAAAGAGATGACTAAGTGATGCACACAAGTAGGGGGAGCAAGCTCATGAACTTGATTGATTGCATTCAATATGTGCATATTCATGTGCTTGCTTGCATATTGCATTAGTATTATCTTTATATGCATGCGTGTGTGATGTATGCTAGTTATAGGATTTGAATGATGACTTGATAAACTAGCATGCATAGGTTGGAAAGCTAGATATATGATCTTTCAATTGGTATCTAGAAACCATGCTTATAATGTTGATCTCACGGGGTTTCTAGTGTTTATTTGATATCTAGCTAACCATCGTGCTAAGGATGAAATTCAAAGTGCAACTACAATGGGTATCTTCAAAGGTTTATCCTATATCCCTTAGAATCACTTAGTAGTTCTAGCACTCCCACAAATTTCATATTCATGCATGTGTTCAAAGCTTAAAACAAACCTTTGTGAGCACACATGTAGGGGGAGCTATCACTACCAAGTCGGATTTTGTGGCATTTATCCAAATCATTACATAGAGCTTAAATGTTGGATGAATGGCATAATGTCCAAGAAGAACTTCATTTCCATATCTTTGTAGAGTTATCATCAATTACCAAAAAGGGGGAGATTGAAAGGTCCCTATGTGATTTTGGTAATTGAGTGACAACCTAGGTGAATTAATATGTGTTTGAGTGATATACACAGGAGATTAGTTCACAAGTGATTATGTGATGAAGGAGCTTATTGCACATGAGACATGACATGGGGTCATGTGACCAAGGTGGAGAAGATCAAGATGAGGCTTGGCTTGATGGACCGGTTGCAAGTGTGAAGGGCAAGCGAGTGATGCTTAGCGCCGATGGACCGACGCAACGGTGAAGAGCAAGTGAGGTCAAGATCGATGAACCAACAAGGTCATGTGATGATATGAAGTGGATCATATCATTGGATGATTAGTTGTTGCATGTGTTGCATCAACATTGGAGAAAGAGATGGAGTGGAATGCGCAAGGCAAAGGTATATTTGTAGGGCATTTCATTTCACCGGTCATAGGTGTGTAGAGAAGTTTATGACCGGGTTTAGGATAGATAGTCGTACTATCAAGAGGGGCAAACTTGTTTGCATATCGGTTACCTAGTGCCACTTGAGTGATCTAACTTTGTGATGCATTAGGATCGAGTGGCATGGTGAGAACAAGTGAAAATGCTTTGAAAATGTTTGTGAAAATGCTAACACGCATGCACAAGGTGGTGGACACGTTTGTGTTAGCACATGAAAAGCAAAGGAAGAAGTTTGGAGAAGTTTTAGCAAAGAAACAAGCTCTAGACCAGTTGCTTGGGAGAGCTCCAGACCATACGTGGTAGTCCGGAGGCTAACCCCAGCCCTGGCCGCCTCACTGGAGGCTCCGGACCAATCTGGTGCAGAGGCTCCGGACCAATCTTCATTGGTCCGGTGGCTTTGACACGGCAGTCAGCAGAAGAAGAGGAAGCATCGGACTAGGTTGTATGGTCTGGAGGTGAGCTCCGGACCAGAGTCCGAAGAGTTGGTACTCTTTGTTGTGCGTCAGACCTTGAGTTGGGCGTCGGACTAGGTGGGTGTTAGACCAATGCAAGTAGTCCGACTATGCGCAGGAAAGCGCGCCAACGGCTAATTTCAAACGGTAACTACACGTGGCATGCGGAGAAGGCATCAGACCTGAGCGTCAGACCATAGAGTCTAGTCTGGAGGTTGGTCCGACGGGTGGTCCGGAGGTGTCTGCGCAGTGATAACGGCTAGCTGCTTTTCACAGGCTTCGTCGCGGACGTCGGATAGTCTGTCGGTGGGCTGTTTCCAACGGCTAGTGAGGCCTCCCCCTCTATATATAGATGGGTGGCTGGCCCTTGGGAGGTTTGAGAACCTTGGGGATGTGTTGCCCTTAGTTGTGCTTGGTGTAGAAGCCCTCTAACTCACTTGTGCTTGTGAGAGTGCGATTCGATTGCGAGTGAGTGATCCCTAGTGCGTTGCTTTGAGAGATAGCTTTGTGTGGCACTAGGTGATCATGTTGCAAGCTAGTGGTGCTTGTTACTCTTGGAGGTTGCCACCTCCTAGATGGCTTGGTGGTTGTGGCTCCGTCAAAGCCCGCAAGGAGATTGTGCGGCGCTCCAGAGAAGAGCTTGTGAGGGGTATTGTGCTCACCCCGCGGGAGATCGCGAAGAGCAACTCTAGTTGAGTGTGTCATTGAGTACCCTCATCTGATATTGGTTGTGCAGCACCCAAGTGTTGGGTTAGGCGTGTGATGCCTATTAGCGCGTGAACCTCCAAGTGAGTGAGCCGACACAACGGGGACTAGCTTGGTGGCGACCAAGTGAACCTCGGGAGAAAAATCACCGTGTCAACCTAGTGTACATCTTCTCAGTGGTTTACATTCTCCGAATCAGTAGCTTGTTTTTACTTGATTCATACGTGTGCTTGTGTTTCCTTGTTGCTCTTGTAACTAGCTTAGCTTCTGTAGATTGCTTAGTTACCTTCTATCTTGTGTAGAATAGAAGTAGCTCTTGAGTGGCTAATTGGCTTGAGTAGCCTTGTTAGTCACATCGCTTAGTTTGTGTAGCTAAGTAAGATGAGCTCTCTAGTTGGCTTGTGTAGTCTTGCTAGAGAGCATTTCTAGTAAGCTTAGGTTTGTGTGTGCTTTGCTTACTAGTATGTGTAGGAGCTCCCGGTTTCCTTAGAGTACTAGTTGCTTAGGTTTGAGTGACCTTACAACCTAGAATTGTTTAGGTGAGCTTCCTAGCCCGGCACCTTAGTTAGCACTCTTGTTATACTTTGCTAGGTTTTTTATTAATAGATAGAGGGGTGTAGTCTTGGCTAGACCGTTAGTTTTAATTCCGCATTTGATTCGGTTAGCCGGTACGTTTAAGTTTTAGAAAATACTATTCACCCCCCCCCCCTCTAGTCCGCCATCTCGACCCTTCAGGTGTCCCTGGGGCTGCTTATATAGTCCGAGGTGGAGTAGGGGGCAAGGAACCGCCATTGATCGATCCGCGGCACGTTGATTGCCCACCGCTGGATCAAATCAACCTAGTGGAGGAAGCTTCCCTAAGGCGGTGGCCACGGGCCCAGGGCCAGGCCGGTCGGCCTAGGGTGGGGCCGACCGGCCCCACCTAGCGGCAGTGCAGGTCCCGCTTCCTTCCGATGTCTTCTGGGTCCTTCTTGAGTTAAATGGCAACTATATCTCTGCGGGATTTCTTCTATATTTATTCTGATTTTCTTCCCTTATTACTCTTTTCTGGAATAGCCCCTGGAAAATAATAGAATACCAAAACTCATGGAAATTATTAGATAACCCCCTATATTTCTATTATTTTCGTGTGATTGACCCATTTATCATGTTTATAATTGTATTAAAAGTTGATGCTAACGACCATCAACAAAGGTTAGAATAATAAATGGCAAAACGTGAGTTTTGCACTAGCTCTAAGAGGAGTGCAAGCCACCTAACCACAATTCTAGTTACTAGCAAGAATAAATCTATGTCACACAAGGAGCTAGTTAACTAGAGCTAACAAAAAAACAAGCTACACAAGGTAACTAAGATATAACTACACAAGCTAAACAAGTTACTTACCTTGCAAGAATGAAAGAATGAAATGCAGAGCTAGAGTTAGAATGGTTATACCACCATGAAGAGTAGCACCAATAGATAGCCCATCAATCAACAAAGACAATAAGAATCCTCGGTAGAGAGACAAGTGACACAATGATTTATACCGAGGTTCACTTGTTTGCCAACAAGCTACTCCTCGTTGTAGCGAATCACCCACTTGGAGGTTCACGCGCTAATTGGCATCACAAGCCAAACTCATCACTGGGTGTCGCACAATAAACACAAGATGGGGTTCCACAAGCTACGAGCAATCCACTAAAGATGACTTTAACAAACTCCCACGAGGAAGACTCAAGAACCCCTCACAATCCACCGATCGGAGCCGGAGACAATCACCTTCTTCTGCTCGATGATCCTCATCGCACTAAGCCGTCTATGAGTTGGCAAACTCCAAGAATAACAAGAGCTCCCGCGATGACGACAATCACCAAGTGCAACTAGTATACAATCAAGAGTAGCAATGCACTTGGTTCACTCAATCTCTCAAAGAGAGGAGTGGTGGAGGCTCTCACAAGCTAGCACAAGTGTATGAGTGAAGTGAGTGTGCAAGAAAGTGCCCCCATGGCCGGCCATATCACTTATATATCCCCTCAACCAAAACTAGTTGTTTGGCCCCAAAAACACATTCTATGCGTGTGCTCCGAACGCTAGAATAACATAGGGTCCGGACCATTAACAACATCTGGACCCCTTCACCAGCGATGTTTTCTTCCTCTATTACAACTTCCAAACGCAAGCTCCAGACGCGTCCAGACACCTTGTCCGGACTAAAGCATGCGTGTCCGATCGCCTCTGCATTTAAATTTACCCGTTGGCGTTCTCGGTTTCATAGCAAACCAGCCTCCGGACCTGATGAATAGTCTCACTCCAGACCAGCTCACCCATCGTCCGGACTCAACTCAGAAACCACCCGAGAGCACCAAACCTCCAGACGCTGCGTCCGGAGTCACACGTCCGGACCATCTCGCGCGTCTGGACCTTCTTAACTTTGTCTCCAGAGAGCTCCAACCTCAAGACGTCGCGTCCGGAGTGCCACCTCCGGACCATCTCCTGCGTTTGGACTCCTGTTCATAGCACTTACACGCTAGGGTTTGCTTCCGGACGCAAGTGCAATGGTTCGGACCCTAAGTAACCCTTGCGTCCGGAGCTCCTTCTTCAGCCCAAATGACATCAAACTTTCTCCCAAGCTTTTGTAAGCTAACACTAAGTGATCCCAACACTTGTGCACATATGTTAGCTTTTAGTTCACATATTCTTGGAGTTAAGTTTGTTACTCTCACTAGTTCATAGATTTTAATGCAATGTAAATGAACCTAGTCGCACATGATAACCGTAATCAAACACGAGTTCTCCCTTCTTAATAGTACGGCTATCTATCCTAAATGTGATCACACTCTCTATAGTGTCTTAATCACCAAACCGAAAATGGTTCCTAATTTCACCTTTGCTTTGAACCCATTTTCCTTTTCATCCATCCTTCCATGCTAGAGCCTTGCAATCACCACCTTGATCCATCTAGCTCCATCACATGGCATGTACCAACCTATATCATCATATCCACTTAGAGAGCAAAGATTAGTACACATAGTAGGTTTCATCAATTACTCAAAACCAAACACATAGGGCTTTCAGCTATACATAACCTCTCTTGGCAGCTCGTATTAGCATGCAAGGCCGACTAGCTCCTATCAGCTCGGCTCCTCCAATGCAGCTACCAGAGTCTTATACATGAATAAGATCATGGGAGTATGATCAAAATTGCACAAATAGATCGTGACGTCATATTCGTGTAGGCAGTTGCATACCGCCACTGCAGCCACGCTTTGATGCATCAAATGGCCACTATGGCTAGCGTTGCAGGCGACATCTTCTTTGATGGTGGCTTCATGGCAATAGAAGTTGATCGCGTCAGTGGTACTCATGGAGATGACGAAGATCAGCTAGCACAGGTTGGATATTCGTTTAGATGATCTCGCTTTTTCATCTATGTTGTTGTTTGGTCATAGATATAGTGCACATATTCTATGTCGGTTACCAAGGCAGTAGAGACCATCAGTAGTATTATGGCAGTTTACATGGCAATGATAATATAACAGGTCATGATCAATGGAGGATGAAGTACCTGTTGTGTAGTAAAAATATAAGTAACAAATTTGGCATCATATATGATATTTTGTTTTGTTACTATACAATGTTAAGTGATAACTACTGCTATGTATAGGAGGTGGTTGATAAAAATTAAAAAAATTGTCACTTCTAAAGTTGGAATGACTTTTTAATTAGACGAAAAGGCTTATGAGATGTACAACACCTATGCCGGTGAGGTTAGGTTCAGTATTAGAAAGATCAAGACCAAGCACCACCAAGATGGTACTCTATGTTAGAAACATATAGTTTTTAGTAGCCATGAACATAGAAAATAAGTTGTCACAGAAGGAAATCACAAGGATGGGTTTATGATGCTCATGTTCAGTGAGGGTATTTGGACAATGCAAAAGGTTGACTAGAGCTTCTATTTAACGAAACTATTGAATCATTTGTTTGGCTTTTTGGAAGCTTTCTAATAGCACTATCAAGAAAGTATCACATGGTAATACAGTTTATCCATTACATTGAATCAGGGCCAACTAAACTATCAAATAGTAAAAACAAATGATTTTTTTATCCATCCTAAATGTTTGAGGTACAATGCAGAGGTGCATGTTCTTCAATGCTCCTTGTAACTAGCACCCTGTGGATCCCACCCTACACCCTGCAACCTGCAACAAGCCAAACAAATGCTTTAGTTTGTGAAAGTCCTTGTTTTGTTTTAGTAATTGAGTGACAACTTAGGTGGACTAAATTATGTTTGATGTGAGATACACAATTTATTTAGTCCACGGTTAGCAAGTGTGAGCAACCAATAAGTAATGCTGGAGAGATGGCTTGTATATATTGATAGTGCTCAATTTGATGATGAAGGAGCTCATTGCATATGCAACATGACATGGAGTCATTTGACAAGGTGGAGAAGATAAAGGCATGACTTGGCTTGATGGACTGGTTGCAAGCGTGAAGGGCAAGTCGGAGGCTTTGAAACATTTGACCACGTGGCAAGAGGCTTGATCAAGACTTGGTGCCGATGGATAAAGGCAACAGTTAAGGGCAAGTGAAGTCAAGATCGATGAACCAATATGTCACATGGTGATATGAAGTGGATCATATCATTTGTGATATGTTGGTGCATGTGTTGCATCAGCATAGGAAAAAGGAGATGGAATGGAATACGCAAAACAAAGGCATATTTGTAGGGCATTTCAGTTCACTAGTCATAGGTGTGTAGAGAAGTTTATGACCGGTTTTAGGATAGATGGTCGTACTAGCAAGAGGGGCAAACCTGTTTACATATCGGTCAACTAGTGACACTTGAGCTATCTAACTTTGCATACATGTTAGGATCGAGTGGCGTGGTATAGAGTGAAAAATCCTTTGCAAAATACTTGTCAAAAACTAACACACGTGCAAATGGTGATGTACACTTGGTGGTGCTGGCACATTTACAAAGGAGAAGTATCTTGATGTGCAAGCATGAGATGTGGTTGTTTGAATGGGAATTCACCAATGTGGACAGACGTTGTCCCTAGGTGGACTGGACATGTCCGGTGGCAAACCCTAAGTATGTGCTGAAGTGCATAAGTGACAGGACGCTAGTCCCCGTGGGATCGGACGTGTACAGTGCTTAACCCTAGTGAAGGAGTGATCGGACAGGGCAACCGGACACTAGCTCGAAAGCACCGGATGCGCCTATCACACTATTCATTGGGAGTCACAGAGGTGCCCGGACACTGGGTGAGTCCATTGAGGGGTGACCGGATGCGTCCGGACGTGAAAACCCCTCTCTGGATGCCTACTTGAAAAGACTAGACGTTGAGGCGTGCCAATTCTGGTGTCTGACAGGATGCGTCCGGTGGTTGAGCAGTGAGCATGCATGCGTGGAGAAGCTACGCGGCAAAGGCTCTATTCAAATGGCTAGTACACATGGCGTCGTGAGAGCAACCGGACGTTGTTGACCGAACGCGTTCGGTGTAACATTAAGCTTGTCTGGTACATGTGCAGAGTGCCCAGTGAAGAAGTACAATGCCTTTATTTGTTAGAGCTCTATATATAGACTTGGTGGCTAGCCTTAGCTAGATGCTAAGCACCCTTGAGCCTTGGTGGCTTGTGTAGATGTGCTTGGGAGCCCTCTAACTCACATATGCTTGATAGTGATCATTGAGTGCCCTCATCTTGTGTTGGTTGTACGGCGCCCAAGTGTTGGGCTAGGCTTGTGAATGTATATTAGCGTGTGAACCTCCAAGTGAGTGAGCCGACACAACGGGGACTAGCTTGGTGGCGACCAAGTGAACCTCAGGAGAAAAATCATTGTATCAACCTTGTCTATCTTCTCGGTGGTTTGCATTCTCCAAATCACTAGCTTGTATTTATTTATTCATACTTATGCTAGTAATTATTTATTGCTCTTGTAACTAGTTTAGCTTGTGTAGCTTGCTTAGTTACCTTCTAGCTTGTGTAGCTTAGAAGTAGCTCTCTTGTGTGGCTAATTGGCTTTGTGTAGTCTTGATAGTCACATTGCTTAGTTTGTGTAGCTAAGTAAGTTGAGCTCTCTAGTTTGGCTAGTTTGGCTTGTGTAGCCTTGCTATTGAACATTTCTAGTGAGCTTAGGCTTTGCACGCTTTGCTTCACTAGCTTGTATAGGAGCTCTCGGTTTAGAGTACTAGTTATTTAGGTTTGTGTAGCCCTACAACATAGACTTGTTTAGGTAAGCTCTCTAGCCTCATACCTTAGTAAGCATACTTGTTTAGGTAAGCTCTCTAGCCTCATACCTTAGTAAGCATAATTAGCATTATTTGTTAGTTGCTAGTGTTATAGGTAAAGGGGTGTAGTCTTAGCTAGGTCGATAGTTTTAATTCTACATTTATTTCAGTTAGCCGGTGCGTTAAGTTTTAGAAAGGACTATTCATCCCCTCTAATCTGTCATCTTGACCCTACAGTTTGTTAGAACTTAGGCGGAGAATGTTGTCGCTGCCTGACCCGTTGTCGCTGCTATAGCTACCGCTAAACAAATGCTTCACCCGATTTGCTGCTATCGCCACCACTGTCAATGACCTACGTGTGGTCTTTGTGGCGGGCATCTAGGTGAGTGTGGACACATCTGCTCGTGGCCGATTTGGACCACCTATTGTTGTGTGACTCAGACGCAAGTCTGCCACCGCCACGACCTCCTACCCTGCCTCATTGGGTATGGTATACTCGAGAAACTACAGAGGAGCCGCACTTACGCTAGGAGCCGAGGAGCCGTAGTAGACCATAGAGTTGAGGGAGTCGACCGCGTGCACCTCTTAGGGCGCCCCCAACAACTGGCAATTTACTAGCTAGGAGAACTGCTTGTCCAATCAAAAGGAAAGAGGATAAGGAAATTTACCGCGCTAGCGACGGCCCAAGCGCCCAGCTCTCACATCTTCCTATTCCCTGTCTAGCTTCTTTCTTTTTTTTATTGTTTCTAGCTGACACGTTACCCAGCGATTCAAACATATTGTTGGAACCTTATGTTGTCCGTCCAATCAAAATTCAGAAGGCACGTGGCATGCATCGGGGTGCCTACTCCCTGTCTAGCTTCTTTTTTTTAACATTTCTAGCTGACACGTTACCCGGCTATTCATACATGTTGTTGGGGACGCCCTTACGTTGTCCATCCAATCAGAAGGCACGTAGCATGCATCGGGAGTAGGGGCTTATCGTAGGCAGAATGGAGTCCACTCATATTTTTTTCGTCACTTTTCCGCTGACGTGGAGTGGATAATTGTACGAGCGACCAGTGACACCTCAGCCAGCATAGTCCCTATCAACAGTTAGTTGCCGACTCAACCGCCACGACAGCAAAGTGCAACCATCCATGCATTGCATCTCCCCTCATCCCCGTCGAGTGCGTGCGCGCGCGCGCACAGAGAGAGAGATATTTAAACGGCTGATGGTCCCATGGTTCTTGCAGCTGAAGCGAATCTGTCGTACACTACCCAGGGGGTGGATGGGAGTGAGCCTCGGAGCGGATCCAGCCCACACCCACAGAATTTCAGAAATCTGCTGCAGTCTCCTCTGATCATCGTCACCACCACGTTGGAAACAATGTTCAGAAGTTGTTGAAATCCTGTGGGCTGAGACGACTAGGGATGGAATGAAAATAAAAGAAAACGATACACACATGGCGATTATTTGAAGCTATACGTGCATACAATTTTCAACATCAGAGGATCTAGAACATTCTGACGGGGAGATGCAGCTACTTGTTAGTCGCTTTAATTATGTATAAATATTTTTTAAAAAAAATATATATATATCATATTATTACTTGTGTACTTTGTTTGTACACCTAGCATCGCTAGATCTATATAGAAGCATATATAGGAGTATATGTGGTCAATGGGTCGATCTGACGTAGCACAACACGACAAAGCTTGACGTGCCGCCAGGTCGTGCCTCCCTAGGTTTCATGCCTGGCCCTTATGCCTGGGCGACGGCACAGGCACAGGCACGACCCTCTAGACCATTTTCTGTGCAAGGAAACCTAGAAAGCACGGCCAAAATGACGGGCCAAGCTAGCCTAAGGCCCAGTGCGAGAGAGAGGGGGGGGGAGGAAATGGGAGCCTGGAGGCCAAGGCGGCGGAGAAGATGGCCGTTGCGCATGATGAGGTTGGCATGCGACGACCAGAACGAGGCCGACGGAGGAGGTGTTGCTGTTGGGCATCGGCCATCAAGGAGAGAGCGGAGGCACATGTCAAGGAGAGGGAGGCCCGCGAGCGATCACACGTCAGGGAAAGAAGGCGCTCTAGGATCTGGATCTGACGCGAGTGAGAGGAGAGGGAGGCACGCCCGGATGATGGAGGGGAAGCGAAGTCGTGATAAGGAGGTAGCAGACACGGGGAATGACGAGTTAGTGTATAGGCCAGGTTGGTATTTAATTTTGGGCCATATACATAGCATGTCTTGGTCAAGTCTGTGGTTATTTACTGGACCGTGACGTGCAGCCCGACGTGCCTGAAAAGCAACCTAGCCACGACACTATGCATCAGGCCGTGTCAGCCTGGGGCGTGCTGTGCTTGAGCTAGACCTAAAAATCATGCTTCGTGTTAGGCGACCATGCTGCGAGCTGCATGCTAATTTATATATACTCTCTTCGTCTAAAAAGACAATGTTTTGGTTATGAATCTGGACCAACTGTTTTTCTAAAATAGTCGCCTTTTTTTTTACAGAGAGTGCCAATAACTTGGTCATTGGTAAGAGCAAAGGAAGGATAGCAATGGTACGAAACCGATGGACCGATCGTTGTCAGTCTGAGCTGGAAACTAGAATAAAGCGAGACCCATCCGACCGGCCAGCCGGAGGCGGTTCTTCCATGCTCCTTCCGACACCGTTGCGCGCGGTATAGCGGCTATAGCCCGAAGCCCGCGCACGTCGCCGTCGATGGATCCCCGGCCGCAACTCGATCGATCGGCTACGTTGTTTTCTCCGTGCGCTTTTGCATCTTTATTTTCCTCGGCTCCCTATCTATCTATCTATCTATCTATCTATCTATCTATCTATATCTATCTATCTTGTCTAGAATAACTGAATAAGGTCATTGGACTGGACTGTGGACTATCTTTTCAGCAGCCTTTTGTTTGTCGGGTGCTAGGTGGTTTACTCGAGTGTTATACTTCGGACACTTGATAAATAAACTCTTTGTCTAGTGTAACGCGTAAAACACTTGGCAAGAAAAAAAAACACTCGGTAAATTTATTCTTCACTTGACAAACTCTTGTTTGCCGAGTGTTTTTTTTACTCTTGACAAACTTGCTTGCTTACCGAGTATTTTTTTCACTCGGCAAACAAGATCTTTACCGAGTGTTTTTTTACACTTAGCAAAGAAATAATTTTTTCCTCTCCTTCCCGTCAAACTTTTTCTACACTTCACATACAACATGTGGTACTCCATTGTAAAATTTCGTAAATTTCTAGATCTATTTGCTATATTTAATTAATTAATTTTATTTCAAGCATTTCTTATATAAGTCAAATTTGAACCGTAAGTGACTCAAATAATAGAATACAATGAGTAGAAAAATAATATTTATGTTATTTAGCTCAGTTTGAGTCCTTACCCGTGAAATGAAAATAAATTTCAAACATCTTGTTTAGAAAACACGACCACAAAACCATTTTATCACATACGATGTTTACAAAATCTATATCTCTCTCGTATAATTTTGTAACTAAAAGATAGATATATAAAATTTGTGAATAATATTACTACTATTATATCGGATGAACAAATAACCAAAATAAAAGTTATAGATCTTAAGAAGTTATACAACTTTGTAGCTGAACACTTTTTAATTTGAATTAATCTTGTTAACAAAAACTAAATTTGAATTTGCAAAAAAATTAAAATTTGTTCTTTTAAAAGTACCTAGGATGGGGAATCAACCAAAATAAAAAATGTAGATATCAAAAAGTTACGAAACTGTGTAGTTGACAGCTTTATGATTTGAAATCATCTTGTCAACGAAAATTATGTTTGAATTTTTCAAATTTAAGATTCAAATTTTATAAACAATCTCGGATGGAGAAATATCAAAATGAAAGATGTAGACCTCGAAAAGTTATGAAACTTTCTAGGTGATAACTTGTTTTATTTGAATTAATTTAGGAATTCAAATAAGTAATTTACACTCAATTTAGTATAATACGTTGAGGACTAAAACAGAATCCTCACACAAGTGACAGTGTGGTGTAGTGGTAGAGAAGACGGGTTCGAATCCTACCGGGTTTTTTATTTTTCAAATTTTGCTGAGTGTTTGTTTTTTTGCCAAGGGTCTACTCAGCCTCAAAACACTTGGCTGCCGTCTAAAATTAGGACGAGTGCCCTATGCCCAAGGTAGCACTTGGCAAACCTTTTGCCATGTGTTTTTAGGATTTTTGCCGAATACCTCTAGCACTCAGCGTCCGGTAGTGAATATTCGTGTGTAGCGCGTGCTGTTGTGGCTACAAAGGTACAGGCACTCTGCGTATAGGGAGTGTTTGGATGGAGACGTGGAGTTAAATTGCCTGGCTATGAAAGTTCCTGACTCTGTCTGAAGTCTGTTTGGTTGATACCCTGACAACCAGCCTGGCCCAGGCAAACCCCAGGCCTAAGAAATTGAACGCCGGCTTTGGACTGCACCTGCCTGGCGTATATAACACTGTAGTCGCACATATAAGCATCTATTTGCTTGTTGATGGGATATACAACAGTGTTGTAACAAACAAAAATAATTATTTCTAACTTACGCAAACTGTACTTATGTGAATGTGAATATTTTGTTTCTATTTTATCTAGTCTAGGTATATAACAGAGGCATGCACTAACGACAGTTATTGCGATATTGCAAGTCTGCAACAATTCAAAAGCTTTTTAGAAAGATTATTTGAATATCTTAACGTTCTAAAACGAATAAATTTACAAATAACGCTAATAATGACAACACACACTTCTATTTCTTGTTAGTAACCTTGCCTATATTTTTCTAAACGAGTTATTACAAAATTATATGTATGCTTAATCATATATGAATTTGAAAATCTGTCTGGTTATCCCGCTACTACACAAAAAAATGTAAATCATTTCTTTTTATTTGCTTTCTCAGGCACAAGTTTCCAAGCAAACAGACTAACTCCTAATTTACCTAGCCAGACATACTTCATAAGATTCCTAGGTAATTTAATTTTGAGGCAACACTTTTGACCAGGTAATAAGTTGTTCAGGTCTTCAACCAAATAAAGTCATAGTGTATATATAGTAGCCTATATATATTATACCCTTTTTTTTAGATAAAGGATAGTTTATATCCGGCTTCATCTATCAAAGATAGAATCAGGTCAATTATTACAAGGTTTTGCCCAAAGACTGCCACACACACTGTCTAGAGCGAACATTGAAACGTCACTCACGTGATGAAACAAACGAAATAAAGAGTTGACTAAGTAGAACCAATAAATCTATATGACATCCAACCATTGGATCCAAATAACTGCAAAGCCGAAGACTCTAGGTGCCACTCTAGGTGCCGCCCAACTGAAAGTTGCACCTCACGAAGATCTTCACGCCGTTGCAGTTGAGCCCACTGACGTAGCCAATGTGTACCCCTGAACAGTACCTGCATAAAAGATTTTGGTCTACATTTGTCAAAAACCATCTCGTTTCTAGTTATCCACACGGACCAACAAAGTGTGGTTGTTGCAGTTAATAACAATATATTTTGATCCTTATTAGTTCTCTTCGACCAAGAACTAAATAGGTTATTTATGCTTGTAGGGGGTGATAAATTCCATATAACATATGTACAGTGCTCCACAGGAATTTGGCATAATAACAATCTAAAAAAAGGTGGTGTATGGTTTCTGGACAATGACAAAAAACACACGTTTTGTCACCATTCCAATTCCGTCTAACAAGGTTATCCTTAGTTAGGACTACCCCTTTCTTTAGGTACCATAAAAAAAATCTTTATTTTCGAAGGTACTTCGATTTTCCAAATATCCTATGAAACTCTGGTTCCATTGTTAATTAACGTAGCATACATAGATTTGACGGAAAAACTTCCTGATGGATGTAATGCCCATATAAACAAGTCCTTCTCCTGCAGTAAATTCATATTTTGTAAAGAGTTGACGATTCTATGCCAGTCCCTTAAGTTCGCACCCACTAAATTTCGCCGAAACGAAATATTCAGAGGTATTGAACTAAAGACTTGAGCCACAGAGTCTTGTTTTCTCCTTACAATATTGAATAGCGTCGGGAACCTATCTTTTAAAGGTATAATACCCAACCAGGTGTCTAACCAAAAATGTGTTTGTGAACCATCCTTCACTCTAAAATAACCAAACCCTAGGATGGTGTCTTTAATCTTCAACAAACTTTTCCAAAAATGTGAATCGGTAGTTTTCTTAACACAACTACCTAACGTTTTGTTCTTAATGTATTTGTTCCTTATCACCTCTTGCCACATACCGTCCTCATTTAACAACTTAAAAACCATTTACTCAGTAAACATTTGTTTTGTATATCTAAGTTTTGTATTCCTAATCCCCCTTGAATTTTTGGTTGGCACAAAACTTCCCATTTGGCTAATCTATATTTCCACTTGTGTTGATCATTTTGCCAGTAGAAGCGTGATCTATAGCAATCAATCTTCTCCAATACCACCTTTGGAATTTCGAAGAAGGACATCATAAACATCGGTAAACTAGAAAGCACCGAGTTGATTAAGACCACACGACCACCTACTGACAACATTTTCCCTTTCCACCCACTAAGTCTGTTTTCAATTCGTTTTTCAATTGCTTGCCAATCTTTATTGTTCAACTTTCTAAAATGCATAGGTAGGCCAAGGTAAAGAAATGGAAAATTCCCAATTTTACAGCCAAATAATTGCGAATAAAACACTTCATGTTCTTTAGCTTTACCAAAGCAGAACATATCACTTTTGTGAAAATTTATTTTGAGCCCAGATAGTTGTTCGAAGGTGGTAAGAATTAATTTCATATTTACCGCTTTCGCAACATCATGACTCATAAAAATTACCATGTCATCCGCATATTGCAAGATGGATAGACCATCTTGTATAAGATGTGGAATTACCCCTTCTACCTGTCCCATTTATTTTGCTCTAGCTATCAGTATTGCCAACATGTCAGCCACTATATTGAATAGTATTGGCGACATCGGGTCCCCTGCCTCAAGCCTTTTTTTGTCTGAAAGTTAGAACCCAATTGGTCATTCACCTTAATGTTTACATTACCGCCTTGAGTAAATTGTTGAACCCAGTTGCACCATTTTGCAGAGAATTCTTTCATTCTTAATGTTTGTTGTAAAAAGCGCCATTTCACCTTATCGTATGCCTTCTCAAAATCTATCTTAAAAATCACCCCATCTTGATTTTCCGTATGTAATTCATGCATCGTTTCATGTAGAATTACTGCACCTTCCATGATGTTTCTACCAGGAATGAAAGCAGTCTGTGTGGGTCTAATGACTTTTTGGGCTATGGTGGACAAACGGTTAGTTGCTACTTTAGTAAAAATTTTAAAAGATACATTCAACAAACAAATTGGTCTGTATTGTTGAATTACCTTTGCATCTTTCTGTTTCGGTCGCAAAACTATTGTACCAAAATTTAAACAGTTTAGGGGAAGTGAACCAAGATGAAAATCTGTGAACAAGGCCATCAGATCTTCCTTGATCAGATTCCAGAAAACCTGATAAAACTCCGGTGGAAACCCATCTGGTCCTGGTACTTTATTATGTTCCATTTGGAATATTGCAACCCTTACTTCCTCTTCAGTGAAATTGGCAGTCAAAAACTCATTTTCCTCTACCGACACCTGAGGAATGTCGTCAATGAGATTCTCATTCATAGAGACAGTAGAAATGTCTGATGGGCCAAACAAAGACTTATAATAATTGGTGATAAGCTTTTTAAGTTGAGCATCACCGGTTATTATATTATTCCCATCTTCCAATTGGAAAATATGAGTCTTCCTATGTCTACCATTAGCCAACAAATGGTAATATTTAGTATTTAAATCCCCTTCTAATAGATGTTTTGCCTTAGCTCTTTGGTACCATTTCAGTTCCTCTTCCCGTAGTAAGTCTGACAACCTTTCATTGAGCACATGTTTTAAGTTTATTTCTGTGTTATTTAGATTATCACTTTCTGCCTTCTTATCCAATTCATCTAATCTAATTAAAAGAGTCTCCTTTTCCTTCTTATATGCTCCATTAACATCCTTTGCCCACCCTCTGAGGTATTGTCTTAACCTCCTGATCTTAGATTGTCACCTCTCCATAGGGCTACTTGAGTTAGGCACTATGCCACACGTTACTTACTAGCTCACAGAAACCATCCCTCAACAACCAGCCCAATTCAAACTTAAATTGGGATTGATAAGTTGATGATGAACTGTTGGAACAATAAAGTAATGGTGTATGGTCAGATATCTCCCTAGTAAGAGCAGTTACTGTAGTACAAGGATATTTAACTTCGAATTCTGTGGAAACTAGGACTCTATCTAGTTTTTCGAAGGTCTGGTTTTGAAGATTATTAGCCCATGTAAACTTTCTGCCTGATAAATCTATTTCTCTAAGATTTAAAGAATCAATCACTGCATTAAACATAAAAGGCCATCTGTCATTATAATTATCATTATTTTTTTCCTCAGGTCTACGAATAATGTTAAAGTCACCACCTATAATGATAGGTAAAGTGTCTATAGAGCATACTCGAACTACTTCCGAAAGGAAATTGGATTTATGTTCCATCTGAGCTGGGCCATATATAGAAATTAAGTTAAATTTAAAATTGTCTTCCTTGCTACGAACTTTAAAACAAATAGAGAAATCTCCTTCATCAATTGCACCGATATCAAATGTAGACAAATTAACGCCTAGGATCATGCCACCAGATCTACCACGTGGAGCCATAACATGCCATAAATAATCTCTACCAGCACATATTTTATTCAAGGTATGTTGTGGGAAATAAGCTCTACCGGTCTCTAATAAAGCAATGAAGTCTAGGTTGCATTCTTTTGTTAGGTCAGAAGGTCAGATAAGAAAGTATACTTTTTTGGATCCGTAAATCCATAACAATTCCAAAAAATTCCTTTCATCTGGACCGGTTTTTAAATTTTTTCTTCGCCTTATAGCCTGACCTTTTTTTAGATGATACAGGGGTCTGTAAACACTTTGCGTCACAACCCCCATCACCAAGGTCCTCAGAAATTTCACTGCAGATCAGATTCAAAACCTCTAAATCTATGTTTTCTTCTAGCGAGCAAACAGTGGACGTCTCATCAATATTCGTTACTTCTTGTGATTTAAATTTCTCCTGCATCCTATTTTTTTCTATTTCTCGAAAATTATTTAAAGAACATGTAGTCTCCGTTTCATTATTACCAAGAACAATACCTAATGAATTGATAGAAGAAATAACAGTAGTATCATCAACAGAATGAAAAATGCTTGGGAATGCAGTATTACCTTCACCTGGAGAGAAGTCTAGATTTTTGCGAGCTTTTAACTTAGAAGCCTTATCAATGGAATCCTGCTCTGAAAACTTTGCATTCCTTTTGCTGGACCTTATTGGTGATACTATCCCACCGTTGAGCATAGTAGCCTTCCATTTGCCGGAACCATCTACTGCTAAACCACACTGAGAAAGCACTGCCACTGGTTTTTTCTTTGCTTGGTCAAATGTTGTTGCCAATTGGTTGTCCTTGTCTGCAAGACTATTGCCCGCAGGACCATCACCTTTTGTTAGAGGAAGTTGGTCCTTAGGTGCATTGTCCTCTGCTGATCCTCTTTTTTTATCATCCTCATCCATTGGGTCCCCTTTATTCTCCCTTTGTGGATCTCTCTCCTCTGTGGTAGAGTCCATGTCTATGACTTGAGGCTCACCATCTGATGTCTCATCCTCCACTCTAAATTGTAGCTCGTAAACATAATCTCCTATCACTATATCCACAAAGTTAGGGATAAGTGTGGGATCTAGCACGGCTACCTTCATCCTTGCACGCCCAAATTTCTTAGTAAACTTAGTATCAACTGCTCGGGAAACACCTAATATGGATCCAATTGCCCAAATGATAGGGAATTCCCGAAATTCCTTAGGTAAACCACGAAATTGCCCCCAGACTATGTCAATTTCGTATTTGTATACCTCATTCTCAACTCCCTTCTCAAATCGAATTTTACCTTTAACATTCACACTCCAATAAATCAGATGATGGAAAATTAGTGACAAAGGAATCGGAGCCTTTCTCTTCAATTTCCCATTTATGTTTGGTAGGTATTAATTTTTCCAGTTCCACTGCCAACTGATCAGCAGTAAGAGAACCTTCTAAAACACATACCACAGCAGATTTTTCTTCTACATTTGCCTTTGGATTCTCAGTAGTTGGAATAAAATAAAAGCCCAGACCTTCTACTGCATATCCACAAGGAATAGCAGTGACATTCATTTTTTTTAAAATTCAGGCATATTTTTGTAACATGATCCCCATAGCAAATTTCACAACACAGTATGACAGTGCACTCAGAAATAGTGTGTCCTTTAGTATGACAGCGATAACAGAATGGTTTACCCTTGCCTTTAGCTTTTCCTTGGTGAGATGGTTCAGGCACGTCATTGATAGGATTGGGAATTGGTGAGATGCTGTTGTCCAGACCTTCAGAGGTTGCTCCCTGAGCTGCAGCAACGTTGACGGCTTCCGTGCCGGATGTAGCCTGTCCCGTCGACACCACCATCTTCCCACTAGCCGCATCCACCTTTGCCCCGGCAACACCGTGACCAGTGCCAGGAGCAGAGGCGATGTGTTGGCCCCCTGGTTGAGGATTCTCCACTTGTGCCATCGGCGCAGCCTCCCCCTGGATTGGCGGCGGCATTGGAGGTGGAGGGTGACCTCCCTGAATCGGCGGTGGAGGAGGACCCCCCATAGCCCCGGGAGCTCCATTTTGGTGTTGCGGATGACCTCCAGTCGCCACGTACTGATGGCGGCGGCCGTTCCACCCGGCGCGTGGGTCCACCAAAACCGCCTCCATAGGGCCTTCCACCCCGATATCCTCCTTGATCGTTGTAGCCAAAGCCCTGGCCGCCAAAGCCACGACCACGACCCCGGGGGAAGAACTGATCTCGGCCACGACCACGACCGCCATATCCCGGATCGAACCCTGGGTGGAAGCCTGGGTTGTAGCCTTGCCCTCTTCCTGGGCCACGCCCACCGAATCCGCCGTCGTTCCCTGGTCCTTGCGCCGCCATGGACTTGCCCTCCCGTACGACTGCAGCGTACGAACGAGATAGAGAGGGCGCTAGCGGCTGCGTGTATGTTTGACGATGGGAACGCCGGGGTATTGCAGTACGGGCAAAGAGGGCACAGAGACCCTTAGTGGGCCTGAATAATTTTTTGGGCCCAAGTTTAATACAATCCGGATGTCCATCAAGGTTCTGATCTGCTGTCGTACCTCCAGGCGGACAGATACGATCGGAAGCCTGATTTTTCGAAATTTTGAATTTTTTTGAATCTTTCGATCCTTGCACCTGACCATGAATGTCACACGCATCTAATTCAGAGCGTAGTGATCCCATGATCATCCTTGGCTCAATGACACGCGATGAGTATCTCGAATTCCGGCTCAAAGAACCTCTCTGGTAAGACGCCATGGCAAGCGCATCTCCTAAAGTTCTAGGTGGAGATATGCGAGGTGCTGGTAGAGGGCCTTGCCAAGGTGCACCATTGAATTTTCTCTGAACCATTGTGGATAAAATTTGTTTTGAAAGTCGAATGTCACAAGAGTTAGGATCGTTACCTGATTCCAGCGCTTTTTCTGCAGTAACCAGTTGTTCAATACTGAAACCTGCCTCCGCAGCTTCCTGGATGAATTGTTCAGTAGATGGTGTAGGAAAATCATCGTCTGAATCTTCCAATTCATCCCGAGTCCAAAATTTGGACTGGATTGCTCCATGAGTCAATGTCGGTGTTGTCGTAGCTTGAACCGCAGTTTGAACAAAATTTGAGAGGGCTGCGCGACCCTCAGCTCTCTTTTTCTCCTCATCCTCCGAGTCCTCTTCCTCCTCGATCTGCTGACTGACAGCCAGTCTTGACGCCGGCGCGAAGGTCAAAAGACGGCCTCCTGTCCCCTTACCAGGTACAGGGAGAACACGGCTTTGTCCTCCATCACCCCTCCTCCAGTTCCGTGATCGCATATGCCGACAATCGGGAAGCAGCGCCGCAGTCGCGACGCCGGGATCGGAGCCTCCGACAAGACCGGGATCGATCCGCCCGATCCAATCGGTCCTGCAGTCCGCCAAGACGCGGCCGCGCGGGGAGAGCAGGGCCGGGGCGACCGGCGGCGAGGGCGATGGTGGACGCCGGCTGTGAAGCAGCAAGTCTAGAGCCATTGCGAAAGTGCAGGAGGTTTATGTGATGCATGCCCGTCAACCGGCTTTGCTCTGCAACGTGCTGGCTACTGTGCATTATTTGCCATGCGTATGATGAACATGGTATTGCTCATGACCCGAGTGAATTACAGACGTCATAAAGACGAAACAAATCAACAGAAAAGAAGCTAGCTAAATTTGTCACCAACTTTTACAAATTACAACAAATTAAAAAATCGCAAGGTACGAACGTATATGTGTGTGACACACCAGATCGAGGAGCGTTGCACGCATGTCTGCACTCGCAATTTGCTGCCGTGAACGTACCGGATCGAACACTACTACACATCGCATCTTTGGCTGATTTTCAAAATCGACTTTAGTCCCGATAAAAATTGCGCCTGAAACTAAACATACCTTTAGTTTCGATTGGTGACATACCTACATCAACCAGGACTAAAAGCACCCTTCCAACGGCTACGAACATCAGACATTGTCAGAGGAGGCTTTTAGTCCCGGTTGGTGTTACCAACCGGGTCTATCTTTAGCCCTGGTTGGTGCCACAAACCGGGACTAAACCAGTCCCGGTTTGTGGCACCAACCAGGGCTGAAGGCAGGACTTTAGTCCCGGCTGGTTATATGGACCGGGACTAAAGCCCCCCCCCCCCTCCCCTATTTGAACTCTTCTTCCCCCCAGCTCGAGCCCGAGAGCTCCATTTCTTCCTCTCTGTTCTTGCTTGTTCTTGCTCTGTTCTTGGTGTGTTCTTCATCTCCTCTTTAGTCATTGCTTCATTTGATCACTTCTACGCCTCCATCGACTCGTTGAAATGTTACTATCTTCAACCTCTCATGTTTTAGCGACAACATATATTGTTTCTTGGTCTATATGTGATTTTTCTTTATGATTTTCTCTTTTTTACCATTTTAAGTTTCATTCACTTGACATTGTTTGAATATTTGAAGAAGGCAATTAAAACTAGTATTCTAAGTATACACCTTTCATTTCTACTATGTCTACCACATTTTATGGTTTAATTAGTTGAAAATAGAGATTTTATAGTGTATTATTAAAGAATTTATGGTGGATTGTTCTAAAGTATTTTATGGTTTAATTAGTTGAAAATAGAGATTCTAACGTATACATCATAGAAATTTATGGTGGATTGTTCTTGATTTATATATATGCCACTTGAGTTCAAAATAATTATATATTTAGATGAAGAAGTTAGCTACCTAGAATAGTTTAGTTGTATACATGGCACATTTGATGATTTTAGAGAAATGTAAATTTTAGTTGTTTTATTTTCTTTTTTAGAATATGAGGAATTTATAATATCTAGTTTGAAAAATGAGTATAGAGAGTAGATGACAACTCCTTCGGGTACTCGGCCTCTGATCCGGATCTAAAGCGACTAAGGCCAGACCTCCCTCTCATTACATGTGGAGAGTGTATGCAAAAGACTGTGAAAGAGTACCGAGTGGGGAAGACGGGTCCCAACAACGGTCGGATCTTCTATAAGTGTCCAGATCACATTGTGAGTTATATATTTTGTCTCATTTGATGGTTATGGTTAATTTGTACCTATATTTCCTGATGATTTTGATTAAAATGTTGATTTTTTATTTCTATTTTCAGTGGGATGGCACTGGATGCCGCGGCTGGTACTGGGAGGAAAATTATGTTAAACATGTGGCGGAGGCTACGAAGGCTGATGAGGCAGTGAGCCACCTCAAGGAGCTCATCGATGTCGAACAGACGAATAATGATTTGTCTGCTTTAGTTGGGATTGGTCGGGAGATCATTATGCTACTAAAGTGCATTTTAGGTTTTCTGTGTATAGTGCTAGCGGTCTTAGCATACGTTATGTCGAGGCTTTCATAGAGCATACATTAGTCTTTGTGTGACTCGGAAATGACACATGATGGTGTTCCATCTCATGTTATTTTAATGCAGACCTTTTAGTATTTTTATAATTTTATTTTTTGACCAAAATGAGAAATTTAATTATGTTTTGGGTCATATAATGCAGACGATGACACGCGATTGGATGTACAATGTAGATCGCCGCTCCAAAGAGTTCATTGATGGCGTGCATGATTTCTTAAGAGCGGCTGAGGCAAACAAGCGGGATGGTAATTTCATGTGTTGTCCATGCACCTTGTGCAAGAATTTGAAGGAATATTGTAGCTCAAGGACTCTTCACTCACACTTGTTGAAGTCGAGTTTCATGACAAACAATATTTGTTGGACCAAGCTTGGAGAAACCGGAATTATGATGGAAGAAGACGAAGAAGAGCAATTGGACCCTGACGACATTATTGCTCAATATAGTGACTTCAATGATACTGCAATGGTGGAAGCAGAAGAAGAGGCAGGGGCAGAGGACACACTATCTGAAGATGATGGTCTTGGTGAAGTCATTCGTGATGCACAAAGAGATTGTGAAAGTGAAAAAGAGAAAGCTAAGTTTGACTGCATGCTAGAGGATCACAAGAAACTACTATACCCGAGCGTCGAAGATTGGCAAAATAAGTTGGGTACAACACTGGAGTTGCTACAATGGAAGGCAAAAAATGGCATATCCGACAAGGCATTTGGGCAATTACTCAAGATCCAAAAAAATATGCTTCTGAAGCCTAACGAATTGCCTACCACTACGTACGAAGCAAAACAGGCCATGTGCCCTCTGGGATTAGAAATCCTGAAGATACATGCATGTCCTAATGATTGCATCTTGTACCGTGGCAAGGACTACGAGAATTTGGATGAATGCCCCGTATGTAAAGCGTCACGGTATAAGATCAGGCGAGATGACCCTGGCGATGTTGAGGGCGAAGAGCGCACTACGAAGAAAATCCCTGCCAAAGTTATGTGGTATGCTCCTATAATACCACGCCTGAAACGTCTGTTCAGAAACAAGGGCCATGCAAAGTTGTTGTGATGGCACAAAGAAGACCGTAAGGCAGGCAATATGTTGAGACACCCTGCTGATGGGTCCCAGTGGAGAGCAATTGACAGAGAATTCCTGGAGTTTACAGAAGACGCAAGAAACTTAAGGTTCGGTTTGAGCACGGATGGTATGAATCCTTTTGGGGAGCAGAGCAGTAGTCATAGCACTTGGCCTGTTACTCTATGTATCTACAACCTTCCTCCATGGTTATGCATGAAGCGGAAGTTCATTATGATGCCGGTGTTGATCCAAGGCTTGAAGCAACCTAGCAACGACATCGATGTCTTCCTGAGGCCCTTAGTTGAGGAACTCCTGCTTTTATGGAGCAAACCAGGTGTACATGTGTGGGATGAGTACAAACAGGAACACTTTGACCTGTGAGCATTGTTGTACGTAACAATCAATGATTGCCCTGCCCTAAGTAATCTTTCAGGACAGACAAACAAGAGATATAATGCATGCACACACTGTTTTGATGACCTTGACTGTGTATATCTAAAAAATATCGAAAGGTCGTGTACCTTGGCCATCGTCATTTTCTTCCTAAGAATCATCAAGCCAGAAAGAAAGGCAAGCATTGTAAAGAAGAAGTGAAACGAACCAAGCCTCACAACCAAACTGGAGAGGATGTACTTGATATGGTCAAGGTTGTGCAAGTAGTCTTTGGAAAGGGAGAAGGGGACGTACCAATTCCAAAAGATGCTGATGGACGCGCACCCATGTGGAAGAAGAAGTCCATATTTTGGGAGCTACCCTATTGGCATGTCCTAGAGGTCCGCCACGCGATCGACGTGATGCACTTGACAAAGAATGTTTGTGTGAACCTGCTAGGATTCATGTGTGTGTATGGAAAAGCCAAAGATATACTTAAAGCACGACAGGACTTGCAAGACATGAAAGAATGAGACAACTTGCATCTAGAGAAGACAGAAGATGGACGCCATTATTTAAAGTCTGCTAGCTACACTCTTAGCAAAGAAGAGAAGGAAAGCATATTTGAATGTCTAAGCAGCATCAAGGTCCCATCTGAATTTTCCTCCAATATAAAGAATATAATAAATGTGTCAGAAAAGAAATTTCTAAACTTCAAGTCTCATGACTGCTATGTGCTTATGACGCAATTGCTTCCGGTTGCGTTAAGATGAATTCTACCTCCACATTTACGTCTAGCCACTGTGAAGCTATGTGCATTCCTCAATGCAATTTCTCAGAAGACAATCGATCCAATGGAACTAGCTACTCTACAGAATGATGTGGTTCAGTGCCTTGTCAGCTTTGAGATGGTTTTCCCTCCATCCTTCTTTAATATCATGGAACACCTCCTAGTTCACCTGGTCAAGGAGATTAGTATTCTCGGTCATGTGTTCCTACACAACATGTTCCCCTTTGAAAGATTCATGGGAGTCCTAAAGAAATATGTTCACCAACGTGCTCGCCCAGAAGGAAGCATCACCAAGGGCTACGGGACAGAGGAGGTCATTGAGTTATGTGTTGACTATATTCCCGACCTTGACCCGATTGGTGTTCCTGAATCAAGACACGAGGGGAGACTTAGTGGGAAAGGAACATTAGGGAAGAAAATATATATCGGTACGAGGGATGATTATTTCAACAAAGCACACTACACAGTTCTTCAAAACTCCTCCGTGGTGGATCCGTATGTCGAGGTACACAAGAAGTTCCTACGATCCCAGCTTTCAGGGAAGAATGAAGCTTGGATTATGCGTGAACACATGAAAACTTTCGGCGATTCGTTGTGAAAAAAATTTCTTGGTGATGACAGTATTGATGACCAACTATATTTGTTGGCTAGACAACCATCATGGCACATCCTCACGTACAAAGCCTACGAGATAAATGGAAATATATTTTACACGGTAGACCAAGATAAAAGGAGCACCAACCAAAACAGTGGTGTCCGCATAGATGCCATTGACTCAAATGAAAAAAAGGCAAACATATTATGGCCGCATAGTTGAGATTTGGGAACTATACTATGCACCTAATTTTAAAGTCTCTTTATTTAAGTGTCAATGGGTGAAGATGACTAGAACCGGGGTAACAATTGACAAGGATTATGGGATGACAACAGTGGACCTCGACACTATTGGGTACAAAGACGAACCATTCGTCCTTGCTGCTGATGTGAATCAGGTGTTCTATGTAAAAGACATGTCTACAAAACCAAAGAAAGGAAAAAACGATGACAAATCAATTATCAATGAGCCCAAGCGTCACATAGTTCTTTCAAGGAAAAGAAATATTTTGGGAATTGAGGACAACTCAGACATGTCAGAACTTTACGAAAGGGATGACCGAATTGCGTCATTCAGTGTGACCAAAGACCCAAGCATACTTCTAAATGCCGAGGACACTCCATGGTTACGACATGATCGTGACCAAGGGACATATGTCAAGAAGTTCACTACTATGTCCGCTTGATATAGCTAGCTTAGCAGTCTGATGTCGATCAAGTGACATGTGTATTGGTCATTTTTGCTAAGTTTGGTCAAATAATGAAGATCTACATTTGTATTTGGACAATCTTGTATTTAGTGACTAATTAATTTTTACTAATACTTCTTTTGTAGTCATTTAGTGACTAATGAAGATCTATATTTGTCAATCAAACCTTTGTATTCAAAAGTTTTTCATATGAAACCTTTATATTCAAAAGTTTTTCATATGAGGTCATTTAGTGTCTCATTAATAATTTCCTATTTAATGGTAAACTTATTTATCACATAATTGGATAATTAATGGTGGAAAACAAAAATATTAACGTTAAAATAATACATAAACTAATTTCATGTTGGTAACCAAGCCTTTTAGTTTTTTTTAATTGAACAATATACTTTTGTATTAACCAAATACTAATGGTTAGTTACATTTATATTTGATATTATATAAACAGTAAAATATTTTATGTTATACATTTTTCTAGAGTATAATAAAGCAAAAGGAAATGCAATGGTTATTTTTTTAAAAAAAAATTGTGCCATGTATTTAATTTATACTGATTTTAACAAGAGCTAGAGTAATTTATAAAGATAAAAAACTATATACTCTAGAGGGGGCTACCATGTGAGCTGCACATTTCAGAGAGGGCTACCACAATCATGGTGGCTACCGGTGTTGTATCTCCTATCGACCCTACGAAGACACCAATATGCCATGGGTCAAAAATACCAGCTAGATATGCTCGCGTATCGGTGGATAGAGTTCAAAAAGGTCATCGCGATGTTAAGCTTGACATTGAAGGAGGTGATGGGGAGACGACTTTAGGACAAGTGGAGAAGACATTTATTTGTTAGCGCAAGCGCTATATCATTATTCACGGGGCATCACCTCCTATTGTACCGTCGCCGCCTCCTCCTCGTCATCCTAGGTGCGAATGAAAGTAAATCATATATACCTAGCTCTTTTTCACTAACTTTGTATTAGCTTAAATAGCGATACTTTATTCACACTCGTTGTTTTCACTGCAGGACCTCACCTAGAGACCTAAGTCACCATTCATCACCTGCTGGTCATAGTGTTGCGAGGGATGATGATGGTAAAATACACGACATGGCTTCGTCCCCAGAACCTCCAAGGCAGTCTCCATCTCCGAAATCGGCCCCATCGCCTCCACGACGTTCTCCAACGCCGAAACCGGCCCCATCGCCTCCACGACGGTCTCCAACGCCAACACCGGCCCCATCGCCAAAGAAGAGGACCGCCACAAAAGCAAAGGTGTCGGCTGCCCAACCAAAAGCAAAGAGGCAAGCTACAAGGAAAGTTAAGATTCCTCCAAAACTTTCGTATGAGAAGACTGAAGAAGAAATAGACGCATCAGTAAAGGCCTCAGTGGACGCACATTTCAAGAAAATAGAAGACAACCGTAAAGCAAGGAAAGAAGCTAAACAGTCGTTCTTCTTACATCAATCAGCTCTAAGGCAAGCGGTGGAAGAAAAGAAGAGAAAGCTACATGATGCTCAGAAGAGTTCTCCACTATCGGACTATGACCGCACTCTTAAAAAGGCAATTGACGAGGAGAAGAATAAAAAGAGAAGACCAGGGAAGGGTGTCCCACAGCTTGGGGAACAATCGAATCAATCAGTGCCCCCGCTAGTTGTTGGGAATCAATATGGTTCAAACATGAGCGTGCTAGAAGACTACAGTGGCCCAGGGTCAATTATGATGGTATGGAAGAGTTCTTGGCAGGAGCTTGTCTAACTGCGACTCAATTTCTAGGAAATGCACTCATCGCAAATGCCACTGTAGTCGATAAGTGGAAGAGAACTTATGTATGTGGCAAAAGTCTGTACAACCCATCGGCCCTCAGGGAACTTGGTACGCAAATGCGCAGGTTAAACTCGTGGTACATGGAGGCATGTACCAAAAACTCAGATGACGACTGCATTTGCGTCAGAATTAGACAAGAACATTACTTCCGGAGCGATGACCTTATATTTGTTCCGTATAGTGAGCTCCACCAACTATGTCATATGGACGCTCTAGAAAAATCTCTCATCAGCTGCTACTGTCTGTAAGTGATCATTTCTTTTAGTAATCTGACCATAGCATATGTATATGTATAGTAACTAACTATCCTCAAACATATATATGCAGATTCTTGATGTTATTGCTCAAACGTAAGGGGGACACGGATATTGGTTTCATTGATCCATCAATCATATTCTCGGATCCAAACACTCCCCGCGATCAATGGATACCTCAAACGCAGAGGAATCTTCGGAGGTTCTTGGTCAACCAAAAGACCAAAGAGTATATACCCTTCCCCTACAACTTTGGGTGAGTGTTGTTATCATTTGCATAATTTGTCTTAATTATTACTCAATTCAGCATAAAGATATATATGTTGACTCTATAAACAAATGCAGTTTTCACTGGATACTCATAGTCTTCGATATGACTAGAAGTCAATTGGTAATCTATGACTCATTGAGAAAACCACTAGGAGATTACCAAGATATGATAGACATTATCAAGGGGTAACTTTGATCTTTAAAAATGGATTCCTACTCTTTAACTACACTGCAAGAGTTAATTAACTAGTGATCCAATTATTGAGCAGGGTTTGGGCTTGGTTCGTCCCGAAACACCGTCCGGATCTGGAAGTGCCACTAAAGGGTCCTGTCCTGCTAAAAGTAAGTTCTACTAGCTCTCATAATCTGTTACCTTAGCATGCTTTAACATATGCGTATGATGACGATAGTAATCGTTTTATATCTTACAGTGGGTTCTAAGTCAGCCACCAGGCAACAATCTGTGTGGATACTACGTTTGTGAGTTCCTCACGGTGTATGTAAGAAGATCTCTTAATCAGACACTATAAGTATGTGATATGTATATATAATACATCCATTTTATTTATTTGTTGTTATTAACTAAATCTTATGTATATTAGCACTTGTTTCTTTATAATATAAATTGAAGACGCTATGGTTGCAGCAACAAGTGTTGCAAGAAATCCGCCTCAAAGGAATTCAAGAGACACTTGCTGGATTTTTTCTTGAAAAAGTGGTCAACCCTAAAGGCGAGTACTATTACGACCCAGTCGAACCACTCAAGCCAAATCAAAACGAACATCTGTATGATATTTAAGTGACGAGAGCGGTTGTGTCTTAAGTCAAGTAACAATGGATAATGATGTAAATTTTATGTGCATATATATATTATACTTATGTATATATATAGAGAGAGAGAGAGAGTTTAATAATTTATTTGTGTTTAATGCTTGAAACTAATTTATAAGTGTGTGAATACATGTATTAGAAGCGAAGAATACACACATTTGAATATCTAATCTAATTGAAAAACCAAAATAAGAAATAACAAAATCAGAAAAAAAAAAATGGGTCTTTAGTCCCAGTTGGTAATAATAACCGGAGCTAAAGGGTGCTGCCACGCGTGACCCGCCTGCGCCACCTGAAGCACCCTTTAGCACCAGTTAGTATTACCAACCAGGGCTAAAGGTCGGGCTTTAGTCCCGGACCTGCAAACCGGGGCTAAAGGGGGACATTTAGTCCCGAATCCTTAGCCACGATTCATGCACCGGAGCTAAAGGTCCTTATGGACCGCGGACAAAATCCGGTTCTGCAATAGTGGGAGAAGAGCTAGCCCGGCCGTACACCACACGGCATGAGCCTTATCTCTTCTTCTGATCCCTTGACAGGAAACTGGCACGGGTTAATTGGACACGCTTGACGTGGCGACATATTCATGCTGAAACGCCCGGCCGGCGTGTATCGTACTGTTCCCTACTAAAAACGACTTCCTGTGTGCAGCCGTGCAGGGAATAATGAACCTGGCTTTTGCTTGGGAGCGAGGCAAACGCTACGTACGCCCCTGCTGGCTACTATGCGCATGTTTGCTCCGCTATCCTCGCTCTGCCACACGATGAGTACACAGCAACGTAACCATGCATGCTACACACATCGATCCAAGCCAAAATAAAAAAAAAAAGGCAGCATATATAGAGCGATCGAGCAGGCCTGCAGCAGTGTACATGAAGCTTCTCGCTCTCTGTGTCACGAGTATGACATGTGCTTTCGTGTTCGGCGAAGACAAGTGGCAGCCATAACTAACTGAGTTGTACGTGCATATCTAGCGAAAACCGTACGTATATCTACTTTTACACGTAATGTTTAGATAGATAGATGATCATGACACGCTGCACTAAAATAAAGACAAATAAACTAATTATACTAGACAAAATACACGTCCTCAATGTGCCTCTTTTCCCCTTGAGTTATGCAAAGCTCCGTTATTACTTCGCTTAAGGCCGAACACAAAACCGGGTTTAGCTTTTTATTTAAAAAACAACCTTGGGGCCTAATTGTAGATGGACCCAAAATAAATGGTAAATGAGAGCATCTGCAGTAGTTCCAAAAAAATAATTGGTAAATCAATGCATTTTTAAGGTGGCCAAAAAGAGTTAGAAGCACATTTGTTGGATTTTTTCGATTGTTTCCAAAATCTCGTTTTGAAGAAAATTTTGCATCAAGAATCCTAAACTATTTTCAAATCATCTCAACGACATTTAAGCTTTCTTTCTCTCTTATACATTGATCAATCTAGAGGTTGAAGGACATAGGGATATTTTGATCAATATATCCCAATTACTTTTTACCCCTTCTTCAAAATAGATTGATATTTTGATCAACGGGATATCTCAGACATCATCTTCTTATATTTAGAAGAAGGGGTAGTCTTATCTAGCAAGGGGACGAAAATCTCTTACAAAGCATGTCAAAATACAAGTTAATCTCTGACTAGGCTGCCCTCCGTGGGGTGAATCTTTCTGTAAGCATAATTTCTTAATCCAAACTCCAAATTTGATATTTTATATATGTGTTTCAATCATCTTGACGAGACGAACAAAATAGTGAAGTCCTTATTCAATTTGGAGAATTTTACAAAACTAGTTTTGAGCTGGTAAGTGGATCTTTCCGAAGTTGTATTTTCTTCATCTAGACTCCAAATTGGATGGTCCATGTATGTTTTTTTATTGTCTTGGTGAGACCAACATAATGGTGGAGTGCATTATGTAGTTTGACTTAGTCACCAAAATTGGCTAAGCCTATTTTAGCTTGAAAATCTAGAATAGGCCTCCTTCCCTAGTTGATTTTGGTTAGGAGAAAGGGAAGTCCATACGCACGCGCGCTCGCTCGCCTCGCCTCGCCGGGCCGGGCTGGGCTGGGCCGGGCCGGGTGGGGCGGGGCAAAGGGCGCAGGTGCGCGGCACCTGCGTGAATGGTCCGCCGAAATCCAGCTCCTCGTCTTGCGGAAACGCGGTCTCCTTTTGCAGTTTTGATTTTTGGTTTCTTGGCCGTCAAGATTACAGAGTCCTAATCCAATCTAGAGCGTGGTCGTGACACGGGATTGGTTGAACCGGACTATATAATCAGACTATCGGCCACGCCAAAATCATAATCAAATCCAGAGCTAGGGTTTCTGCCTCTTCTCGTTGTTGCGCCGCCGTAGCTACTCCAGTCCGATCGTCAGCGTGCACCGGCGACCGGGCGAGCAGGTCTCCGGAACCCTCGTCTTCGTGATCCTGCAGCGGGAGAAGGCGAATAAGGTTTTTGGGAAGCGCTTTTCGCGCGACTGCTCCCAATCTTCACGACGGGTCGACTTTCGTCCAAGTCAAGCGGCGCTATGTCCCGGCGGATTCGTCGTCAGCTGAACCGAAGTCTCCCGTCGCCGCTGATCGACATCGATGACATCGACATCGTCTTCAACAACCTGAACGTCGCTCCATCGACACCCGCATCTTCACCGCAATCTACTACTCCTACAATTAGGAGGTATAAACCTCGTGATCTAATCTTGTCGTTCATATTGTCCAATCTATCTAGTAGACAAGCTATGCCTATGCTAGTTAACTTGAACATGCTATGTGATATGTGGTTTAATCATGTTAATATGCAGCACATGCTTATTCTAGTTAATCAATCTGTCATGATTTATATTTTGGTGTTAATCTGGAAATTGCCATATTATTCAACAATCCAAAAACCTTATTGTAGATTTCCAGAATTATCTATGGCTAGTTTTGTTGACGTGTCGAAGCCAGAAAAGTTTACTGTGCAAACTTTAAGAGGTAGTCCGTCAGGGTCACAGATTGGCTTACTGTCATGAATGTTTTCTGGGTCAAAGATGGCTTGCCCGAGGTAATATCTCTGATGAAGATCAGAGAAAATACCAGGAAGCTAATAAGATCTTTATGGGAGTTGTGCGTATTGTGGTGTCAGATCATATCTATGATGCCCTCATGCACTATGAAGATGCACAGTCTCTGTGGAACTATCTAAACTCCACCTATGGAGCTTCGGATGCAGGCAAAGAGCTATATCTCATGGAGAGCTTCCATGACTATAAGATAGTTGGAAACAAATCTATAGTCGAGCAAGCTCATGAGGTGCAGCGCATGGCAAAGGAACTTGAGCTCCTTAAGTGTGTTATACCCGATGAATTTGTGGTTGGTTGCATTATTGCAAAGTTGTCTCCTTCATGGAGGAGCTTCGCCACAAGTCTTAAACACAAGAGATAAAAAATATCAGTTGAAAACCTGTCAGCATCTCTTGATGTTAAAGAGAAGGTTCGAGCTAAAGACAACACTGAGAAGGGGAACGAGGATAGAGCTAGTGCCCACTTTGTCCAGAGAAACCATGGTAAGAACAAAGGAAAGGTTAAGCTTTTCAATGCCAAATCAACTACTCCCTTCAAGAAGAAGAAGAAAGACAAAGCTGAGATGTCTTGCTTCACCTGTGAAGAGCTTGGTCATTTTGCTAAAGATTGTCCGGAACGATCGGACCATAAAGAGAAAAAGAAGGTCAACCTCGTGACTACTAGCAAAACTGATGATGGGTATGGTAATTTCCCTACTGTACTATCAGTTTTTCAATCACCAAGTTGGTGGGTTGATACAGGTGCTAATATTCACGTGTGTGCTGATATCTCTTTGTTTTCTTCTTACAAGGGGCTCCAAGATTCCTCTGTCCTAATGGGGAATGGGTCACATGCTTCTGTTCGTGGTGTTGGCACGGTAGATCTGAAGTTTACTTCGAGGAAGATCGTGCAATTGAAGAACATGCAGCATATCCTTACTATTCGCAAGAACCTTGTTAGCGTATCCCTTCTTTTGAGAGATGGGTTTAAAGTAGTATTAGAGTCCAATAAAGTAGTTATGTCCAAGCATGGGCAATTTATTGGTAAAGGCTATGAATGCGGAGGCTTGTTCCGCTTATCTTTGGTAGATTTTAGTAATAAGTCAGTTAATCATATTTGTGGCACCATTAATGATAATTCAAGTGTTTGGCATTCTCGTTTATATCATGTGAATTTTGTCTTGATGTCGCGTTTATCTAGCTTGAGTTTAATTCCAGATTTCACTATTACCAAAGGTTCTAAGTGTCATAGTTGTGTGCAATCAAAGCAACCTCGAAAGCCTCATAAGGCAGCGGAGGAGAGAAACTTGGCGCCTCTTGAACTCATACATTCTGATCTTTGCAAGATGAATGGTGTGTTGACAAAAGGTGGAAAGAAATATTTCATGACTTTAATTGATGATGCAACTAGATTTTGCTATGTTTACTTGCTAAAAACTAAAGATGAATCGCTAGACTACTTTAAAATCTATAAGGCTGAAGTTGAAAATCAGTTAGAGAGAAAGATTAAACATCTAAGGTATGATCGTGGTGGTGAATATTTTTCTATACTATTTGATGAGTTTTGTGCGGAACATGGCATTATTCATGAGAGGACAGCTCCCTATTCATCCGAATCAAATGGGATTGCCGAGAGGAAAAACTGCACGTTGACTGACTTGGTGAACGCCATGTTAGACACTGTTGGACTATCTAAGGCATGGTGGGGGGAAGCTTTATTGACAGCGAGTCATGTCCTGAATAGAATTCCAAACAAAAATAAAGAAACAACTCCATATGAGATTTGGGTTGGTAGGAAACCATCACTTTCATACTTGCGCACGTGGGGATGTTTGGCGAAAGTCAATGTTCCAATTTCTAAGAAGCGTAAGCTTGGACCGAAGACTGTGGACTGTGTCTTTCTAGGATATGCTCACCATAGCATTGCTTATAGATTTTTAGTAGTAAAATCCAAAGTTCCTAATATGCATGTAGATACAATCTTTAAATCTCGTGATGCTATATTTTTTGAGAATATATTTCCTATGAAAGATATGCATAGCAATGCTAAATTTTCTACTGAATTAGCTCCTGATTTTACTATACCTACCGAGCATCCTATTGAGTCTTTTGAACAATCACTTGAAGAAGTCTTAGAGGAGGATGACAATGAAGTTCCTGTGAGGAACAAGAGACAAAGGATTACAAAATCTTTTGGTGATGATTTCATTGTGTACCTTGTGGACGATACTCACACTTCTATCACAGAGGCATATGCATCACCAGATGCAGATGATTGGAAAGAAGTTGTTCGTAGCGAGATAGACTCAATTCTTTCTAATGGAACTTGGGAGTTATCTGAGTTGCCATTTGGTTGTAAACCCATTGGTTATAAGTGGGTGTTCAAGAAGAAGCTGAGACCTGATGGTACTATTGATAAGTACAAGACTCGGCTTGTGGCTAAGAGTTATACCTAGAAGGAAGGCAAGGATTTCTTTGATACTTATTCATCTGTTGCTAGAATGACCACTATTCGAGTTCTACTTTCCCTGGCTACCTCATATGGTCTTCTCGTTCATCAAATGGACGTGAAGACAACTTTTCTTAATAGAGAGTTGGATGAGGAGATTTATATGGATCAGCCTGATGGATTTGTAGTAAAAGGTGAAGAGCAAAAGGTGTGTAAGTTATTGAAATCGTTGTATGGCTTGAAACAAGCACCTAAACAATGGCATGAGAAGTTTGACACTACTTTAACTAGTGCGGGCTTTGCTGTTAATGAGGCTGATAGGTGTGTGTACTATCGACATGGTGGGGGTCAATCTGTTATTCTATGCTTATATGTTGATGATATTTTAATCTTTGAAACAAATATTGATGTCATAAATGAAGTCAAGTATTTTTTGTCAAAGAGTTTTGACATGAAAGATCTAGGAGAAACTGATGTAATTCTAAACATCAAGTTGATTAAGGAAGAGAGTGGGATTACTTTGTCGCAATCACACTATGTTGAGAAGCTTTTAAGCTGATTTGGCTTTATGGATAGCAAGCCTTATCCAACACCTTATGATCCTAGTGTGACACTAAGAAAGAACAAAAAGAATGCTAAAGATCAGTTGAGATATTCTCAAATTGTCAGTTCACTTATGTATCTAGCTAGCGCAACCAGGCCAGATATCTTTTTTGCTGTGTACAAATTGAGTAGGTACATGCCCAACCCGGGTGATAATCATTGGAATGCACTTGAAAGGGTCTTGCGCTATCTTAAAGGTACAATAAGTTTTGGGATTCACTATTCTGGGCACCCGGCTGTGCTAGAGTGATATAGTGATGCGAACTGGATTTCTGATATTGATCAAATCTATGCCACTAGTGGGTATGTTTTTACTCTTGGAGGTTGCGCAGTGTCATGAAGGTCTTGTAAACAGACTATTTTGACTAAGTCAACCATGGAAGCAGAACTTACTGCTTTAGATACAACATCTGCAGAGGCAGAGTGGTTGCGTGAGCTCTTGTGTGACCTGCCGGTGGTTGAAAAACCAATACCGGCTATCCTTATAAACTGTGATAATCAAACAGTGATCACTAAAGTGAATAGTGTAAAGAATAATGTGAAGTCAACAAGACACGTTAAAAGACGTTTGAAGTATGTCAGGAAGCTGAGAAATTCCGGAATAATAACTGTGGCTTATGTCCAAACCGACAAAAACCTGGCAAATCCCTTTACTAAAGGGCTATCACGAAATGTGATAGAAATTGCATCAAGGGAGATGGGTATGAGACCCATGTGAGTTTGCAGTAGTAGTAACCCAACCTTTTTTGATCGAAGATCCCGTGACTAAGGATCTGGGAAGAACAAGTTATTGATAAATTGAGGAGAGTATAACTATAAACCCTCTCTAAGTGAAGATGCAAATACTCTCAAAGCAATGAGGCATTGTATGGTAGGTTGGCTAAATGCCTTAATATGTTTTATTGTCTTTCATTAGCGAAGATGTTGTCCTACAGAGCATTCTTGAAAGAACATACCTATATGAGTTCGACTGTTAAAACGTCACAGTCTATGAGACTTGGGTAGTCTCTAGTAAACTCATTAAGAGACCACGGAGTACGACGTATATGCTCAACCTACGGAGTAAGACTATTGGTGTTCAGGTACTAGTTTGGCTTTGAGTAAAGCTCATTCGCACAAAACTTGCAATTCAAGACGTAGTCCATTGTTCAAGTTGTGGATGAGTGTAACTTGAAGTTCTAGGTAAAAGTTTAACTTCACAGTCTCTGCCGAAACACTGGTATATCAAATAGGAGCGAGAACAGGCAAATCTCTAAATGGGTATTTGAGATCTGGTGGGGGATTGTTGGAATTTATATGGGCTTGGCCCAATAACAAATTCAGAAAATCCTAATAAATCTCAAAGGCCCATTCATAAAAGCAAGAGGAGAAGTGGGAACTATTTAGTATCACCTCGCTTGTGGAAGTGGAGGTAGACATACTTAAATATGGAAGACCTCTCCACTTCCTCAAGTCTAGTATGAGTAGGAGAAAGGGAAGTCCACATGCGCGCTCGCTCGCCCCCCCCCCCCCCCCTCGCCGGGTCGGGTCGGGCAGGGCGGGGCGAAGGGCGCGGGTGCGCAGCACCTGCGTGAATGGTCCGCCGAAATCCACCTCCTCGTCTTGCGGGAACGCAGTTTCCTTTTCTCCGGAATCCTCGTCTTCGTGATCCTGCAGCGGGAGAAGGCGAATAAGGTTTTTGGGAAGCGCTCTTCGCGCGACTGCTCTCAATCTTCACGACGGGTCGTCTTCCGTCCAAGTCAGGCGGCGCTACGTCCCGGCGGATTCGTCGTCAGCTGAACCGAAGTCTCCCGTCGCCGATGATCGACATCGACATCGTCTTCAACAACCTGAACGTTGCTCCATCGACACACGCATCTTCGTCATCTTCACCGCAATCTACTACTCTTACAACTATGAGGTATAAACCTCGTGATCTAATCTTATCGTTCATACTGTCCAATCTATCTAGTAGACAAGCTATGTCTATGCTAGTTAACTTAAACATGCTATGTGATATGTGGTTTAATCATGTTAGTATGCAGCACATGCTTATTCTAGTTAATCAATCTGTCATGATTTATATTCTGGTATTAATCTAAAAATTATCATATTATTCAACAGTCAACACGAGTGTAAAGTGGTTGATGTCCAAATCAAGGAAGCAAACAACACCCAAGGAAAACATTTCTAATGTTTACATACTGTACACATTCATTTTTCATGAAACTATAGTAACCAACTTAAGGTTTTATAAGCAAATATCCGGTTCCTCCTTCAATAGTTTAGATCAGATGGCCTAACCTTTTATTTCGAGGACGGCAAAATACTGCAGCGCTTGGGAGACCTAAATGAAATTATTGGGAATTTAGATGGTGGCAACACAAAAAGGAGAAAGCAGAGACGGCCGTTACCTCGACCAATCCCCTCACGCTCAACTCACCTCCCTCCCTAACCATGGTTATTTGTTAACCCGCCTCCCTTAACCCCTCTCTAACCCATCCCTCACCCCCTTCTTGAGGCGCACCACCCCTGCGCACGAACACACAGACACAGCACAGACGCCAGTAACGATTGAAGAAGAGTGTGAGCTGGGAAGCAGAGGCGGCCAGTGGGGGCGCCGGGAGGTGGGACCGTGGTGCCAGCAACCGAGAGTTGGTGGCGCGGCGCCCGGCCGTCGGACAGGGACTGGTGGTGCTGCCTTCTCGAAGTGCGGCAGCGGCGGCGCCGGAACAGTGCCAGATCTGCGACTCCGACGGCGCAATCCACCAATCCCTGGGCTCGGCATTGGATCAGGTACGGGTGGGGGGCCCTTCTCGACTTTCCTGGGGTTGTCCGTTTCTGCTGGTTCATCTCACCAATTCTGCCGAGTCTATGCAATATTCTTCCCTTTTTTTGTTCATTTTTAATGGTCGGCAGAGCAAAAGGTGGCATATTTAGCAGGAAAGGGCTATGCTGTCTTGCACATAGATGATAGATGCAGCACATCTCTCCATTTCTACTAGCTTCCGGAACAATTGTTTCCGCAACACTTCACTGAGCTCTCAACTTGGATGCCCGATTGCACAGCATGGTGAATCAATGGTAGCTTAGTGATTCTTGTGCTAGTCTTCTACCTCTTGACGCTACACCATTACGCGTTTGCTTCTTCATCTGCTTTTAGCAGAAGCGGATCTGTGTCGATCAGAGTTTGTGCCTGTGCAGAGCTGCCACCACAGTGTAGATTTAGCTCGTTCCTGTAGTAAAAGGACCACCTTTGACAACTGCTTACAGTTTTGACTTTTGACTAACCCTTCTGAGATGAGATGCGGTGAGGTGGCTGATCTATTCATTTACCAGGAAGAGCTGAGATGTGGGTTTTCAGGTTTCTTGCCTGGACCCTGGATCTCATCAGTTGACAGAGGTTCGGGGTAAGCCAACCCTGGTGCTGTACTGCTGTTGTTGGGAGAGTGAGAAGAGGGGACAGCTCGAATCTGAAATGATACAAGTGCAGAAGATGCACCTTTCTTCCATATTATAGCTTTAATATGTACATTTAAAAAACCAACTAATGGTCAACAATTATATGGAAAGTGGTAGTCCACTCCTTTTGTGTGTGTCAACTTTTCCTTAACAAATGTGGATGCTTTAACCATGTGAAGTGTTGGGGTTTATTGATTGCATGACTACTTGAGTGTATCACGAGGAAGGTTCCTTATCTTCTGTTTCACAGTCCATGTAGAACAGGAATGGTGCTGGAGTGGATTGTATGTCATTGGGAGAATCATTCTTGTTTTGTTTGATGCTTGTTAGTTGTTAGTTCTGTCTTTGGATTATGATGATAACCTCCTCTAATTCTTTCTGTTCTTGCAGGATCTAACAATCAACAAGCAAGCTTTTCCAGCCTCATAAGTAACAGCTACCTGCTGTAGGAGGGTTGCTGTTATCTGCCTGTCTTCGCCTTATGGTGCTGTCTAGCAAGTTGTACAAGATGTCTGTCATCGCTTGATGATCTCTGCTGTGACATCTCTCTCTCTCTCACACTCGCTGCTGAATTTGACGGGTGCAGAAGGAAACAAGAGAGGCGCAAGAAAGGCCGGATTCTGGCAGCTTCCTCTAGTACATTGGCCCCAATTCCTCTTTCAGTTTCCACCATGCCTCACAACTTGGAGAGCCCGGTGCAGACCCAGATGGCAGTCTCAGCCTTGGACCGAGCTCTTAGCAGTGAGTACCCTACCAAAAGCAGAAGTGAGACCAAGGTTGGCGGATGGAAACGTGTTTTTGTCCAAACCGACACTGGTTGTGTCCTGGCTGTTCAATTGGATCGCGGTGACAACGCACACACGGTCAAAAGAAAGCTGCAGGTGGCCCTAAATTTTCCCACTGATGAGAGGTCACTGACATTAGGTGATCGTGTTCTGACAAATGATCTCAGCACTATTAGAAATGATTCCCCATTGCTTCTCACCAAGACTTTCATGCATCGAAGTTCCTCCACACCATGCTTGTCTCCTAGAGGCAAGGATCTCCAACAGCAAAAAGATAGGGGCTGTCCAATTGAACTGTTAGTATGCCCGAGTCGCTGTTCTCGAACAAGGCAGCTTGTAAAGGATGTTGCTAGGGCAATCAGGAAAGGCGTGGATCCAGTACCTGTCAAAAGTGGGCTTGGTGGTGCCTACTATTTCAAGAACAGCAAAGGTGAGAATGCGGCAATTGTGAAGCCAAATGATGAGGAGCCTTTTGCACCCAACAACCCAAAAGGTTTTATAGGGAAATCCCTTGGGCAGCCAGGCCTCAAAAGATCAGTTCGAATTGGCGAGACTGGTTTCAGAGAGGTTGCTGCCTACCTCCTGGACTATGATAACTCTGCTAATGTCCCTCCAACGCTACTTGTTAAGATTTCTCATCCTGTTTTTCATATGAATGAAGGCGCCAACTGTGCTAACAAAAATATTGCTGATGGTGGCACTCAAGCTGTCAGCAAGATTGCATCATTTCAACAGTTTATTCCTCATGATTGTGATGCCAGTGATCATGGCACCTCAAGCTTTCCTGTTTCTGCTGTCCATAGGATTGGTATTCTTGACATCAGGATCTTCAACACCGATAGACATGCTGGAAATCTTCTGGTAAGGAAGCAAACTGGAGCAGGAAAATTTGGGAATCAGACTGAACTTATTCCTATTGATCATGGTCTCTGCCTTCCAGAGTGTTTGGAGGATCCTTATTTTGAATGGATCCACTGGCCTCAGGCATCAGTTCCATTCTCTGAGGATGAGCTCGAATACATAGCAAATCTTGATCCAGTGAAAGATGCCGACATGCTGCGGATGGAGTTGCCTATGATCCGTGAAGCATGCCTGAGAGTACTAATACTCTCAACCATATTTCTGAAAGAAGCCACGGCATTTGGTCTGTGCCTTGCAGAGATTGGAGAGATGATGAGCAGGGAATTTACTGGGATGGAAGATCAGCCAAGTGAGCTAGAGTTTGTCTGCATGGAGGCAAGGAGGCTAGCAGCAGAGCAAGAAGACAGTTCCACAGAACATGACTCTTGTGAGGAGGATTTAACTCAGTTTGAACTTGACAGCGAAGATCATGAAATGGTAAAAGAACCATCAGCCCACCAGTTTGAATTTAAGACAAGAAACTCCAGAAACCAACTGTCCAAATTGGATGAAGCCGATGAAGAAGAGGAGGAAGAAGAGGAAGATGACACTGAGGAGGTAGAAAGCGATGCTGGAATGTTAGCTCGCCCTAAACCAATCAATAAGTGGCTTGCTAACATTTCGAAGCTGTCGACCTCACTGAAGGGTGTCAATCTGACAGACAAAACCCAGCGTCAACTGTCTGCTGGTTCTAAGTTTGTGGATCCTGTGAGTACTTCTAAGAGCAACAGCAACGACTGTGGCTCTCAACTTTGTAACTGGGGAAGTGCAAACGATATGCTCCCTACAAGTGTGAGCTTCGTCAAGCTGGCTGACATGAAAACTGAGACATGGGGGCTGTTCCTCGAGAAGTTCCAGGAGCTCCTGCCTGAGACATTCCGCTCCCGCAAATGCAGTGTCACAGCGCAAAGGGCAAAGCAGAGGCTTGGCACTTCTTGCCAGTTTTGAGTTAGCACAGGAGTAGGCGGGTGAGCACCTGTTCGTCTGTTGCAGTTTGCTGTGGCTTTCATGCAGGTGTTGAGCTCTGCAGTTCTCTCTCGAATAAAGCCATCCTTCACAGGATTGCAGTTTGCAACAAGATTTGAGTGATTGAGCGCCTGAACCTGAGGTCCATGCTGATATGATGGCCTTGCTCTGTAAATATTTTTGTTTTCTTTTTTCTTCCCCTTTTCTAGCTAGGCTGCTAGACATGAGTTGCTTGAAAGAAGTTGGGATGCAATGCCTGCCTGTTTCTGGGCACCCGACTCTTCCACTCGTGATATGCATTCAAAAGTTTCATTCAAATAAACATTTAGCAGAAAGTTTCTAATGTGGTAATTAAACATTGTGGCAGATGAATGCTAAAGGTCAACTTACAATCATTTTTGTTGTGTTGCCATTGGCATGTACAGTATAAGAGCATCTCCAAGAGACTCTGTAAACATACTAGCTAAATTTAGTGATTTAGTTACTCTCTAAAATAGATAATATTAAATTACTCCACAGACTCTGTAAAATGAAGAGTCTAGATGGCTAGTGAGGTAGGCTATCCAAAGATAGAGAGCGAATGAGGTGGAATAGAGATCTTCTAAACTTGTAGAGTCATTTACAGAGTCTGTTGGAGACATATTTTCCTTTCATAATAACTAAATTTACATTTAGAAAACGATTTGGCTAATCTCTTAGAGATGCTTTAAGGGGTGTTTTGGATCCGGTTGCTAAAGTTTAGTATGTTTCTCATTTAATGTTCGGATGTTAACTAGGAGAACTAAATTTGAGTTAATTATAAAACTAGTTGCACAATAATAGACTAATTAGCAAGATAAATCTATTAAGTCTAGTTAATTTATCATAACATGATATTGTTAAATCATTGACTAATTAGACTTAATAGATTTGTCTTGCAAATTAGGTTTAATCTATGAAAGTAGTTTTATAATTAATTTTTATTTAATATACTAATTTTAAATTAGTGTACAAACCGATGGTACAGGACTAAAATTTAGCCCAAGGGACCACACACCCCTAAGTCATGTAATTTGTAGTTCTTTGTGGCGGCATTTAACCCTTCGGCCTGCTGTGATTGAGTATTTGTTTTCTTGTTCACATGGCCATGGTTAAAGCCATCCTGCAGTTTAATGTGCTCAGTCTATCTTGCAGTCTTTAGGTGTGAAATTAATTGTATACTACTATGTACTACGACCAGAATAAATGCGGCAGAAGTCCAGAAAATTGTTGGGATAACATGGTAGTAGTATGTACTGATATATTCCAGCGGTAACTTATGGAAATGTAAGAAAGAAGTCTCCAAGAATAACAGCGACTGGTGTAATGGTAATGAAATTTACAGTAGATTCTTTGCGTGGTTTAAAGCATCCCGTTCTTTCGGTGTTTTTTTTTTTTGAAACGCATGAAATACAATTGTTTTATAAACAATTTTTTCTTTTTTTTTTAGGGCATCAATTTTTTCTTGTTGATTTACTGTAAATCTGTAATGTATCCATGGACTCATGCATGCCATTGTCTTGCCAAATGCTACAACTACTACTGTTGATTTTTCTTACAACGATTTCAAACCTCAGGTCAGTACAGAACTCTTGGTAACGAGACCTCTCATGGCAGCCAAGACATCTTTAACGATCTAGTAACTACCTGATGCTTTCATCAAACAGCTACAAGGAGGTCGAACCAAGTTCAATCCTATTTACATTTTGATACGTTTATCAAGTCAAAATCTAACTCTATAGAGCAACCTACATACTAGAACAAGCTCATGAGTTCATGATGCCCTTATCGGCGTAAGTTCTTTCATGCTGGTGAGGTCACTAAGCTCCACATGCTGGTACTCTATCCTCCTAAGGACGGTCCTGGTCTCACTCCTAGGCAGAGTTAACGTATCATGCTTTGTCAGCTGGCGCTGCCTGAGCCTTGAGATGGCCTGTGTGACCTCTGATATCCAGGGACGCTTCCTCGGACTCTTGTTAACACATCGGTAGGCAACATCAGCAAGCATCCGACCTCTTCAGGGATGTTCCCTACTAGGAGGTCCTTATCCAGTATCTCATCCCAATCAACCCTCCCCTCCCCTCCAATTGCTGCCTGAAAGGAGTCATGCATAGTATAAGTAATCCACAACACTACCGATGACACTTTTTGCTCACACACTGGTTTTATGAGGCATCTTTATCTTACAACAATATTGTGACCTAAGACCATGATTCACAGTGCAGTAGAGCGCTAATTCGACTGTAGTAGTGTGCATAGCTCGTGTGTGAGCTCCAGTACAGAGCTCATGTGAGACTGATGTCTCAGCTAGTGCACTGGTCTGATGTGCATGACTCTAAAGCGGGGCTCTAACTTGAGCAAGCAAAACAGGTAGTCAAAGATACAATAAGTGACCAACCCTCTCAATGCCTATTGAGTAAGTGGGAAGAGGGCTTTTTTCCTTCTAATTTTGTATGGAGTTTCAGTCAAGTTAAAATAACTTACCAGATTAATGTACTCCATTAGACCTTGTTGCGGATTTATGGCTGTTATCAGTTCAAAAAGTATTATGCCGAAACTATACACATCACTCTTCTTTGTTAACTTATTTGTGGACATGTAATCAGGATCCATATATCCATAGGTGCCCTTGAGACCAGACTTCCTTCCATCATACACTTCCTCCTTTGATAGACCAAAGTCTGCGACCTGCACCCACCAAGAAAAAGATGGATTACAATGTAGTACTAGTAGACTAGTTTCAGGCTAAGTATTTTGTCTCATCAACATAATCCTGCTTTTAGTTGCATATGTCCAGACTGAGTTGATCAACGAACTTTACACTCATCATGAGCCAGTATTGGTTTAGTTGAAACAACTGACAGCTGCACGATAATACTTAAAAAGTGCATATGGAGCAGTTACAATGATCAATATGAAGTATGTCATGTCTAACCTTGGCCCTCATTGAATGGTCCAGAAGTATATTATCAGACTTTAGGTCCCTGTGAATAACTGGTGGAACAGCCTGCACTCATGAAACATAACCATAGCTTTCATCAATTCCATTTATTTGCAAAAATACACACCTTAATAATTATCAATTGTTAGTGTACCCCTTCATGCAGATACTCAATTCCATGAGAGATGTCGTGAGCAATTTGCAGCCTTTCTTGCCAGCTCAAACCCCGTTTATTGTCACCTGATATGACATGATATGAAAGTAATTAAGGGCATGCCTTCCAAATGATGAAACAATTTGTTAGAACCTTTGAAGTGCACTGAGACACTATGTGCTCTGTGTATAACTATCAACTAATATGCAAATCATTTCATCATGTTTCTTTGTTCTGTGTTTCGCCTCAGAAAATAGAAAAATTGTCTCGCGTACCATATAAAAGTCTTGCCAAACTCCCATTGCTCATGTACTCATAAATCAGAATGCGCTGCCCTTTTTCCACACAATACCCAACCAAATTAACAAGATTCCTATGATGCAGCCTGCTAAGCAATGCTACCTGCAAACAAGATGTAGCCATGATTGCATTTTGATCAGTTTATTAGAGTCAAATGTCCATAGCAAACTAGTACTTCACATAGATTAAAGGTATTGCAGGTTAAGCTTACTTTACCCACAGCATTTTTTTTCTTCCTTTCTTTCTTTTTCCTTTTGATGTTTCTTACTTTTTCCAGGCAAAGTATGCCCCATCATTGAATAACTCTTTTTTTTTATGCTAGACCATCATTCAAGAACATAATTACTTTGTGTCTAAGAGAAAAAGTAACAGTCAAAACAAACACAAGGATACCCGTCTTGTTGTATTTCTACTTCTCTCTATAATCGCAAAATTTATACATATTTTGTTTGTGAATGTGCTCATTTCTTCTTTTTCTTAACTAACATGAAATGTGCTCATTTCTTATCTGCCATTTTGCACCATACTATGTGACTAGAGTGCAGTGACAGCAATATGCAGACAAGATCACAGGGGCTACTACCTCTGCCCCGAAAAGAGTGCAACTCTAGATGCATTCTTATGGCCTATTTGGCACAGCTTAGCTTCAGTAGCGAAATTGTTTTTTTAGAAAATAGCTTCATGAGCAACTCTCTAGATGAAGCTAAGCTATTTTGAAAAAAGTGTTTGGCAAAACACCTTTTCACCAACAACTTTATAAATGGATATGAGAGAGAAATGGAGGAGAGAGCTGAGATAAGCTACTTTTTTTAGCTTCATCCCACTTCGGGCCTGTTTGGTACAGCTCCGCTTCACTAGTGAAGCTGTTTTTTTAGAAAAGCTTCGTGAAACTGTTGTGAGTTGTTTTTTTGCCAAACACCTCTTTTCAAAACAGCTTCACCCATGAAGCTGTTTTTCTTCTCCTCTCACAAAGATATGAAGTGGGATCAAGCTGAAAATAGTAGTTTATCACAGCTCTCTCCCCTCTTTCTCTCTCATATCCATGCATGAAGTTGTTGGTGAAGCTATTTTACCAAACACTTTTTCCAAAATAGCTCAACTTCGTGAAACTGTTGTGAGTTGTACCAAACACACCCTTCATGTCTTTGTGAGAGAAGAAAAATAGCTTCATCCATGAAGCTGTTTTGAAAAAAGGGTTTGAAAAAAAAAAGTTGTACCAAACAGACCCTCAATAATTGTGATAATTGTGCCTGGAGTTTAACCAAATATATGGCTCAAAATACTGCTTAAAACACCAAATAAGTATATTATGAAAATATATTTCGTGATGAATCTAATATACCTATTTAGTACGATAAATAATAGTAATTTTTTATATAATTTAGTCAAACTTAACATAGTTTAACATACTATTGTTCTAGATATGCATTTTTTAGACAGATGGGAGTAATTTCCAGGAATAGTTGTCCCCCAAGGTACAAATAATCTATAATTTCAAGGAAGCAGGAAGAGTTGTTCACTAAGGTACAAATAATATATATAGGATTCGCTGAATAAAGTGCAGGCGTCCTAGCAAATCCATCTCGACGAAGTTGCTTAGAACGAAAACCAAATAAATGCTGCACCCGAAAAAGATTACAATACCTCAGTCTGGAACTCTCGTTCCCCTTGCCTTGAATCACTCGCGAGCACCTTTACAGCTACCACTTCACCGGTGGCCATTACAGCTTTGTACACAGGGCCGAACGATCCTTGCCCCAGAATTGTGGTAAAGTTGCTGGTAGCCTTCTGCAGATCCCTGAGCAGGAACCAAGAGCAACATGATGGAACAGTTCAGAAAATGATATTTACACCTGATGATCTGATCATACTATACGAGTGACCATTCCACAGAATCACAGGCATGGACCCAATTAAAGGCAGTAATTTCATTTCAATCAACTGAGATAAGATTGAGGAAAAGGTTCCGTATTCCAGTCTTCTCGTACTTGTAATGGTATTTTGGGATCCCGGAGACGGACAGCGACGGCGGCTCCCTGCCGTTGTGTCCGGCGCCGCCTCCTCTCCAGGCCCAGAATGCGGCGCGTTTGGGCGGTAGCGGATGGCCCCAGTCAGCGACGCTCTCAGAGACCACGGAGACAGAGAAGCTGGAGTCGAGGCTAGCGCATCCGGCCCGCAGCGTCGCCGAGGGCGACTCGAGGGAGCGCGTTGTTGTCCGTGCGGCGACGCTGGCCCGCCGGCGGTAGAGCCAGATGGCCAGGAGCACGCCTGCCGCCACGAGCAGCGCGGCCGCGACGCCGGCGGTGACCCCGATGAGCACGGCCCTACTCCTACCAACCATCCCCGCTGCGCGCCTCCCGGTGCGTCGTCGTCCCCGGCGAAGCAACGACCATGCCGTGTGAGGTCACACCCGGACCCGGGAGCAGGAAACCTCCTGGCCGCCTGCTCCTGCCATGCCCATGGGAGCAGCAGAACGCGTCAGGAAGCAACCTTGCGCTGGGATTTCGGGTAGCAGGATGCGCCAAGAAGCAATCCTGCACAGCAGCTCCGCGGTAAAACTGCGGAATTGCGCCTGGAAAAGAGAAGCTTGGCAGCAAAGTGCGCGCCGTACCTCGGGAAATCGTGCTCGTGGATGCTGATCTCAGGAACCGACGACGACGGATCGAAGAGGAGGGGTGAGCAGGACGAGATTGCTTGAGCCTCCTCTCCTCGTGGCGGAGTAGGAAGAGGAGGAGGAATGGATTCAGAGAAGACTGGCGCGTGGAAAAGGAGCGGAGTCTTGTGTTTGGGGGAGCAGACGCGGTCCAACCCACTCTCCTCTCCTCGTCAAAAAAAAAAACCCCACTCTCCTCTCCACGCGACGCAAGCACACAACTCTAAACTAATATCTGGCTCGACAGCAACTGGTGCAGATATCCATGGCGAGGCTTGCTCGCGAGACCGGGAAAAGGGAAAATTGATTTGCGGCTGTACGTATATTTGCGGCTTTTGTTTAGATTCTGACGAAGGCGGAAGGCTCATGGATGATGGGTCCTGATTGTGAGACTGGGTGACCGAGTTGTTGGGATGGGACTCTGTCAATTGCCCATGCGCACACGAGTCGTGCTCGTGCCCCCTAGCACATCCATGTTATCTTCGTAAAATACTTCTTCCCAAGTGTTTATAACTTTTTTAATAGTTAAAACCATCTTTAAGTTTGAGCAAAATTATAGTAAAAATTACAAAGGTTTATGAAATCAAATAGTTATATCATTAAAGTATAATTAATGGAAAATCTAGTAATAATTATTTGATAGCATCAATGTTATTATTTTATTTATACAATTTTTTATCAAACTTAAGATGATTTAACTCTTCAAGAGAGTTGGGATGACTTAAAATTTGGGTGGAGTGCGTAAAATGGATTGAAAAAAGTTGTTCACTTATTAAACCATATGGTTTGTTTTAACAGTGAGAATTTTTTTCCTATTTGTAAAATTGAATTGATTCTTACAAAATTCATGTGTTCAAACATACCAAAGATGTGTAAGTAAGGTTCAAATGTGTACAATCTTGGTGCGTTAAGCATTTTTTTCATATGTATATGGTGACTAGTAAGTTAGATGTTTCTCGTTTTCTTTTCATTTTCTTTTTGCTCCGTCCATTAACTGGTTCAGTGTGCTTGATCCACTAGCCAATAATGTGGCCTTTTTTTTTTTGCTTCAGTGAGAAATACGTAGTAATGATAGGATAGCTCCATGCCTGAAATTTTTTTTATATTATATATGCCTTCCATTTGTTTTTTTTTTCTTTTTGGTTTACAACAATTCCATTAAGGTGTTTGATGCTTCTACAGCTGTACTGGTCACGCGTCATTATAATCGCTACCTAGTCGGCTAGTCCAGTACGCAATGTACTGTATCTGTATTGTGCAAGTAGTGTATTCCATACTGCATACCCCTGGGCAGTGGCGGCAGGGACAGAGAGGCCTCTGGAGCTGGAGGAGTAAAGGCACGCGGTTAGAGTGTTAATTAGACCACACCAAACAGGCGGTGAGGTAGTGTGCAGTGCCAATTGGTAGTATAGTGTTACAATGCTAGTACCGCCGAAACATCGATTTGGGATCTGCTGATTTGGCATTTGGCAGCTGTTAAATACTTCCTCCAATGGCCATCCGGACGGACGGCGTTCGTCATAGCGTTGAGCGTACCGCCCGCTCCTATTTGGCAACTGGGATTGGCCACAACGTCTTGTGCTACAATCTGGCGTTTTCAGGCGTCGTATTTGGTTGGTTCATCTTTTCTTCTGTCCTGCCGCCGGCCCCGCGCTGTAGTTTACCTGAATCATTCCATTTCATTAACCTGAGATGTTTGTAAAAAAAAAAACCTGAGATAGTTAGAGTATCTCCAGCAACCGTTCTCAAATGAAAACCCCTACTTTTAATTTAAAAGTTTTCTCTATTTTTGAAGTCTTAAATTTGTTATTTATACTCCAACAGTAACCCTCAAATCTTTTAATAGACAATGACAATTGATACCCATATGGCATCTCTGTCAAAAAGCAAAGAGAGAGAGAAAAGTAGGAGGTGAAGTAAGACCAACACACGTAGGGGGTGAAGAGAGAAAAATAGATGGCCAATGAAAATATGGAGTGTAGTAAGGGGTCTATTGGAGTTGAGTTTTTGACCCCACTACTCAAATCTAAAGTAGAGGGCAAGTAGCGGCTATTGGTGAAGATGCTCTTAACATGAAAGATAAAATTAACAATTGTACTACAAGCTACTTGTTTCGTCACTCTCAACAAAGGCTTCAGTTGAACATCAAAGACAGCATCAGAGTTCAAGACTGTTGAAAACTTGAAATCAGCAATTATGCAAGTTTCATCGAGTTTTTCTCCTTCGTGAGACTTTGTATCCACCCACTAATAGCCAACATTTATAAGCCAACCATACTATGATGTGAGACCGATTCCATGCTCAGGTCAGGTGCACCAACCACACCTCAGTAGCCGGGAAATGTTCGGTTCCAGTACTGCAACCATGATTGATCATGGCATATTAAAGGAATGTTTTTTTAGTTGTTACAGTACTGATTAGACCTAGCAACTACACTGTAGAACATCATTAACATGCCATAAAAATGTACAGCTTGTCCCTAGTTTTTGCTTTGAGGTATTCACAATGACCTGACAAGAAAGAATTCCAAACTTGTGTACAACCAAACAGAAACTTGTGTACAATCTAACAGGAGGTACCAGTTTGAACCATCTGCCTGGCAGACAACGCCAAACTGATAGTTTCTTTAACAAAGTTACACAAGCATTCTCTGCAAAAATCAGAAATTGCTGACGACTTCAGTTGTTTGACTTTGGGGCTGTGCTTGCAGACAGGTCTTGAGAGTGCAAGGGATTGCGATGGCGAATGCTCAAATCTGCAAGCAGCCAAGATGGAATGTGTTGCTGTCCGAGCAACTTCCTTGAATCTGTCAGAACCTGAATCCCAAACAGTGGTTTATGAAATTGAAAATGTGACAGCAAAAAAGTTGTTATGTTAGTGAACATAAGAATTGGAAAGGAATTTTGTACCATGTGTTTTGTCTATCTTGAGTAGTTTCAACTCGCGAATGACCAAAGAAGAAATCTCACTTTTTGCAATTTTACAGGTTGACCTGGACCTTTTGGATCCTTGATCATGGCTTCTTTCTGAACTGTGTTTTCTCTTGCGCTCATGCCGGTCTGGACTAAAACTTTTCCTAACTTCAATGGTTGCAGCAATACCTTCGACACGGACAGCTGAAGATTCCTTAGGGTTTACCGTCATAGTGGATTGGCTCCCAGATCCAATACTAGATCCTAACTGTGGGGATGAAGTCACAGCTGACTGACCAGATGCTGAACTGTACTTTAGTGGATGCAGCATGTCTGATTTGAGTTTTTCTGGTTTGCATATATTACATGAAGAAACTAATGATTGATCAACATGCTGATTGTGGATTGATGAGACAACTTTGTCATTAAGGCTTTCCTGATTTATTCGATTGTGAAAAGAAACCATCCTCTCATGAACCGAGGCACGACTGTTCTCAGGCAAGCTATGGCATCCTCTAGAGTTATTTGAGGGTGGGGTATGTTCCACTTCTGTACCATGCCCACAGATTGAATAACTTTGTTGACAAAACTTATTAGGCAGGTTCTGGTTCTTGTGTCCCACAATTGTATCAATCGGACTGTAATAAGTTGATCTGTTCCCCATGGAAAATGGGGAACTGCAGTTAAGGGAGGCAGGTGTGCTAGATATCTTCCTCCCACCAGATGATTTTGCCATATCCAACCTTTTCCATGCCTTACGGGCATCACGAGTGTCCTTGTGCAAGACTTTTTTACTATGGCCCAGTGAGGTACTAGTTTCCTCAGATAAGGGCGTTGGCTGAGGAACAGAAGCTGCAGCAGCGCCATTTCGAGAACTGAGTGTTACAGGCTCAGCATAACGCTGATGCTCGGTAGCAGCAGAAGCAGAACCAGCCATATCCTTCCTTCTTCTGCCAGGCATATGCGGAGCAAACCCCACAGAACCATCACGCAGAGCAGCCCAGTTCTCCCGCAGCTCTCTTACACGCTTATCAAGATTGCGAGAATTGCGCAATGTTCTAGCTCTCTCGACTTCAAGTCGAATGCGAGCATGATAGGCTGCAAGACCATTATCTCGTCCCTGGCTAGATATGGGACGCTGAGATCCAGCTGAAGTACCCTGTGGTCGAATATCCTCAGGAATCCTCCTCCTAAAGATCCCTGCACTGGTAGCAAAATCATCATCCACAATGTCATAAATGGAAGGAACTGGACCACCCACCGAACCGCCACCGCTCCGCGCATCTGTTCGTTCCAGATCATGCTCCTCATCCACAACACCAGAAACCGAGGGGGTTAGAACTGGCTCAGCTTCCGGAACATGGTTGCCGATCTCAGATTCACCATGATTCTCAGACTGCCATCTCAACTGATCATCTCTGATCGTCCCGCAGTCCTTGCAGAACCAGTCCCCCTCCGGCACGGTGGTCCCCAGCCCGACACAGTAAGTGTGCGCAGCTGAGTCGCAGAGCTCGCAGAGTAGCAGGAGCTCGTCATCGCTGGTGCTGCTGCAAACGGTGCATATGGTGTTCACGTAAGGATCTCCGCCCACTGTGCTGCTCCCGTTGCCCTGAGGATTGTTTACCTGCACACCCAACACAGCACGCGTCAGTGTTGTGTTGTCCGTCCCGCGGAGAATTCATGGCGTCCTGACATGACATATTGACAGGGGAGGGAGCGAAATAGCATGCAGTACGGATTAATCAATGGCAGATTTGCTGGGATTCGCAGTCATGGACATGAGAATTTCTACTACACAGGCGGGGCTACGGAGATCCGATAGGTCCGGGGATTAGATTAGATTAGATTAGTTTTTAAGGGTACCAAGCTGCATACCTGGTTGCGCTCGGGGACGGAGACGATTCGCTCGTCGGGAACCGGCCGGCGACGGGCGGGCGGCGGATGGTGCGGAAGCGGGCCTTGCAGAAGGGGCAGCGGGACTCGACGCGGCCCCAGGCCATGATGCAGACGAAGCAAAAGAAGTGGGCGCAGCAGTCCAGCTCGCCGCGGATGGCCCGCCGGCCGTCGACATAGCAGATGCCGCACATCTTCTCGGCCGCCTCCGCCTCGTCGTCCATCTTGCCCTTGCCTTTGGATAACTCGGACGGCGGAAGTGGCGAGGAGTCGACGTCGGCGAGCGCAGCCATGTGGGATGTGGTGGTGGGTCGGGCGCGTCGCGTCGGAGCGGAGCAGGAGATGTCGTTGGACTAGTCGGTCATAAGTATTTGGGCTCAACCGTCGGGACCAGACTCGGGGTTGTGTTGGCCTCGGATTTGCAACGTGGTTTCTCGGCCTTCCTGGAGTGATTTGTTTGAGTTTGGCCAACTTCATGCCATCTTTTTTTTAAAAAAAAATACTCCATCCCAGTTATAAGACATTTTAAAAATCTTAAAGAGTCAAAGCATCTCAAATTTAATCAAAAATTATAAAAAAATTAAAAGACTTATAACATCAAATATACATATTATAAAAATATAATTAATAAATAATTTAATGATAATTAGTTAACATTATAAATGTTATTATATTGTCATATAAATTTATTTATAGTCAAACTTAAAGTACTTTGACTCTTTAAGGTTATTCAGATATCTTATAATTTGAGATGGAGAGAATAATACATTATTAGAGTGAAAACACCTAAATTGAAGTTTTGCAAAGCCAACTTAACATTACATCGTGGTAAATAAACCAGACTCGCAAGAGTACAAGCATCATGGTCTATCTTGCAATTAGCACATAATTTAAGTTTTTATGTGAAATCAAAGCAACTAATTTATATAATAATAGTCATGTTCACTACAGCTATCTACTTCATCCAATCCTAAATTATAATACGTTTTGCATTTCTAAAATCATAACTTTTATTATGTATTAGACATAATTTATATTTAGATACATAGTAAAAACTATAAATCTAAAAAAGTAGCAATGCTTCCTATGCGCTCAAGAGCTGGAAAACCATCGATCATGTCATAGCTTCGGGTCCGTTTTTAAAGTTATGACACGGAAACCAAAACGACACTTAATAAGAGACGGAGAGTGTATATACAAGCACAGGAGTGAGGAAATGAAACTTATGAGCTCTCCAAACACGACGACTCCATGGTCTCTGTTCTTGCATTATTCTAATCCCTTCATCTTGCCTACCCCGCTACCTACTGCTAACACAAGGCTTAACAAGTAAGTAGTGGAAGCAACCACTCCAGTCCACGCCGATAATCATCGATCCGTGCGCGCCTGCGCGGTGCGCAAGCTGTAGCAGATCAAGCCCGCACGCGTAGACGGTAGACCGCAGCCACAGTACCAACATGGCCGCCGAGCAAGCCCCCTACGGCACCGGCAACACCACCGGAGCGCCGCACGTGTCCCGTACCCCGCGCAGGATCACATGCAGCCGCTCCTCCACCTCGCTTCGCTCCTCGCCGCGCGCGGTCTCCGCCTCACCGTCGTCGAGACGCCCGCCACGGCCGACCTCCTCACGCTGCTCCTCGCCGAGCACCCTTTCTCGGTGCGGTTGCTCTCCTTCCCCTCCACCGTTGACCATGACACGTCGGGCCCGACCTCCATCAGCGTCGACTTCCACGCGCGCCCTGCCGTCCTGCGCGCCGCTCGTTAATAAATGAAAAAAAAAACTAAAAACAACAAAAAAAAAATACATCTACAACTTTTAAAAATTTAAAACACAAAAAAAAACATTTTGAGCCAAAATAATATAAACAACTCAAAAAATTAACAAATTACAAATAAGTTAGTGAATACGAAAAATACATCTACAACTCCTAAAAGTTAAAAAAAAAAAAAAAAACACATTTGGAGCCAAAATAATAAACAAAAAATAACAAAAAAAAAGTACATCTACAACAAATAAACAAAAGATGAAAAATACATCTACAACTCCTAAAATTAAAAAAAATGCATTTGGAGCCAAAATAATAAACAAAAAAACAACAAAAACAAAAATTACATCTACAACTGCTAAAAACAAAAAACGCATTGGAGCCAAAATAATAAAAACAACTCAAAAATAAAAAAAAATACAAAAGACAAAAAAATATATGAAAAAATAAACAAAAATGATGAAAAAAATAAAAAAAAGGTGTTTACAACATTGTTCCGTGTTAATAATTTAGAGCAACAAGGCTCTATACCAATTGAAAGGATCAAGATGTCTCAGAAGGGGTGAATTGGGCTTATTTTAAATTTCTAAAGCAAAATGTAAAACCTATCAAATGTCAATCACCCGCTAGTGCCTACCGGAAGTGTGTCCTAGCTAGAAAGCGGTAGCAAGCCATGTAATTTAAGAACACGCTACACAATTATAGTGTGAAAGGTAAAAACAAGTGTGGAATGTAAATGCGGGAAAGTAAAGAGCTAGGGATATAAATGGAGTTGACACGCGATGTTTTCCTAAGGTATCGAGGAGTCGACACTCCCTCTAGTCCTCGTTGGAGCACCTCGCAAGGTATTGCTCCCCCTCGATCCGCGCAAGGACCGAGTGCTCTCTACGGGCTGGTTCTTCGCCACTCCGGCTCGGTGAACCGCCCACAACCGATCACAAGTCGATGGAGAAGGGCCGCCAACAATCTTCTGACGATCACCTTCCTCCGAACACCACCAAACCGTCTAGGTGTTGTCGATCACCAAGATTAACAAGCACAAGACCTTCATTTGACCCACTCAAGGCTAGGATGGTGGATGGATGCACACTTGTCACTCCTAATCACCCTAGGAAGAAAAAACAAACTTTGGATCTCACAAATCTCTTCTTGGTCTCTCAAGAACTCTCTCAAGCTTCCTTCAGTTGAAACAATGGCCAAAAGAGCTAACTTGGACGAGATGGGCAACTATATATATAGCCCCCACCTTCCAAACTAGTCGTTTTGTGCTTTTTGCACTTTCTGCGCACCGTCGGACCGGACCACGCTCGGGTCCGTCGGACCATTTCCTCTAGTCCGGAGCATGCTGATATACAGGTGATACCACTGCTCGAGGGACCTTCGGACTACTTGCAATAGTCCGTAGCTAGGCGTCGGACCAAGTCCGACGCGCTGTCCGACAGTTTGGAGCTCTCTGATGTGCTTCGGACTAGTCGTCGGACCAGACCGTCGGACTAGTTCGGAGCCTCTCTCTGACTCGGCTCAATACTCACTGGCCACCGGACCAATCAACTATGGTCCAGAGCCCTCCGGACAGGTTGTCCGGAGCTCTTTTCTCTGCTGACTACCTAAGACAGGTCGTCAGACCACTTCCATTGGTCTGACGCCTCTAAGGCAACTGACCCGGAGCTCTTCTGACCCACTTCTTCACCTCTTTTCACTAAGTCTCTTGAAGGGGTTTTGCTCCTACCATCTCAAGGGCTATTTGTAGGTTATCTAGGACACGTTGTGATAAGTGTGCATACACCAACATTCTCAAACTCTCCTAGGTCAAGCTACTAATCTCATACCCCTTCATAGTACAGTCAAAGGAAAAACAAAACCCTAGTCTATACTTAGTGCTCTTCTTAGACCTTAGTGGCACTAAGACTATCCTAGTCTTCAACCTTGAGCTTCATCCTTTGAAACCGAAATGAAATCCATCTTGGGGGCATGAATACCATTAATCCCATTCAATATCCATCACATATGACCTAACTTAATCAATATTGACTCTGCAAAACACATGTTAGTCATAGTGATCTAGCATTGTCGTTAATCGCCTAAATCAATGGGGCCTAAATGCTTCAACCCAGATCAGTGATAAGGTAAGCTTTCGATCTGAAACACATGTTAGTCATAGTGATCTAGCATTGTCGTTAATCGCCTAAACCAATGGGGCCTAAATGCTTCAACCCAGATCAGTGATAAGGTAAGCTTTCGATCTGAAACACATGTTAGTCATAGTGATCTAGCATTGTCGTTAATCGCCTAAACCAATGGGGCCTAAATGCTTCAACCCAGATCAGTGATAAGGTAAGCTTTCGATCTGTAATAGCAGCAGTGGCCTCTTCCCCCATCCATATATAGAATCACCAGATAACTCTTCTACACGAAAGTACCAAATATAGTGACTTGTGAGGTACATTTACAATAAAAATTGATGAATTCCTTTTTTTATAAAATTTAAAATGATTAATATAAATCTGAGATGGACAAGACACAACAAAAAAATCACACGAATAAGGATTGGAGATAACTAAAAAAGGACACCTGCAACTAACTCAACATGAATTTCTTATGCACATATGGAACTACATATGGCTTGAAAGATGTAGGTAAACTTAAATGCAAACTGCAACTTAAAAGATGTAGTATATGTAGATAAAACTATCAAATATTAGCATTTATGATATGTTGAGCATTTGAGGGACCTATACAGCTTGAAGTATGTGTTTTCAATCCAGGTTGGCAAAGGACCAAGACACTTTCCTTAGATTATCAAATATAAGGAACTAACATTGACCCCTCTTACACAGGAGCAAATGAGATGAAAATCGTGCTCTGCAATTTGGGAGTATATCTAGTACAAGCACTGGACCTTTTGGTGCACTTCAATTAACAACTTCCAGGTATATGTGTGGACAACATAAATATAAATATCAAATTATAATGTTTTATCGTTCATACAACTCTTTAGCTTTTTTGGCCAAAAAAAAAACAAATGAAGGATAAAAGGTTTGGATTTCCAAATTTTGCAGCCAGGTGGTTCAAAGAACACAAACCATGGGGATGTGACATATATTGGGAAAATGTTCTTCACAAACCAAACATATCTACCCATGTCAAGCCTATACAACTAGGTATGCAAAAATTACTCCATCTTGTATCGTGGCAATGGATCATAAGGTTAGTCTCCATGAGAGTTTTATTTGCATTTAGTATTGCGACATGTCTGCTAATTTGATGAATTGATGGGTTAATTATGAAGAGAGAGAGAGTTTCGTGATGAAATCCATCGGCACCCGCAACGGTTTGAGTGTCATATCATTCTGTCAGGAGTGCGAAAGCTTCACCGCAGTTAACACAAAAACAGAGGATACCAACAGTGGATTTCCTCCTGGCCATGAGCGGGTGAGGCGGTGAGCCCAAGACGGATAGCCTGGATTGGGGTGCGTGTTTGCTTGCATCGATCGGGCACGAGGGCATGCTTCTCGCAACAGGCAACATTGCTTGGGAGTGTCCATGGCGGCTCACTGCAAAGCTTCGAAGCGATTGGGCTCCTCCAGATCCACGGTGGCATCCACGGTGGCCACGGTGCTTCCCTCAACGACGGTCGGTGGAGGCTTCTGGTGGCTTCGGGTAGCACAGGGGCCAGGGGCCTAAATGTAATTTTTTCTTCTTTCAGGGGTCTTTGTGCAAGTTGGGTGGGACAACTGTCCATTTATCCTTGCACAGTGTATCTGTATTTGTACGCATATTTGTACGTTTTCCTTATCCTATAATACACGTACGTTTAATTAAAAAAAACATTGCTTGGGAGGTCATCCAAACTGTTCATGGATTGATGTTAAGAATTTAGGATCAATGGATCATTGTGTACTTGTGTTGCCCAGAAGTCTATTTCATTACCAAGTTCTTATCATTATTAGTAAAAGGAATGTATCGATTTATATCGATCAAATATTCAAATCACATAGAAGAGCTTAATAGTCTGAACTGATCTTGGTTATTGGTTCGCTGGCGAGCTGCCGCACCAGCTCCTCCAGCTCTCGCCACGAGTCGCCGCTGCCTCCGCAGCGAGCTCCTTCGCCCTCGCCGCCACGTCATGGTTCCCACCGATGGCCGTGTGCAGCACCCGCGCGACATCGTCCGCGCGGCCTTGAGCCCACCCCAGCTCACGGGCACGGCGGCGCCCAGCTCGTCCACGAGCAGCCGCGCGTTCACGGTCGGCCGTCATCGGCCACGTGAGCATCGCCACCCCTGCCCCCGCGGCCTCCAGCAGCGAGTTCCAGCCACAGTGCGTAACGAACCAGACCACCGCCCGGTGCCGCAGCGCAGCCACCTGCGGCACCCAGCCGCAGATCACCCTGCCCCTCCCGCCTGCGGCCGCGACGCACTCCTCGAACCCCTCTGGGATCGGCGCCGTTTTCCCGGCCGCCCAAACGAACGCCAGCCGGGTGCGCTCCAGCGCGGAGGCCAGCGCCGCCGCATGGGGCGGCTGCAGCACCGCCGTGCTCCCGAAGCTGATGTACAGCACGGAGCTGTCGTCCGGGAACCTGTCGAGCCAGGCGCACAGATCGGCAGCGGACACGGCCGTCTCCCCGCCGCGGCCGCCCGTGCCGTCGGGCTCCGGCGCCACCGGCCCGACAGCGTGCACGCGCCTGAAGCCCAGATCCGCGAGAGGCGCACCGAGGTACCGCTCCTCGAGCCGCCGGAACGTGTTGGACACGAACGCCGACCCCTCCAGGTTCCAGAGGAAGTTGCGCCGCACCACCTCTGAGATCTCGTCTCCCTCCTCGTACGTCCGGTACATCAACGACAGCTGCCGCCATGGGTACGGCGGGCTGCCAAGGAGATTCGGGAATCTGATCTGGCTCTCTTCGTCGCGCCTCGGCGTCCGGCGAAATAACGAGTGGAGCACGGCAGAACCGTACACACCGGACGGAGAGAACACGATTCCTAGAACGCCCAGCTCCACCGCCAGTGGCTTCGCCCACCCGCAGGAGTGGTCGGCGAGTATGGAGACCACGCGGTCCGGTGTGCCGGACCGCTCACGGGCCCATGAGCCGAGCGGGCCGCGGAGCTCGGCGAAGGCGACGATGAGCGATGCGAAGACCGTGGGCGGCGAGTCACCGGACCGCTCACGGGCCCATGAGCCGAGCGGGCCGCGGAGCTCGGCGAAGGCGACGATGAGCGATGCGAAGACCGTGGGCGGCGAGTCCTTGGTGCTCTCGAGTCCCGCGGGTAGAGCGGGGTGGGAGGGGAACGGGAGGACGAGCACCTGGACGGCACCGTCGTGGTGGTCCACGAGCGGGGCAGTGGTGGCCACGGTGATGCGGAGGCCGCGGGATGCGAGGAGGCCGGCCAGATTGAGGAGCGGGATCATGTGGCCCGGTGCTGGGTACGGAACCACCAGGACGTGCGGTCTCGCCAGCGCTGTGGAGCTATCGGTGGCTCTTGTGGCAGCCATGGCGAATGCGAGAGCGACTCGTGACGCCGAGGCGGACACTGGACAATGAACACTGGCAAGTGGAAGTGAGCGTACCAATGAATGGACCTCCACTTGCGTGAGCTATCTGGAATTCTGGATAACTACTCAAGTAAGGAGCTCATGCCGCTCGACAAAAAAAAATGTTATCTTTCTTGCGGGTAAAACAAAATAAAAATGTTCTTGTTTGTCAATGATTTGATGTATTTTTTTTGAAAAAAAAAGATTCGGAAAAGAAATCAATGAATGATATGATGTACTAGTAGGAGTACTGCTGACATCTACTACTCCTATATTGCAAAGAACCACTCAAAGGGTCTCCTCTAATCAGGTTCGAGTATTTGCTAGGTGATGTCATCAGCCCACTAACCCTCATTTATCTCTCCACTAGCTATTTCATTTTGAAATAGGAAAAAAATATAGCACCTAAACCAAGTATCATAATTAAAATCCAATTGCATATGGTGTTTCTCGCAAGAAACTCTTCAAAATAAGACCCCACGTGGATCTATTTCGATAACTCTCTCGTGCGCCAGGCGAAACCCGTGTTTCTGAGCAAAAATATGGTAAAACTGCATATCACGTGGATTTTCTGAGGTCCTCCAAAACGTCTCAAGGAACCATACACAAAACTACCAGAACTCTTGGGAGGGGAGATGTCCCTCGGGTATATTATGGGAAGAGGGTTCGTTTGAGTGAAACCTCGGGGTGAAATGCTTCAAAAACACTAAGGTTTACGAGGACCCTCTAACTAGGCTCCACCGAAAGCCGGTCACTCCCCCGACCGCCGTAGTGGCCCGTGGCCCGTCGTGGCTTTGGAATACCCGAAACAAGTGTTTCTGAGAAAAACGTGACAATAGTGCATATCACATGGATTTTCTGAGGTCCTTCAAAACGCCTAAATGATCCATTCACAGAACTTTTAGAACTCCCGGTAGGGGAGATGCTCCTCCGGTATATTAGGAGGAGAGGGTTTGGTTGAGTGAGATCTCGGGTGAAATGTTTCGAAACCACTAAGGTTTACGATGACCCTTTAACGAGGCTACACTGAAGATCGGTCACTCCCCCAGCCGTCGTGGTTGGCCCATGGCCGCCATGGCTCTAGAATACTCGCAACAAGGCAACAAGGCGCAAGGTATCCACCTAGTTAATACAACCCACAAAACCCAGGTAACAGATATTTCGGGGTGTGTGGTAGGAGGAGAATCAAACACACTTTCTATTCTAAAGCAGTAACACATGTGCCGACTGCATTATTACTGACTCCAAGATCAGCTTGAAGCGGTCATCTAGCCTGGCCACAGGCCATGGAGCTAATATGCTCGGCCAGCTAGCTAGCTGCCTACATGTACTGCTGCAACTAATCTGATGTACACAAGTGCTAACTGGCGACTGATAACAACCGCATTACCCTAACTTCTACATACTCCAAACAAGATGTTAACCAACGAATTGTCAAACATGATTTAGCTAAAAAAATATTGCAACGAGTCAGAACCATTGTGGTGGAGATTCCAGTAGATGAGTAAAAGATTATACCACGTAGTCATTTGGGACATAGTTTTTGTCCTTTCCAAAGCACTGTTCTGCTGCAGCTGGTGTTGATGTAGTTGTAGAAGGGTCTTGAATATCCAAATATTGAGGTTCATTTGATGGAATATCCAAATATTGTGGTTCATTAGATAACCACGCACCATCAGCCGCCCCATCTCTTAATTCATGTTGATTTTCATTGTTTCCGCCCTCGCTACTTCCAGGATTCATCGCTGCATAAACATGATTTTGTGCTTCATATACAAGATTGACATTATGAGCATCAAGAGTAACACTTTATTATTTTTCTAGAGCACCTATCGATATCGAAGGTATGTGATTGCTCACCATTAGCCGTAGGACCAGAAAAGGCAGGTGGCCATGGCATGTGCATAGGGTAAGCAGACTGGCCATGGAACTCGAACTTCTCCATCATGTTGCAGGTGTTCAGGTCGACAACAAAATGATGGTGGTGCGTGTTTGGTGAGCACAAAAGAGCTATCCCATTGCTGATCGCGCAGGGGCGATAGTACCCAACATGCTTACCAATCACCTGATCCATTTTGATTTCTTTCTTGAGGTCCCAGTCTAACTTCTCCTCGTCCAGCTGCCACACTCTAAGTCTATGGTCTACGCAGCCAACAGATTCAACAAAACAACATGCACTACTGGAATCGGGGGGCCTCAGGCTTATAAACCCTCGGCAAAGGCTTTGCCGAGGGCAGCCCTCGGGAAATTTTGAGACGGCGAAGAGCTCTTTGCCGAGGGCTATTTCTCGGGCACACGGCAAAGCCTTTGCCGAGGGCCCGGACGGCCCTCGGCAAAGAAAAGCAGCCGTCACGGCGCTAACACCGTGGACGGAGTCTTTGCCGAGGGCCTCTCCAAGGGCCCTCGGCAAAGGTTTTTTTAATATTTTTTTTTACAAATTCTTTGCTGAGGGCCTACCTATATTGGCCCCCGGCAAAGAAATTCTACCGGTTTTTTTTACAAAATCTTTGCCGAGGGCTCTGGTCATGGCCCTCGGCAAAGACTTTGCCGAGGGTCCCGCAAATTTGGCCCTCGGCAAAGAATTTCCACTGTTTTTTTCGAAAAAGTCTTTGCCGAGGGCTATGGTCATGGCCCTCGGCAAAGAGGCCAAAAATGAAAAAAAAAATATTCAATCGACACAGGCATTTCATATATATATATCACACAGAGCCCATTTTCTCACAATATATCACAACCATAATTGTGAACCACAAATCACAATATATTACAATGACAAGTCACATGATCATCATTCACATGTTTATTACGACGCCTCTTTCTCTACTAGATGCACTTTATACAACGAAGAACTGGAGTGAAACTTTAACATATCGCAGGCCTTATTGCAGCACAGCTCTAATTAATTAAATACTATCACATGATAAAGTTTGAACAAAATCGTAAGCTTGTGACTGTAATTATAATGGCATTTCATTGTGTACACACCTTAATAACAGAATACTTGGTAGTTATAAGGAGCTGATGAAGAGATGGGCTGAGTATCCTTTTTCCTGAAAGATTAGTGAAATTCAATATTTCAGTAGACGAAATGCACTCCGACTGTAACTGTTAGGTATCAGTGAAACGAGATGGACTAAAGAATCCCTAAAGTCCTGATGTCTAAATATCCAGTGCATGTGAGTTCTCACACTATATGATATATGGTAAGTTTGTTCTGTCCGAGATGTGTAAGACATCACAACACAACTTCTAGCCTATATCATTATATTGAAGAACTTTCTTGCTTTATAAGAAAATCATTTTATCAGTAAGTCAACTGAGAGAACATGAAGCCATCATGGGTATCGGGCACATCAAGAGTGGTACTTTTAACTTCTGTGAAAAATATTGTTGTCAAATAAGACAACTTACACTGAGCAATACTGCAGTTTCCAAGGCAAAGCGTTCCTTGAATGTCACATAAGCAGTGGCACCATATCCTTCTGATCTGTAGTGTTTAAATTCACCATGAAACTGAGTGAGACACATAAAATTCGCTTCCTCTGAAAAAAGGAGAGAGTAAAAACACAGCACCTGATAAGTTTTATGTGCTCAATAGGACCAGAGAACGAAAAGAACTCTTGAAGATCACTTTCATTTACTCTGCTCGAGAGGTTAGTGACTTGTACAGTATGCCCTGTTTCACTCATGGTTCTGGAAGTCACCAAACAGAGAAAAGAAAAGTAAAAGTAAATTAGTATTTCCTGTGACCATGGCATACAGTTCAGTACGACGACACCTACATATACAGTTCAGTGCATATAATATAAAATCACAAGGTGACTCTGCTGCAGCTTACCATCTCTTCTTAACAGCATATACATTCGCTTCTTTTGTTTCTTTCAGGCTGTGTATTGAATAACTAAAGTGTGAATTTCACTGTGAGTGATTTATGATACATGAGCATGTGACAGAACAGAAATAAACCTCATTGTCAATTATTCAAATCCATGAATATGAGTCTATCAAGAAGAAATTCTGTTTGCAAGATCAATGCTGGGCAAGACTGGTTCCCTAAGTAGCCCGAAAACAGAGAAGGAATGAAAACTAAAGTGTAAAGGTTTCAAAATTCAAATGAAGAGGAATTAGCACAAATTTGGTACTGTCCTGGCAGCAATACTTGCGGCTAGCACACAAATGATTGCTCAAATACCGTAGCAATATTATGGATCCGGAGGACTTACAATTATCAAGTGCAGTAGCATTTCAGTAAACCTACTACACCTGCTACAATACTAGTTGTTCCCTGATTCCCTCCTAGTGCACTTGTTCTATTTTCAGAACCCAACCACTCACCATATCTTTCTTCACAAAGCCATTAAAGCATTCATCCAGCAGGTTTCCCATGTAGCATATACTCCGTAGAAGATTATGCAACGGAAACTAAATTGAACAGGTCCTAAACAAAACTAGGGATTTCCCAAGAGGGGGGCGGTGATTCTCACTGATTATGGTATCACCGCACCCATTTTAAGAAACAACTAACAGAATATTGATTCTCACAGGCAAGCAGGAATGTGCATTATTGATTCTCACAGGCAAGCAAGGCAAGTAATCACACATGTTGTTGGTCCTTGCAGATTTCCCAAGAATGGGCAACTCGCCGATGCAGCGACGGGTTCCTTGCCCTTGATGTTGGCGACGGCGGGTTCCTCATCCACCTCTCCTGAGCCTCGGTGGTCTGTCTGCGGTGAACTGTGGAGATGGTCGGTGATTTGACCACACTGCGCTCCTCCTCGAGGACTAGAGACGAAGAGGAGGCATCAAGATTAGAAATCCCAGCCCAATGCGGATCGAAGAGATGCCACTACCAGCCTACCACAGCCAGTTGCAGCGGATCGAGCACAAATCGGTGCCGTAGTTTCACTCACCGGCGACGGAGGAAGGCTTGAGCGCGGGCGTGACGACGCAGGCAGCTTTGGAAGGCTTGCGCGCGCGCGCCCTCGCCGGCGGCCGCTGCTCGCCTGACGGGCGCTGGCTGGCGACGGCGGGGAGGGGCGCTGGGTGGCGGCGGCGGCGCGTGGTTGCCGGCTGCGCGGCCGCCGGCGTGGGGGCGCGCGCGCGGGGCCGCGGTGGCGCTGCGGCGCCGCGGGGAGCGGCGGCTGGGTGGAGGCGGCGGCTGGGCAAAGGTTAGGGTTTAGGTTTTTTTTTTTATTATTTTCTAAGAGAGGTGGGCCGGGATTAATCGTGGGCCTCTACGCTCTTTGCCGAGGGCAAGATTTTAAATTTTTTTTTGTTTTGTTTTTTTGAACTCGGTTTTTTTTGTGCTATAATACATTATTTAAAACTTAGTTTTAAAATTTGGACTAATTTTGATTTTTTTTTACTATATTCCCTTAATTTATTTCGTTTTGTTGATGTTTTTCGAATATTTCAAATTTGAACTGTATGTGTATGGAATAATGCAATTTAGTGTTTCAAAAAATGTTATTCATGGTATTTGGTATATGTTGAGTTCCTATCCAAGAATTCACATCAAATTTTGAGCATCTTGTTCACGAAACATGATGAGTAACTTGTCATGAAAGTGTTTTTGAAATGTACAAAATTCATAGAAAGTCTCAAATTCACGAAACTTGATGAGGCATCATATTATCGTATGTATAGTCTGTAGTAAAAATTTGAGAATGTTTCGATCAAATTGTGACGTCAGATGTCTAAAACCCACACTTCTCCACATTTGTTAACATGTGATCACATGCGGAGATGTCTCGGTTCTATGGATCCGACGTCACAACTAACTCGAAACATTCT